>CAXARF010000508.1:60000-548000 GCA_963971325.1 Aphodius granarius | reverse complement strand
GGTGGACACGCAGTCTTACACACCATTAGACTTATTGAAGTCCGTGCGCTGGTTTACGAGATATAGGGCGACAAATAGTCGAGAAACCCAAATCGTCTTTTCAGACACGAATAAACACTTTTATGGTTATTGCTATTTCTGATGGGGGAGGGTTGTCAAATATATGTCGATTTGTAGAGCTTGACACGCACTCTTACACACCATTAAACTTATTAAAATCCGTGGGCTGGTTTGCGAGATATCGACACTTTTATGGTTATTGCTATTTCTGATGGGGGAGGGTTGTCAAATATATGTCGATTTGTAGAGGTGGACACGCAGTCTTACACACCATTAGACTTACTGAAATCCGTGCGCTGGTTTACGAGATATAGGGGGACAAAAAGTCGAGAAACCCAGATCGTCTTTTCAGACACGAATAAACACTCTTATGGTTATTGCTATTTCTGATGGGGGAGGGTTGTCAAATATATGTCGATTTGTAGAGGTGGACACGCACTCTTACACACCATTAGACTTATTGAAATCCGTGCGCTGGTTTACGGGATATAGGGGGACAAATAGTCGAGAAACCCAAATCGTCTTTTCAGACACGAATAAACCCTTTTATGGTTATTGCTATTTCTGGTGGGGGAGGGTTGTCAAATATATGTCGATTTGTAGAGCTGGACACGCACTCTTACACACCATTAGACTTATTAAAATCCGTGGGCTGGTTTGCGAGATATCGACACTTTTATGGTTATTGCTATTTCTGATGGGGGAGGGTTGTCAAATATGTGTCGATTTGTAGAGCTGGACACGCACTCTTACACACCATTAGACTTATTGAAATCCGTGCGCTGGTTTACGAGATATAAGGGGACAAATAGTCGAGAAACCCAAATCGTCTTTTCAGACACGTATAAACGCTTTTATGGTTATTGCTATTTATGATGGGGGAGGGTTGTCAAATATATGTTGATTTGTAGAGCTGGACACGCACTCTTACACACCATTAGACTTATTAAAATCCGTGGGCTGGTTTGCGAGATATCGACACTTTTATGGTTATTGCTATTTCTGCTGGGGGAGGGTTGTCAAATATATGTCGATTTGTAGAGGTGGACACGCACTCTTACACACCATTAGACTTATTGAAATCTGTGCGCTTGTTTACGAGATATAGGGGGACAAAAAGTCGAGAAAACCAAATCGTCTTCAGACACGAATAAACTCTTTTATGGTTATTGCTATTTCTGATGGGGGAGGGTTGTCAAATATATGTCGATTTATAAAGGTGGACACGCACTTTTACACACCATTAGACTTATTGGAATCCGTGCGCTGGTTTACGAGATATTGGGCGACAAATAGTCGAGAAACCCAAATCGTCTTTTCAGACACGAATAAACACTTTTATGGTTATTGCTATTTCTAATGGGGGAGGGTTGTCAAATATATGTCGATTTGTAGAGCTGGACACGCACTCTTACACATCATTAGACTTATTAAAATCCGTGCGCTGGTTTACGAGATATAAGGGGACAAATAATCGAGAAACCCAAATCGTCTTTTCAGACACGAATAAACACTTTTATGGTTATTGCTATTTCTGATGGGGGAGGGTTGTCAAATATATGTCGATTTGTAGAGGTGGACACGCAGTCTTACACACCATTAGACTTATTGAAGTCCGTGCGCTGGTTTACGAGATATAGGGCGACAAATAGTCGAGAAACCCAAATCGTCTTTTCAGACACGAATAAACACTTTTATGGTTATTGCTATTTCTGATGGGGGAGGGTTGTCAAATATATGTCGATTTGTAGAGCTTGACACGCACTCTTACACACCATTAAACTTATTAAAATCCGTGGGCTGGTTTGCGAGATATCGACACTTTTATGGTTATTGCTATTTCTGATGGGGGAGGGTTGTCAAATATATGTCGATTTGTAGAGGTGGACACGCAGTCTTACACACCATTAGACTTACTGAAATCCGTGCGCTGGTTTACGAGATATAGGGGGACAAAAAGTCGAGAAACCCAGATCGTCTTTTCAGACACGAATAAACACTCTTATGGTTATTGCTATTTCTGATGGGGGAGGGTTGTCAAATATATGTCGATTTGTAGAGGTGGACACGCACTCTTACACACCATTAGACTTATTGAAATCCGTGCGCTGGTTTACGGGATATAGGGGGACAAATAGTCGAGAAACCCAAATCGTCTTTTCAGACACGAATAAACCCTTTTATGGTTATTGCTATTTCTGGTGGGGGAGGGTTGTCAAATATATGTCGATTTGTAGAGCTGGACACGCACTCTTACACACCATTAGACTTATTAAAATCCGTGGGCTGGTTTGCGAGATATCGACACTTTTATGGTTATTGCTATTTCTGATGGGGGAGGGTTGTCAAATATGTGTCGATTTGTAGAGCTGGACACGCACTCTTACACACCATTAGACTTATTGAAATCCGTGCGCTGGTTTACGAGATATAAGGGGACAAATAGTCGAGAAACCCAAATCGTCTTTTCAGACACGTATAAACGCTTTTATGGTTATTGCTATTTATGATGGGGGAGGGTTGTCAAATATATGTTGATTTGTAGAGCTGGACACGCACTCTTACACACCATTAGACTTATTAAAATCCGTGGGCTGGTTTGCGAGATATCGACACTTTTATGGTTATTGCTATTTCTGCTGGGGGAGGGTTGTCAAATATATGTCGATTTGTAGAGGTGGACACGCACTCTTACACACCATTAGACTTATTGAAATCTGTGCGCTTGTTTACGAGATATAGGGGGACAAAAAGTCGAGAAAACCAAATCGTCTTTTCAGACACGAATAAACACTTTTATGGTTATTGCTATTTCTGATGGGGGAGGGTTGTCAAATATATGTCGATTTGTAGAGGCGGACACGCACTCTTACACACCATTAGACTTATTGAAATCTGTGTGCTTGTTTACGAGATATAGGGGGACAAAAAGTCGAGAAAACCAAATCGTCCTTTCAGACACGAATAAACACTTTTATGGTTATTGCTATTTCTGATGGGGGAGGGTTGTCAAATATATGTCGATGTATAAAGGTGGACACGCACTCTTACACACCATTAGACTTATTGAAATCCGTGCGCTGGTTTACGAGATATAGGGCGACAAATAGTCGAGAAACCCAAATCGTCTTTTCAGACACGAATAAACACTTTTATGGTTATTGCTATTTCTGATGGGGGAGGGTTGTCAAATATATGTCGATTTGTAGAGGTGGACACGCAGTCTTACACACCATTAGACTTACTGAAATCCGTGCGCTGGTTTACGAGATATAGGGGGACAAAGAGTCGAGAAACCCAGATCGTCTTTTCAGACACGAATAAACACTCTTATGGTTATTGCTATTTCTGATGGGGGAGGGTTGTCAAATATATGTCGATTTGTAGAGGTGGACACGCACTCTTACACACCATTAGACTTATTGAAATCCGTGTGCTGGTTTACGAGATATAGGGGGACAAATAGTCGAGAAACCCAAATCGTCTTTTTAGACACGAATAAACACCTTTATGGTTATTGCTATTTCTGATGGGGGAGGGTTGTCAAATATATGTCGATTTGTAGAGCTGGACACGCACTCTTACACACCATTAGACTTATTGAAATCCGTGCGCTGGTTTACGAGATATAGGGGGACAAATAGTCGAGAAACCCAAATCGTCTTTTCAGACACGAATAAACCCTTTTATGGTTATTGCTATTTCTGATGGGGGAGGGTTGTCAAATATATGTCGATTTGTAGAGCTGGACACGCACTCTTACACACCATTAGACTTATTAAAATCCGTGGGCTGGTTTGCGAGATATCGACACTTTTATGGTTATTGCTATTTCTGATGGGGGAGGGTTGTCAAATATGTGTCGATTTGTAGAGCTGGACACGCACTCTTACACGCCATTAGACTTATTGAAATCCGTGCGCTGGTTTACGAGATATAAGGGGACAAATAGTCGAGAAACCCAAATCGTCTTTTCAGACACGTATAAACGCTTTTATGGTTATTGCTATTTATGATGGGGGAGGGTTGTCAAATATATGTTGGTTTGTAGAGCTGGACACGCACTCTTACACACCATTAGACTTATTAAAATCCGTGGGCTGGTTTGCGAGATATCGACACTTCTATGGTTATTGCTATTTCTGCTGGGGGAGGGTTGTCAAATATATGTCGATTTGTAGAGGTGGACACGCACTCTTACACACCATTAGACTTATTGAAATCTGTGCGCTTGTTTACGAGATATAGGGGGACAAAAAGTCGAGAAAACCAAATCGTCTTTTCAGACACGAATAAACACTTTTATGGTTATTGCTATTTCTGATGGGGGAGGGTTGTCAAATATATGTCGATTTGTAGAGGCGGACACGCACTCTTACACACCATTAGACTTATTGAAATCTGTGCGCTTGTTTACGAGATATAGGGGGACAAAAAGTCGAGAAAACCAAATCGTCCTTTCAGACACGAATAAACCCTTTTATGGTTATTGCTATTTCTGATGGGGGAGGGTTGTCAAATATATGTCGATTTATAAAGGTGGACACGCACTCTTACACACCATTAGACTTATTGAAATCCGTGCGCTGGTTTACGAGATATAGGGCGACAAATAGTCGAGAAACCCAAATCGTCTTTTCAGACACGAATAAACACTTTTATGGTTATTGCTATTTCTGATGGGGGAGGGTTGTCAAATATATGTCGATTTGTAGAGCTGGACACGCACTCTTACACACCATTAGACTTATTGAAATCCGTGCGCTGGTTTACGAGATATAGGGGGACAAATAGTCGAGAAACCCAAATCGTCTTTTCAGACACGAATAAACGCTTTTATGGTTATTGCTATTTCTGATGGGGGAGGGTTGTCAAATATATGTCGATTTGTAAAGCTGGACACGCACTCTTACACACCATTAGACTTATTGAAATCCGTGCGCTGGTTTACGAGATATAGGGGGACAAATAGTCGAGAAACCCAAATCGTCTTTTCAGACACGAATAAACGCTTTTATGGTTATTGCTGTTTCTGATGGGGGAGGGTTGTCAAATATATGTCGATTTGTAGAGCTGGACACGCACTCTTACACACCATTAGACTTATTAAAATCCGTGGGCTGGTTTGCGAGATATCGACACTTTTATGGTTATTGCTATTTCTGATGGGGGAGGGTTGTCAAATATATGTCGATTTGTAGAGCTGGACACGCACTCCTACACACCATTAGACTTATTGAAATCCGTGCGCTATTTTACGAGATATAGGGGGACAAATAGTCGAGCAACCCAAATCGTCTTTTCAGACACGAATAAACGCTTTTATGGTTATTGCTATTTCTGATGGGGGAGGGTTGTCAAATATATGTCGATTTGTAGAGCTGGACACGCACTCTTACACACCATTAGACTTATTAAAATCCGTGGGCTGGTTTGCGAGATATCGACACTTCTATGGTTATTGCTATTTCTGATGGGGGAGGGTTGTCAAATATATGTCGATTTGTAGAGGTGGACACGCACTCTTACACACCATTAGACTTATTGAAATACGTGCGCTGGTTTACGACATATAGGGGGACAAAAAGTCGAGAAACCCAAATCGTCTTCAGACACGAATAAACTCTTTTATGGTTATTGCTATTTCTGATGGGGGAGGGTTGTCAAATATATGTCGATTTATAAAGGTGGACACGCACTTTTACACACCATTAGACTTATTGGAATCCGTGCGCTGGTTTACGAGATATAGGGCGACAAATAGTCGAGAAACCCAAATCATCTTTTCAGACACGAACAAACGCTTTTATGGTTATTGCTATTTCTGATGGGGGATGGTTGTCAAATATATGTCGATTTGTAGTGCTGGACACGCACTCTTACACACCATTAGACTTACTAAAAGCCGTGCGCTGGTTTACGAGATATAGGGGGACAAATAACCGAGAAACCCAAATCGTCTTTTTAGACACGAATAAACACTTTTATGGTTATTGCTATTTCTGATGGGGGAGGTTTGTCATATATATGTCGATTTGTAGAGGTGCACACGCAGTCTTACACACCATTAGACTTATTGAAATCCGTTCGCTGGTTTACGAGATATTGGGCGACAAATAGTCGAGAAACCCAAATCGTCTTTTCAGACACGAATAAACACTTTTATGGTTATTGCTATTTCTAATGGGGGAGGGTTGTCAAATATATGTCGATTTGTAGAGCTGGACACGCACTCTTACACATCATTAGACTTATTAAAATCCGTGCGCTGGTTTACGAGATATAAGGGGACAAATAATCGAGAAACCCAAATCGTCTTTTCAGACACGAATAAACACTTTTATGGTTATTGCTATTTGTGATGGGGGAGGGTTGTCAAATATATATCGATTTGTAGAGGTGGACACGCAGTCTTACACACCATTAGACTTATTGAAGTCCGTGCGCTGGTTTACGAGATATAGGGCGACAAATAGTCGAGAAACCCAAATCGTCTTTTCAGACACGGATAAACACTTCTATGGTTATTGCTATTTCTGCTGGGGGAGGGTTGTCAAATATATGTCGATTTGTAGAGGTGGACACGCACTCTTACACACCATTAGACTTATTGAAATCTGTGCGCTTGTTTACGAGATATAGGGGGACAAAAAGTCGAGAAAACCAAATCGTCTTTTCAGACACGAATAAACACTTTTATGGTTATTGCTATTTCTGATGGGGGAGGGTTGTCAAATATATGTCGATTTGTAGAGGCGGACACGCACTCTTACACACCATTAGACTTATTGAAATCTGTGCGCTTGTTTACGAGATATAGGGGGACAAAAAGTCGAGAAAACCAAATCGTCCTTTCAGACACGAATAAACCCTTTTATGGTTATTGCTATTTCTGATGGGGGAGGGTTGTCAAATATATGTCGATTTATAAAGGTGGACACGCACTCTTACACACCATTAGACTTATTGAAATCCGTGCGCTGGTTTACGAGATATAGGGCGACAAATAGTCGAGAAACCCAAATCGTCTTTTCAGACACGAATAAACACTTTTATGGTTATTGCTATTTCTGATGGGGGAGGGTTGTCAAATATATGTCGATTTGTAGAGCTGGACACGCACTCTTACACACCATTAGACTTATTGAAATCCGTGCGCTGGTTTACGAGATATAGGGGGACAAATAGTCGAGAAACCCAAATCGTCTTTTCAGACACGAATAAACGCTTTTATGGTTATTGCTATTTCTGATGGGGGAGGGTTGTCAAATATATGTCGATTTGTAAAGCTGGACACGCACTCTTACACACCATTAGACTTATTGAAATCCGTGCGCTGGTTTACGAGATATAGGGGGACAAATAGTCGAGAAACCCAAATCGTCTTTTCAGACACGAATAAACGCTTTTATGGTTATTGCTGTTTCTGATGGGGGAGGGTTGTCAAATATATGTCGATTTGTAGAGCTGGACACGCACTCTTACACACCATTAGACTTATTAAAATCCGTGGGCTGGTTTGCGAGATATCGACACTTTTATGGTTATTGCTATTTCTGATGGGGGAGGGTTGTCAAATATATGTCGATTTGTAGAGCTGGACACGCACTCCTACACACCATTAGACTTATTGAAATCCGTGCGCTATTTTACGAGATATAGGGGGACAAATAGTCGAGCAACCCAAATCGTCTTTTCAGACACGAATAAACGCTTTTATGGTTATTGCTATTTCTGATGGGGGAGGGTTGTCAAATATATGTCGATTTGTAGAGCTGGACACGCACTCTTACACACCATTAGACTTATTAAAATCCGTGGGCTGGTTTGCGAGATATCGACACTTCTATGGTTATTGCTATTTCTGATGGGGGAGGGTTGTCAAATATATGTCGATTTGTAGAGGTGGACACGCACTCTTACACACCATTAGACTTATTGAAATACGTGCGCTGGTTTACGAGATATAGGGGGACAAAAAGTCGAGAAACCCAAATCGTCTTCAGACACGAATAAACTCTTTTATGGTTATTGCTATTTCTGATGGGGGAGGGTTGTCAAATATATGTCGATTTATAAAGGTGGACACGCACTTTTACACACCATTAGACTTATTGGAATCCGTGCGCTGGTTTACGAGATATAGGGCGACAAATAGTCGAGAAACCCAAATCATCTTTTCAGACACGAACAAACGCTTTTATGGTTATTGCTATTTCTGATGGGGGATGGTTGTCAAATATATGTCGATTTGTAGTGCTGGACACGCACTCTTACACACCATTAGACTTACTAAAAGCCGTGCGCTGGTTTACGAGATATAGGGGGACAAATAACCGAGAAACCCAAATCGTCTTTTTAGACACGAATAAACACTTTTATGGTTATTGCTATTTCTGATGGGGGAGGTTTGTCATATATATGTCGATTTGTAGAGGTGCACACGCAGTCTTACACACCATTAGACTTATTGAAATCCGTTCGCTGGTTTACGAGATATTGGGCGACAAATAGTCGAGAAACCCAAATCGTCTTTTCAGACACGAATAAACACTTTTATGGTTATTGCTATTTCTAATGGGGGAGGGTTGTCAAATATATGTCGATTTGTAGAGCTGGACACGCACTCTTACACATCATTAGACTTATTAAAATCCGTGCGCTGGTTTACGAGATATAAGGGGACAAATAATCGAGAAACCCAAATCGTCTTTTCAGACACGAATAAACACTTTTATGGTTATTGCTATTTGTGATGGGGGAGGGTTGTCAAATATATATCGATTTGTAGAGGTGGACACGCAGTCTTACACACCATTAGACTTATTGAAGTCCGTGCGCTGGTTTACGAGATATAGGGCGACAAATAGTCGAGAAACCCAAATCGTCTTTTCAGACACGAATAAACACTTTTATGGTTATTGCTATTTCTGATGGGGGAGGGTTGTCAAATATATGTCGATTTGTAGAGCTTGACACGCACTCTTACACACCATTAAACTTATTAAAATCCGTGGGCTGGTTTGCGAGATATCGACACTTTTATGGTTATTGCTATTTCTGATGGGGGAGGGTTGTCAAATATATGTCGATTTGTAGAGGTGGACACGCAGTCTTACACACCATTAGACTTACTGAAATCCGTGCGCTGGTTTACGAGATATAGGGGGACAAAAAGTCGAGAAACCCAGATCGTCTTTTCAGACACGAATAAACACTCTTATGGTTATTGCTATTTCTGATGGGGGAGGGTTGTCAAATATATGTCGATTTGTAGAGGTGGACACGCACTCTTACACACCATTAGACTTATTGAAATCCGTGCGCTGGTTTACGGGATATAGGGGGACAAATAGTCGAGAAACCCAAATCGTCTTTTCAGACACGAATAAACCCTTTTATGGTTATTGCTATTTCTGGTGGGGGAGGGTTGTCAAATATATGTCGATTTGTAGAGCTGGACACGCACTCTTACACACCATTAGACTTATTAAAATCCGTGGGCTGGTTTGCGAGATATCGACACTTTTATGGTTATTGCTATTTCTGATGGGGGAGGGTTGTCAAATATGTGTCGATTTGTAGAGCTGGACACGCACTCTTACACACCATTAGACTTATTGAAATCCGTGCGCTGGTTTACGAGATATAAGGGGACAAATAGTCGAGAAACCCAAATCGTCTTTTCAGACACGTATAAACGCTTTTATGGTTATTGCTATTTATGATGGGGGAGGGTTGTCAAATATATGTTGATTTGTAGAGCTGGACACGCACTCTTACACACCATTAGACTTATTAAAATCCGTGGGCTGGTTTGCGAGATATCGACACTTTTATGGTTATTGCTATTTCTGCTGGGGGAGGGTTGTCAAATATATGTCGATTTGTAGAGGTGGACACGCACTCTTACACACCATTAGACTTATTGAAATCTGTGCGCTTGTTTACGAGATATAGGGGGACAAAAAGTCGAGAAAACCAAATCGTCTTCAGACACGAATAAACTCTTTTATGGTTATTGCTATTTCTGATGGGGGAGGGTTGTCAAATATATGTCGATTTATAAAGGTGGACACGCACTTTTACACACCATTAGACTTATTGGAATCCGTGCGCTGGTTTACGAGATATAGGGCGACAAATAGTCGAGAAACCCAAATCATCTTTTCAGACACGAACAAACGCTTTTATGGTTATTGCTATTTCTGATGGGGGATGGTTGTCAAATATATGTCGATTTGTAGTGCTGGACACGCACTCTTACACACCATTAGACTTACTAAAAGCCGTGCGCTGGTTTACGAGATATAGGGGGACAAATAACCGAGAAACCCAAATCGTCTTTTTAGACACGAATAAACACTTTTATGGTTATTGCTATTTCTGATGGGGGAGGTTTGTCATATATATGTCGATTTGTAGACGTGCACACGCAGTCTTACACACCATTAGACTTATTGAAATCCGTGCGCTGGTTTACGAGATATTGGGCGACAAATAGTCGAGAAACCCAAATCGTCTTTTCAGACACGAATAAACACTTTTATGGTTATTGCTATTTCTAATGGGGGAGGGTTGTCAAATATATGTCGATTTGTAGAGCTGGACACGCACTCTTACACATCATTAGACTTATTAAAATCCGTGCGCTGGTTTACGAGATATAAGGGGACAAATAATCGAGAAACCCAAATCGTCTTTTCAGACACGAATAAACACTTTTATGGTTATTGCTATTTCTGATGGGGGAGGGTTGTCAAATATATTTCGATTTGTAGAGCTTGACACGCACTCTTACACACCATTAAACTTATTAAAATCCGTGGGCTGGTTTGCGAGATATCGACACTTTTATGGTTATTGCTATTTCTGATGGGGGAGGGTTGTCAAATATATGTCGATTTGTAGAGGTGGACACGCAGTCTTACACACCATTAGACTTACTGAAATCCGTGCGCTGGTTTACGAGATATAGGGGGACAAAAAGTCGAGAAACCCAGATCGTCTTTTCAGACACGAATAAACACTCTTATGGTTATTGCTATTTCTGATGGGGGAGGGTTGTCAAATATATGTCGATTTGTAGAGGTGGACACGCACTCTTACACACCATTAGACTTATTGAAATCCGTGCGCTGGTTTACGGGATATAGGGGGACAAATAGTCGAGAAACCCAAATCGTCTTTTCAGACACGAATAAACCCTTTTATGGTTATTGCTATTTCTGGTGGGGGAGGGTTGTCAAATATATGTCGATTTGTAGAGCTGGACACGCACTCTTACACACCATTAGACTTATTAAAATCCGTGGGCTGGTTTGCGAGATATCGACACTTTTATGGTTATTGCTATTTCTGATGGGGGAGGGTTGTCAAATATGTGTCGATTTGTAGAGCTGGACACGCACTCTTACACACCATTAGACTTATTGAAATCCGTGCGCTGGTTTACGAGATATAAGGGGACAAATAGTCGAGAAACCCAAATCGTCTTTTCAGACACGTATAAACGCTTTTATGGTTATTGCTATTTATGATGGGGGAGGGTTGTCAAATATATGTTGATTTGTAGAGCTGGACACGCACTCTTACACACCATTAGACTTATTAAAATCCGTGGGCTGGTTTGCGAGATATCGACACTTTTATGGTTATTGCTATTTCTGCTGGGGGAGGGTTGTCAAATATATGTCGATTTGTAGAGGTGGACACGCACTCTTACACACCATTAGACTTATTGAAATCTGTGCGCTTGTTTACGAGATATAGGGGGACAAAAAGTCGAGAAAACCAAATCGTCTTTTCAGACACGAATAAACACTTTTATGGTTATTGCTATTTCTGATGGGGAGGGTTGTCAAATATATGTCGATTTGTAGAGGCGGACACGCACTCTTACACACCATTAGACTTATTGAAATCTGTGCGCTTGTTTACGAGATATAGGGGGACAAAAAGTCGAGAAAACCAAATCGTCCTTTCAGACACGAATAAACACTTTTATGGTTATTGCTATTTCTGATGGGGGAGGGTTGTCAAATATATGTCGATGTATAAAGGTGGACACGCACTCTTACACACCATTAGACTTATTGAAATCCGTGCGCTGGTTTACGAGATATAGGGCGACAAATAGTCGAGAAACCCAAATCGTCTTTTCAGACACGAATAAACACTTTTATGGTTATTGCTATTTCTGATGGGGGAGGGTTGTCAAATATATGTCGATTTGTAGAGCTGGACACGCACTCTTACACACCATTAGACTTATTGAAATCCGTGCGCTGGTTTACGAGATATAGGGGGACAAATAGTCGAGAAACCCAAATCGTCTTTTCAGACACGAATAAACGCTTTTATGGTTATTGCTATTTCTGATGGGGGAGGGTTGTCAAATATATGTCGATTTGTAGAGCTGGACACGCACTCTTACACACCATTAGACTTATTGAAATCCGTGCGCTGGTTTACGAGATATAGGGGGACAAATAGTCGAGAAGCCCAAATCGTCTTTTCAGACACGAATAAACGCTTTTATGGTTATTGCTGTTTCTGATGGGGGAGGGTTGTCAAATATATGTCGATTTGTAGAGCTGGACACGCACTCTTACACACCATTAGACTTATTAAAATCCGTGGGCTGGTTTGCGAGATATCGACACTTTTATGGTTATTGCTATTTCTGATGGGGGAGGGTTGTCAAATATATGTCGATTTGTAGAGCTGGACACGCACTCCTACACACCATTAGACTTATTGAAATCCGTGCGCTATTTTACGAGATATAGGGGGACAAATTGTCGAGCAACCCAAATCGTCTTTTCAGACACGAATAAACGCTTTTATGGTTATTGCTATTTCTGATGGGGGAGGGTTGTCAAATATATGTCGATTTGTAGAGCTGGACACGCACTCTTACACACCATTAGACTTATTAAAATCCGTGGGCTGGTTTGCGAGATATCGACACTTTTATGGTTATTGCTATTTCTGATGGGGGAGGGTTGTCAAATATATGTCGATTTGTAGAGGTGGACACGCACTCTTACACACCATTAGACTTATTGAAATACGTGCGCTGGTTTACGAGATATAGGGGGACAAAAAGTCGAGAAACCCAAATCGTCTTCAGACACGAATAAACTCTTTTATGGTTATTGCTATTTCTGATGGGGGAGGGTTGTCAAATATATGTCGATTTATAAAGGTGGACACGCACTTTTACACACCATTAGACTTATTGGAATCCGTGCGCTGGTTTACGAGATATAGGGCGACAAATAGTCGAGAAACCCAAATCGTCTTTTCAGACACGAATAAACCCTTTTATGGTTATTGCTATTTCTGATGGGGGAGCGTTGTCAAATATATGTCGATTTGTAGAGGTGGACACGCACTCTTACACACCATTAGACTTATTGAAATCCGTGCGCTGGTTTACGAGATATTGGGCGACAAATAGTCGAGAAACCCAAATCGTCTTTTCAGAAACGAATGAACACTTTTATGGTTATTGCTATTTCTGATGGGGGAGGGTTGTCAAATATATGTCGATTTGTAGAGGTGGACACGCAGTCTTACACACCATTAGACTTATTGAAGTCCGTGCGCTGGTTTACGAGATATAGGGCGACAACTTGTCGAGAAACCCAAATCGTCTTTTCAGACACGAATAAACACTTTTATGGTTATTGCTATTTCTGATGGGGGAGGGTTGTCAAATATATGTCGATTTGTAGAGCTTGACACGCACTCTTACACACCATTAAACTTATTAAAATCCGTGGGCTGGTTTGCGAGATATCGACACTTTTATGGTTATTGCTATTTCTGATGGGGGATGGTTGTCAAATATATGTCGATTTGTAGTGCTGGACACGCACTCTTACACACCATTAGACTTACTAAAAGCCGTGCGCTGGTTTACGAGATATAGGGGGACAAATAACCGAGAAACCCAAATCGTCTTTTTAGACACGAATAAACACTTTTATGGTTATTGCTATTTCTGATGGGGGAGGTTTGTCATATATATGTCGATTTGTAGAGGTGCACACGCAGTCTTACACACCATTAGACTTATTGAAATCCGTGCGCTGGTTTACGAGATATTGGGCGACAAATAGTCGAGAAACCCAAATCGTCTTTTCAGAAACGAATGAACACTTTTATGGTTATTGCTATTTCTGATGGGGGAGGGTTGTCAAATATATGTCGATTTGTAGAGGTGGACACGCAGTCTTACACACCATTAGACTTATTGAAGTCCGTGCGCTGGTTTACGAGATATAGGGCGACAACTTGTCGAGAAACCCAAATCGTCTTTTCAGACACGAATAAACACTTTTATGGTTATTGCTATTTCTGATGGGGGAGGGTTGTCAAATATATGTCGATTTGTAGAGCTTGACACGCACTCTTACACACCATTAAACTTATTAAAATCCGTGGGCTGGTTTGCGAGATATCGACACTTTTATGGTTATTGCTATTTCTGATGGGGGAGGGTTGTCAAATATATGTCGATTTGTAGAGGTGGACACGCAGTCTTACACACCATTAGACTTACTGAAATCCGTGCGCTGGTTTACGAGATATAGGGGGACAAAGAGTCGAGAAACCCAGATCGTCTTTTCAGACACGAATAAACACTCTTATGGTTATTGCTATTTCTGATGGGGGAGGGTTGTCAAATATATGTCGATTTGTAGAGGTGGACACGCACTCTTACACACCATTAGACTTATTGAAATCCGTGCGCTGGTTTACGAGATATAGGGGGACAAATAGTCGAGAAACCCAAATCGTCTTTTTAGACACGAATAAACACCTTTATGGTTATTGCTATTTCTGATGGGGGAGGGTTGTCAAATATATGTCGATTTGTAGAGCTGGACACGCACTCTTACACACCATTAGACTTATTGAAATCCGTGCGCTGGTTTACGAGATATAGGGGGACAAATAGTCGAGAAACCCAAATCGTCTTTTCAGACACGAATAAACCCTTTTATGGTTATTGCTATTTCTGATGGGGGAGGGTTGTCAAATATATGTCGATTTGTAGAGCTAGACACGCACTATTACACACCATTAGACTTATTAAAATCCGTGGGCTGGTTTGCGAGATATCGACACTTTTATGGTTATTGCTATTTCTGATGGGGGAGGGTTGTCAAATATGCGTCGATTTGTAGAGCTGGACACGCACTCTTACACGCCATTAGACTTATTGAAATCCGTGCGCTGGTTTACGAGATATAAGGGGACAAATAGTCGAGAAACCCAAATCGTCTTTTCAGACACGTATAAACGCTTTTATGGTTATTGCTATTTATGATGGGGGAGGGTTGTCAAATATATGTTGGTTTGTAGAGCTGGACACGCACTCTTACACACCATTAGACTTATTAAAATCCGTGGGCTGGTTTGCGAGATATCGACACTTCTATGGTTATTGCTATTTCTGCTGGGGGAGGGTTGTCAAATATATGTCGATTTGTAGAGGTGGACACGCACTCTTACACACCATTAGACTTATTGAAATCTGTGTGCTTGTTTACGAGATATAGGGGGACAAAAAGTCGAGAAAACCAAATCGTCTTTTCAGACACGAATAAACACTTTTATGGTTATTGCTATTTCTGATGGGGGAGGGTTGTCAAATATATGTCGATTTGTAGAGGCGGACACGCACTCTTACACACCATTAGACTTATTGAAATCTGTGCGCTTGTTTACGAGATATAGGGGGACAAAAAGTCGAGAAAACCAAATCGTCCTTTCAGACACGAATAAACCCTTTTATGGTTATTGCTATTTCTGATGGGGGAGGGTTGTCAAATATATGTCGATTTATAAAGGTGGACACGCACTCTTACACACCATTAGACTTATTGAAATCCGTGCGCTGGTTTACGAGATATAGGGCGACAAATAGTCGAGAAACCCAAATCGTCTTTTCAGACACGAATAAACACTTTTATGGTTATTGCTATTTCTGATGGGGGAGGGTTGTCAAATATATGTCGATTTGTAGAGCTGGACACGCACTCTTACACACCATTAGACTTATTGAAATCCGTGCGCTGGTTTATGAGATATAGGGGGACAAATAGTCGAGAAACCCAAATCGTCTTTTCAGACACGAATAAACGCTTTTATGGTTATTGCTATTTCTGATGGGGGAGGGTTGTCAAATATATGTCGATTTGTAGAGCTGGACACGCACTCTTACACACCATTAGACTTATTGAAATCCGTGCGCTGGTTTACGAGATATAGGGGGACAAATAGTCGAGAAACCCAAATCGTCTTTTCAGACACGAATAAACGCTTTTATGGTTATTGCTGTTTCTGATGGGGGAGGGTTGTCAAATATATGTCGATTTGTAGAGCTGGACGCGCACTCTTACACACCATTAGTCTTATTAAAATCCGTGGGCTGGTTTGCGAGATATCGACACTTTTATGGTTATTGCTATTTCTGATGGGGGAGGGTTGTCAAATATATGTCGATTTGTAGAGCTGGACACGCACTCCTACACACCATTAGACTTATTGAAATCCGTGCGCTATTTTACGAGATATAGGGGGACAAATAGTCGAGCAACCCAAATCGTCTTTTCAGACACGAATAAACGCTTTTATGGTTATTGCTATTTCTGATGGGGGAGGGTTGTCAAATATATGTCGATTTGTAGAGCTGGACACGCACTCTTACACACCATTAGACTTATTATAATCCGTGGGCTGGTTTGCGAGATATCGACACTTTTATGGTTATTGCTATTTCTGATGGGGGAGGGTTGTCAAATATATGTCGATTTGTAGAGGTGGACACGCACTCTTACACACCATTAGACTTATTGAAATACGTGCGCTGGTTTACGAGATATAGGGGGACAAAAAGTCGAGAAACCCAAATCGTCTTCAGACACGAATAAACTCTTTTATGGTTATTGCTATTTCTGATGGGGGAGGGTTGTCAAATATATGTCGATTTATAAAGGTGGACACGCACTTTTACACACCATTAGACTTATTGGAATCCGTGCGCTGGTTTACGAGATATAGGGCGACAAATAGTCGAGAAACCCAAATCATCTTTTCAGACACGAACAAACGCTTTTATGGTTATTGCTATTTCTGATGGGGGATGGTTGTCAAATATATGTCGATTTGTAGTGCTGGACACGCACTCTTACACACCATTAGACTTACTAAAAGCCGTGCGCTGGTTTACGAGATATAGGGGGACAAATAACCGAGAAACCCATATCGTCTTTTTAGACACGAATAAACACTTTTATGGTTATTGCTATTTCTGATGGGGGAGGTTTGTCATATATATGTCGATTTGTAGAGGTGCACACGCAGTCTTACACACCATTAGACTTATTGAAATCCGTGCGCTGGTTTACGAGATATTGGGCGACAAATAGTCGAGAAACCCAAATCGTCTTTTCAGAAACGAATGAACACTTTTATGGTTATTGCTATTTCTGATGGGGGAGGGTTGTCAAATATATGTCGATTTGTAGAGGTGGACACGCAGTCTTACACACCATTAGACTTATTGAAGTCCGTGCGCTGGTTTACGAGATATAGGGCGACAACTTGTCGAGAAACCCAAATCGTCTTTTCAGACACGAATAAACACTTTTATGGATATTGCTATTTCTGATGGGGGAGGGTTGTCAAATATATGTCGATTTGTAGAGCTTGACACGCACTCTTACACACCATTAAACTTATTAAAATCCGTGGGCTGGTTTGCGAGATATCGACACTTTTATGGTTATTGCTATTTCTGATGGGGGAGGGTTGTCAAATATGTGTCGATTTGTAGAGCTGGACACGCACTCTTACACGCCATTAGACTTATTGAAATCCGTGCGCTGGTTTACGAGATATAGGGGGACAAAGAGTCGAGAAACCCAGATCGTCTTTTCAGACACGAATAAACACTCTTATGGTTATTGCTATTTCTGATGGGGGAGGGTTGTCAAATATATGTCGATTTGTAGAGGTGGACACGCACTCTTACACACCATTAGACTTATTGAAATCCGTGCGCTGGTTTACGAGATATAGGGGGACAAATAGTCGAGAAACCCAAATCGTCTTTTTAGACACGAATAAACACCTTTATGGTTATTGCTATTTCTGATGGGGGAGGGTTGTCAAATATATGTCGATTTGTAGAGCTGGACACGCACTCTTACACACCATTAGACTTATTGAAATCCGTGCGCTGGTTTACGAGATATAGGGGGACAAATAGTCGAGAAACCCAAATCGTCTTTTCAGACACGAATAAACCCTTTTATGGTTATTGCTATTTCTGATGGGGGAGGGTTGTCAAATATATGTCGATTTGTAGAGCTAGACACGCACTATTACACACCATTAGACTTATTAAAATCCGTGGGCTGGTTTGCGAGATATCGACACTTTTATGGTTATTGCTATTTCTGATGGGGGAGGGTTGTCAAATATGTGTCGATTTGTAGAGCTGGACACGCACTCTTACACGCCATTAGACTTATTGAAATCCGTGCGCTGGTTTACGAGATATAAGGGGACAAATAGTCGAGAAACCCAAATCGTCTTTTCAGACACGTATAAACGCTTTTATGGTTATTGCTATTTATGATGGGGGAGGGTTGTCAAATATATGTTGGTTTGTAGAGCTGGACACGCACTCTTACACACCATTAGACTTATTAAAATCCGTGGGCTGGTTTGCGAGATATCGACACTTCTATGGTTATTGCTATTTCTGCTGGGGGAGGGTTGTCAAATATATGTCGATTTGTAGAGGTGGACACGCACTCTTACACACCATTAGACTTATTGAAATCTGTGTGCTTGTTTACGAGATATAGGGGGACAAAAAGTCGAGAAAACCAAATCGTCTTTTCAGACACGAATAAACACTTTTATGGTTATTGCTATTTCTGATGGGGGAGGGTTGTCAAATATATGTCGATTTGTAGAGGCGGACACGCACTCTTACACACCATTAGACTTATTGAAATCTGTGCGCTTGTTTACGAGATATAGGGGGACAAAAAGTCGAGAAAACCAAATCGTCCTTTCAGACACGAATAAACCCTTTTATGGTTATTGCTATTTCTGATGGGGGAGGGTTGTCAAATATATGTCGATTTATAAAGGTGGACACGCACTCTTACACACCATTAGACTTATTGAAATCCGTGCGCTGGTTTACGAGATATAGGGCGACAAATAGTCGAGAAACCCAAATCGTCTTTTCAGACACGAATAAACACTTTTATGGTTATTGCTATTTCTGATGGGGGAGGGTTGTCAAATATATGTCGATTTGTAGAGCTGGACACGCACTCTTACACACCATTAGACTTATTGAAATCCGTGCGCTGGTTTATGAGATATAGGGGGACAAATAGTCGAGAAACCCAAATCGTCTTTTCAGACACGAATAAACGCTTTTATGGTTATTGCTATTTCTGATGGGGGAGGGTTGTCAAATATATGTCGATTTGTAGAGCTGGACACGCACTCTTACACACCATTAGACTTATTGAAATCCGTGCGCTGGTTTACGAGATATAGGGGGACAAATAGTCGAGAAACCCAAATCGTCTTTTCAGACACGAATAAACGCTTTTATGGTTATTGCTGTTTCTGATGGGGGAGGGTTGTCAAATATATGTCGATTTGTAGAGCTGGACGCGCACTCTTACACACCATTAGTCTTATTAAAATCCGTGGGCTGGTTTGCGAGATATCGACACTTTTATGGTTATTGCTATTTCTGATGGGGGAGGGTTGTCAAATATATGTCGATTTGTAGAGCTGGACACGCACTCCTACACACCATTAGACTTATTGAAATCCGTGCGCTATTTTACGAGATATAGGGGGACAAATAGTCGAGCAACCCAAATCGTCTTTTCAGACACGAATAAACGCTTTTATGGTTATTGCTATTTCTGATGGGGGAGGGTTGTCAAATATATGTCGATTTGTAGAGCTGGACACGCACTCTTACACACCATTAGACTTATTATAATCCGTGGGCTGGTTTGCGAGATATCGACACTTTTATGGTTATTGCTATTTCTGATGGGGGAGGGTTGTCAAATATATGTCGATTTGTAGAGGTGGACACGCACTCTTACACACCATTAGACTTATTGAAATACGTGCGCTGGTTTACGAGATATAGGGGGACAAAAAGTCGAGAAACCCAAATCGTCTTCAGACACGAATAAACTCTTTTATGGTTATTGCTATTTCTGATGGGGGAGGGTTGTCAAATATATGTCGATTTATAAAGGTGGACACGCACTTTTACACACCATTAGACTTATTGGAATCCGTGCGCTGGTTTACGAGATATAGGGCGACAAATAGTCGAGAAACCCAAATCATCTTTTCAGACACGAACAAACGCTTTTATGGTTATTGCTATTTCTGATGGGGGATGGTTGTCAAATATATGTCGATTTGTAGTGCTGGACACGCACTCTTACACACCATTAGACTTACTAAAAGCCGTGCGCTGGTTTACGAGATATAGGGGGACAAATAACCGAGAAACCCAAATCGTCTTTTTAGACACGAATAAACACTTTTATGGTTATTGCTATTTCTGATGGGGGAGGTTTGTCATATATATGTCGATTTGTAGAGGTGCACACGCAGTCTTACACACCATTAGACTTATTGAAATCCGTGCGCTGGTTTACGAGATATTGGGCGACAAATAGTCGAGAAACCCAAATCGTCTTTTCAGAAACGAATGAACACTTTTATGGTTATTGCTATTTCTGATGGGGGAGGGTTGTCAAATATATGTCGATTTGTAGAGGTGGACACGCAGTCTTACACACCATTAGACTTATTGAAGTCCGTGCGCTGGTTTACGAGATATAGGGCGACAACTTGTCGAGAAACCCAAATCGTCTTTTCAGACACGAATAAACACTTTTATGGATATTGCTATTTCTGATGGGGGAGGGTTGTCAAATATATGTCGATTTGTAGAGCTTGACACGCACTCTTACACACCATTAAACTTATTAAAATCCGTGGGCTGGTTTGCGAGATATCGACACTTTTATGGTTATTGCTATTTCTGATGGGGGAGGGTTGTCAAATATATGTCGATTTGTAGAGGTGGACACGCAGTCTTACACACCATTAGACTTACTGAAATCCGTGCGCTGGTTTACGAGATATAGGGGGACAAAGAGTCGAGAAACCCAGATCGTCTTTTCAGACACGAATAAACACTCTTATGGTTATTGCTATTTCTGATGGGGGAGGGTTGTCAAATATATGTCGATTTGTAGAGGTGGACACGCACTCTTACACACCATTAGACTTATTGAAATCCGTGCGCTGGTTTACGAGATATAGGGGGACAAATAGTCGAGAAACCCAAATCGTCTTTTCAGACACGAATAAACCCTTTTATGGTTATTGCTATTTCTGATGGGGGAGGGTTGTCAAATATATGTCGATTTGTAGAGGTGGACACGCAGTCTTACACACCATTAGACCTATTAAAATCCGTGGGCTGGTTTGCGAGATATCGACACTTTTATGGTTATTGCTATTTCTGATGGGGGAGGGTTGTCAAATATATGTCGATTTATAAAGGTAGACACGCACTCTTACACACCATTAGACTTATTGAAATCCGTGCGCTGGTTTACGAGATATAGGGCGACAAATAGTCGAGAAGCCCAAATCGTCTTTTCAGACACGAATAAACCCTTTTATGGTTATTGCTATTTCTGATGGGGGGGTTGTCGAATATATGTCGATTTGTAGAGCTGGACACGCGCTCTTACACACCATTAGACTTATTAAAATCCGTGGGCTGGTTTGCGAGATATCGACACTTTTATGGTTATTGCTATTTCTGATGGGGGAGGGTTGTCAAATATGTGTCGATTTGTAGAGCTGGACACGTACTCTTACACACCATTAGACTTATTGAAATCCGTGCGCTAGTTTACGAGATATAAGGGGACAAATAGTCGAGAAACCCAAATCGTCTTTTCAGACACGAATAAACGCTTTTATGGTTATTGCTATTTATGATGGGGGAGGGTTGTCAAATATATGTTGATTTGTAGAGCTAGACACGCACTCTTACACACCATTAGACTTATTAAAATCCGTGGGCTGGTTTGCGAGATATCGACACTTTTATGGTTATTGCTATTTCTGCTGGGGGAGGGTTGTCAAATATATGTCGATTTGTAGAGGTGGACACGCACTCTTACACACCATTAGACTTATTGAAATCTGTGCGCTTGTTTACGAGATATAGGGGGACAAAAAGTCGAGAAAACCAAATCGTCTTTTCAGACACGAATAAACACTTTTATGGTTATTGCTATTTCTGATGGGGGAGGGTTGTCAAATATATGTCGATTTGTAGAGGTGGACACGCACTCTTACACACCATTAGACTTATTGAAATCTGTGCGCTTGTTTACGAGATATAGGGGGACAAAAAGTCGAGAGAACCAAATCGTCTTTTCAGACACGAATAAACACTTTTATGGTTATTGCTATTTCTGATGGGGGAGGGTTGTCAAATATATGTCGATTTATAAAGGTGGACACGCACTCTTACACACCAATAGACTTATTGAAATCCGTGCGCTGGTTTACGAGATATAGGGCGACAAATAGTCGAGAAACCCAAATCGTCTTTTTAGACACGAATAAACACTTTTATGGTTATTGCTATTTCTGATGGGGGAGGGTTGTCAAATATATGTCGATTTGTAGAGCTGGACACGCACTCTTACACACCATTAGACTTATTGAAATCCGTGCGCTGGTTTACGAGATATAGGGGGACAAATAGTTGAGAAACCCAAATCGTCTTTTCAGACACGAATAAACCCTTTTATGGTTATTGCTATTTCTGATGGGGGAGGGTTGTCAAATATATGTCGATTTGTAGAGCTGGACACGCACTCTTACACACCATTAGACTTATTAAAATCCGTGGGCTGGTTTGCGAGATATCGACACTTTTATGGTTATTGCTATTTCTGATGGGGGAGGGTTGTCAAATATGTGTCGATTTGTAGAGCTGGACACGCACTCTTACACACCATTAGACTTATTGAAATCCGTGCGCTCGTTTACGAGATATAAGGGGACAAATAGTCGAGAAACCCAAATCGTCTTTTCAGACACGTATAAACGCTTTTATGGTTATTGCTATTTATGATGGGGGAGGGTTGTCAAATATATGTTGATTTGTAGAGCTGGAAACGCACTCTTACACACCATTAGACTTATTAAAATCCGTGGGCTGGTTTGCGAGATATCGACACTTCTATGGTTATTGCTATTTCTGCTGGGGGAGGGTTGTCAAATATATGTCGATTTGTAGAGGTGGACACGCACTCTTACACACCATTAGACTTATTGAAATCTGTGCGCTTGTTTACGAGATATAGGGGGACAAAAAGTCGAGAAAACCAAATCGTCTTTTCAGACACGAATAAACACTTTTATGGTTATTGCTATTTCTGATGGGGGAGGGTTGTCAAATATATGTCGATTTGTAGAGGCGGACACGCACTCTTACACACCATTAGACTTATTGAAATCTGTGCGCTTGTTTACGAGATATAGGGGGACAAAAAGTCGAGAAAACCAAATCGTCCTTTCAGACACGAATAAACACTTTTATGGTTATTGCTATTTCTGATGGGGGAGGGTTGTCAAATATATGTCGATTTATAAAGGTGGACACGCACTCTTACACACCATTAGACTTATTGAAATCCGTGCGCTGGTTTACGAGATATAGGGCGACAAATAGTCGAGAAACCCAAATCGTCTTTTCAGACACGAATAAACACTTTTGTGGTTATTGCTATTTCTGATGGGGGAGGATTGTCAAATATATGTCGATTTGTAGAGCTGGACACGCACTCTTACACACCATTAGACTTATTGAAATCCGTGCGCTGGTTTACGAGATATAGGGGGACAAATAGTCGAGAAACCCAAATCGTCTTTTCAGACACGAATAAACGCTTTTATGGTTATTGCTATTTCTGATGGGGGAGGGTTGTCAAATATATGTCGATTTGTAGAGCTGGACACGCACTCTTACACACCATTAGACTTATTGAAATCCGTGCGCTGGTTTACGAGATATAGGGGGACAAATAGTCGAGAAACCCAAATCGTCTTTTCAGACACGAATAAACGCTTTTATGGTTATTGCTGTTTCTGATGGGGGAGGGTTGTCAAATATATGTCGATTTGTAGAGCTGGACACGCACTCTTACACACCATTAGACTTATTAAAATCCGTGGGCTGGTTTGCGAGATATCGACACTTTTATGGTTATTGCTATTTCTGATGGGGGAGGGTTGTCAAATATATGTCGATTTGTAGAGCTGGACACGCACTCCTACACACCATTAGACTTATTGAAATCCGTGCGCTATTTTACGAGATATAGGGGGACAAATAGTCGAGCAACCCAAATCGTCTTTTCAGACACGAATAAACGCTTTTATGGTTATTGCTATTTCTGATGGGGGAGGGTTGTCAAATATATGTCGATTTGTAGAGCTAGACACGCACTCTTACACACCATTAGACTTATTAAAATCCGTGGGCTGGTTTGCGAGATATCGACACTTTTTGGTTATTGCTATTTCTGATGGGGGAGGGTTGTCAAATATATGTCGATTTGTAGAGGTGGACACGCACTCTTACACACCATTAGACTTATTGAAATACGTGCGCTGGTTTACGAGATATAGGGGGACAAAAAGTCGAGAAACCCAAATCGTCTTCAGACACGAATAAACTCTTTTATGCTTATTGCTATTTCTGATGGGGGAGGGTTGTCAAATATATGTCGATTTATAAAGGTGGACACGCACTTTTACACACCATTAGACTTATTGGAATCCGTGCGCTGGTTTACGAGATATAGGGCGACAAATAGTCGAGAAACCCAAATCGTCTTTTCAGACACGAATAAACCCTTTTATGGTTATTGCTATTTCTGATGGGGGAGCGTTGTCAAATATATGTCGACTTGTAGAGGTGGACACGCACTCTTACACACCATTAGACTTATTAAAATCCGTGCGCTGGTTTACGAGATATAGGGGGACAAATAGTCGAGAAACCCAAATCGTCTTTTCAGACACGAATAAACACTTTTATGGTTATTGCTATTTCTGATTGGGGAGGGTTGTCAAATATATGTCGATTTGTAGAGCTGGACACGCACTCTTACACACCATTAGACTTATTAAAATCCGTGGGCTGGTTTGCGGGATATCGACACTTTTATGGTTATTGCTATTTCTGATGGGGGAGGGTTGTCAAATATATGTCGATTTGTAGAGGTGCACACGCAGCCTTACACACCATTAGACTTATTGAAATCCGTGCGCTGGTTTACGAGATATAGGGCGACAAATAGTCGAGAAACCCAAATCATCTTTTCAGACACGAACAAACGCTTTTATGGTTATTGCTATTTCTGATGGGGGATGGTTGTCAAATATATGTCGATTTGTAGAGCTGGACACGCACTCTTACACACCATTAGACTTACTAAAAGCCGTGCGCTGGTTTACGAGATATAGGGGGACAAATAATCGAGAAACCCAAATCGTCTTTTCAGACACGAATAAACACTTTTATGGTTATTGCTATTTCTGATGGGGGAGGGTTGTCAAATATATGTCGATTTGTAGAGGTGGACACGCAGTCTTACGCACCATTAGACTTATTGAAGTCCGTGCGCTGGTTTACGAGATATAGGGCGACAACTTGTCGAGAAACCCAAATCGTCTTTTCAGACACGAATAAACGCTTTTATGGTTATTGCTATTTCTGATGGGGGAGGGTTGTCAAATATATGTCGATTTGTAGAGCTTGACACGCACTCTTACACACCATTAAACTTATTAAAATCCGTGGGCTGGTTTGCGAGATATCGACACTTTTATGGTTATTGCTATTTCTGATGGGGGAGGGTTGTCAAATATATGTCGATTTGTAGAGGTGGACACGCAGTCTTACACACCATTAGACTTACTGAAATCCGTGCGCTGGTTTACGAGATATAGGGGGACAAAAAGTCGAGAAACCCAGATCGTCTTTTCAGACACGAATAAACACTCTTATGGTTATTGCTATTTCTGATGGGGGAGGGTTGTCAAATATATGTCGATTTGTAGAGGTGGACACGCACTCTTACACACCATTAGACTTATTGAAATCCGTGCGCTGGTTTACGAGATATAGGGGGACAAATAGTCGAGAAACCCAAATCGTCTTTTCAGACACGAATAAACCCTTTTATGGTTATTGCTATTTTTGATGGGGGAGGGTTGTCAAATATATGTCGATTTGTAGAGGTGGACACGCAGTCTTACACACCATTAGACCTATTAAAATCCGTGGGCTGGTTTGCGAGATATCGACACTTTTATGGTTATTGCTATTTCTGCTGGGGGAGGGTTGTCAAATATATGTCGATTTATAAAGGTGGACACGCACTCTTACACACCATTAGACTTATTGAAATCCGTGCGCTGGTTTACGAGATATAGGGCGACAAATAGTCGAGAAGCCCAAATCGTCTTTTCAGACACGAATAAACCCTTTTATGGTTATTGCTATTTCTGATGGGGGGGTTGTCAAATATATGTCGATTTGTAGAGCTGGACACGTACTCTTACACACCATTAGACTTATTAAAATCCGTGGGCTGGTTTGCGAGATATCGACACTTTTATGGTTATTGCTATTTCTGCTGGGGGAGGGTTGTCAAATATATGTCGATTTATAAAGGTGGACACGCACTCTTACACACCATTAGACTTATTGAAATCTGTGCGCTTGTTTACGAGATATAGGGGGACAAAAAGTCGAGAAAACCAAATCGTCTTTTCAGACACGAATAAACACTTTTATGGTTATTGCTATTTCTGATGGGGGAGGGTTGTCAAATATATGTCGATTTGTAGAGGTGGACACGCACTCTTACACACCATTAGACTTATTGAAATCTGTGCGCTTGTTTACGAGATATAGGGGGACAAAAAGTCGAGAGAACCAAATCGTCTTTTCAGACACGAATAAACACTTTTATGGTTATTGCTATTTCTGATGGGGGAGGGTTGTCAAATATATGTCGATTTATAAAGGTGGACACGCACTCTTACACACCAATAGACTTATTGAAATCCGTGCGCTGGTTTACGAGATATAGGGCGACAAATAGTCGAGAAACCCAAATCGTCTTTTTGGACACGAATAAACACTTTTATGGTTATTGCTATTTCTGATGGGGGAGGGTTGTCAAATATATGTCGATTTGTAGAGCTGGACACGCACTCTTACACACCATTAGACTTATTGAAATCCGTAAGCTGGTTTACGATATATATGGGGACAAATAGTCGAGAAACCCAAATCGTCTTTTCAGACACGAATAAACGCTTTTATGGTTATTGCTATTTCTGATGGGGGAGGGTTGTCAAATATATGTCGATTTGTAGAGCTGGACACGCACTCTTACACACCATTAGACTTATTAAAATCCGTGGGCTGGTTTGCGAGATATCGACACTTTTATGGTTATTGCTATTTCTGATGGGGGAGGGTTGTCAAATATATGTCGATTTGTAGAGGTGGACACGCACTCTTACACACCATTAGACTTATTGAAATACGTGCGCTGGTTTACGAGATATAGGGGGACAAATAATCGAGAAACCCAAATCGTCTTTTCAGACACGAATAAACGCTTTTATGGTTATTGCTATTTCTGATGGGGGAGGGTTGTCAAATATATGTCGATTTGTAGAGCTGGACACGCACTCTTACACACCATTAGACTTATTAAAATCCGTGGGCTGGTTTGCGAGATATCGACACTTTTATGGTTATTGCTATTTCTGATGGGGGAGGGTTGTCAAATATATGTCGATTTGTAGAGGTGGACACGCACTCTTACACACCATTAGACTTATTGAAATACGTGCGCTGGTTTACGAGATATAGGGGGACAAAAAGTCGAGAAACCCAAATCGTCTTCAGACACGAATAAACTCTTTTATGGTTATTGCTACTTCTGATGGGGGAGGGTTGTCAAGTATATGTCGATTTATAAAGGTGGACACGCACTCTTACACACCATTAGACTTATTGAAATCCGTGCACTGGTTTACGAGATATAGGGCGACAAATAGTCGAGAAACCCAAATCGTCTTTTCAGACACGAATAAACCCTTTTATGGTTATTGCTATTTCTGATGGGGGAGGGTTATCAAATATATGTCGATTTGTAGAGGTGGACACGCACTCTTACACACCATTAGACTTATTAAAATACGTGCTCTGGTTTACGAGATATAGGGGGACAAATAGTCGAGAAACCCAAATCATCTTTTCAGACACGAACAAACACTTTTATGGTTATTGCTATTTCTGATGGGGGAGGGTTGTCAAATATATGTCGATTTATAAAGGTGGACACGTACTCTTACACACCAATAGACTTATTGAAATCCGTGCGCTGGTTTACGAGATATAGGGCGACAAATAGTCGAGAAACCCAAATCATCTTTTCAGACACGAACAAACACTTTTATGGTTATTGCTATTTCTGATGGGGGAGGGTTGTCAAATATATGTCGATTTGTAGAGCTGGACACGCACTCTTACGCACCATTAGACTTACTAAAATCCGTGCGCTGGTTTACGAGATATAGGGGGACAAATAATCGAGAAACCCAAATCGTCTTTTTAGACACGAATAAACTCTTTTATGGTTATTGCTATTTCTGATGGGGGAGGTTTGTCATATATATGTCGATTTGTAGAGGTGGACACGCAGTCTTATACACCATTAGACTTATTGAAATCCGTGCGCTGGTTTACGAGATATTGGGCGACAAATAGTCGAGAAACCCAAATCGTCTTTTCAGACACGAATAAACACTTTTATGGTTATTGCTATTTCTAATGGGGGAGGGTTGTCAAATATATGTCGATTTGTAGAGCTGGACACGCACTCTTACACATCATTAGACTTATTAAAATCCGTGCGCTGGTTTACGAGATATAGGGGGACAAATAATCGAGAAACCCAAATCGTCTTTTCAGACACGAATAAACACTTTTATGGTTATTGCCATTTCTGATGGGGGAGGCTTGTCAAATATATGTCGATTTGTAGAGGTGGACACGCAGTCTTACACACCATTAGAGTTATTGAAGTCCGTGCGCTGGTTTACGAGATATAGGGCGACAAATAGTCGAGAAACCCAAATCGTCTTTTCAGACACGAATAAACACTTTTATGGTTATTGCTATTTCTGATGGGGGAGGGTTGTCAAATATATGTCGATTTGTAGAGCTGGACACGCACTCTTACACACCATTAGACTTATTAAAATCCGTGGGCTGGTTTGCGAAATATCGACACTTTTATGGTTATTGCTATTTCTGGTGGGGGAGGGTTGTCAAATATATGTCGATTTGTAGAGCTTGACACGCACTCTTACACACCATTAAACTTATTAAAATCCGTGGGCTGGTTTGCGAGATATCGACACTTTTATGGTTATTGCTATTTCTGCTGGGGGAGGGTTGTCAAATATATGTCGATTTGTAGAGGTGGACACGCACTCTTACACACCATTAGACTTATTGAAATCTGTGCGCTTGTTTACGAGATATAGGGGACAAAAAGTCGAGAAAACCAAATCGTCTTTTCAGACACGAATAAACACTTCTATGGTTATTGCTATTTCTGATGGGGGAGGGTTGTCAAATATATGTCGATTTGTAGAGGTGGACACGCACTCTTACACACCATTAGACTTATTGAAATCTGTGCGCTTGTTTACGAGATATAGGGGGACAAAAAGTCGAGAAACCCAAATCGTCTTTTCAGACACGAATAAATACTTTTATGGTTATTGCTATTTCTGATGGGGGAGGCTTGTCAAATATATGTCGATTTATAAAGGTGGACACGCACTCTTACACACCATTAGACTTATTGAAATCCGTAAGCTGGTTTACGAGATATAGGGGGACAAATAGTCGAGAAACCCAAATCGTCTTTTCAGACACGAATAAACGCTTTTATGGTTATTGCTATTTCTGATGGGGGAGAGTTGTCAAATATATGTCGATTTGTAGAGCTGGACACGCACTCTTACACACCATTAGACTTATTAAAATCCGTGGGCTGGTTTGCGAGATATCGACACATTTATGATTATTGCTATTTCTGATGGGGGAGGGTTGTCAAATATATGTCGATTTGTAGAGGTGGACACGCACTCTTACACACCATTAGACTTATTGAAATACGTGCGCTGGTTTACGAGATATAGGGGGACAAATAATCGAGAAACCCAAATCGTCTTTTCAGACACGAATAAACGCTTTTATGGTTATTGCTATTTCTGATGGGGGAGGGTTGTCAAATATATGTCGATTTGTAGAGCTGGACACGCACTCTTACACACCATTAGACTTATTAAAATCCGTGGGCTGGTTTGCGAGATATCGACACTTTTATGGTTATTGCTATTTCTGATGGGGGAGGGTTGTCAAATATATGTCGATTTGTAGAGGTGGACACGCACTCTTACACACCATTAGACTTATTGAAATACGTGCGCTGGTTTACGAGATATAGGGGGACAAAAGTCGAGAAACCCAAATCGTCTTCAGACACGAATAAACTCTTTTATGGTTATTGCTATTTCTGATGGGGGACGGTTGTGAAATATATGTCGATTTATAAAGGTGGACACGCACTCTTACACACCATTAGACTTATTGAAATCCGTGCGCTGGTTTACGAGATATAGGGCGACAAATAGTCGAGAAACCCAAATCGTCTTTTCAGACACGAATAAACCCTTTTATGGTTATTGCTATTTCTGATGGGGGAGGGTTGTCAAATATATGTCGATTTGTAGAGGTGGACACGCACTCTTACACACCATTAGACTTATTAAAATCCGTGCTCTGGTTTACGAGATATAGGGGGACAAATGGTCGAGAAACCCAAATCGTCTTTTCAGACACGAATAAACACTTTAATGGTTATTGCTATTTCTGATGGGGGAGGGTTGTCAAATATATGTCGATTTGTAGAGCTGGACACGCACTCTTACACACCATTAGACTTATTAAAATTCGTGGGCTGGTTTGCGGGATATCGACACTTTTATGGTTATTGCTATTTCTGATGGGGGAGGGTTGTCAAATATATGTCGATTTGTAGAGGTGGACACGCAGTCTTACACACCATTAGACTTATTGAAATCCGTGCGCTGGTTTACGAGATATAGGGCGACAAATAGTCGAGAAACCCAAATCATCTTTTCAGACACGAACAAACACTTTTATGGTTATTGCTATTTCTGATGGGGGAGGGTTGTCAAATATATGTCGATTTGTAGAGCTGGACACGCACTCTTACACACCATTAGACTTACTAAAATCCGTGCGCTGGTTTACGAGATATAGGGGGACAAATAATCGAGAAACCCAAATCGTCTTTTTAGACACGAATAAACACTTTTATGGTTATTGCTATTTCTGATGGGGGAGGTTTGTCATATATATGTCGATTTGTAGAGGTGGACACGCAGTCTTACACACCATTAGACTTATTGAAATCCGTGCGCTGGTTTACGAGATATTGGGCGACAAATAGTCGAGAAACCCAAATCGTCTTTTCAGACACGAATAAACACTTTTATGGTTATTGCTATTTCTAATGGGGGAGGGTTGTCAAATATATGTCGATTTGTAGAGCTGGACACGCACTCTTACACGTCATTAGACTTATTAAAATCCGTGCGCTGGTTTACGAGATATAGGGGGACAAATAATCGAGAAACCCAAATCGTCTTTTCAGACACGAATAAACACTTTTATGGTTATTGCCATTTCTGATGGGGGAGGGTTGTCAAATATATGTCGATTTGTAGAGGTGGACACGCAGTCTTACACACCATTAGACTTATTGAAGTCCGTGCGCTGGTTTACGAGATATAGGGCGACAAATAGTCGAGAAACCCAAATCGTCTTTTCAGACACGAATAAACTCTTTTATGGTTATTGCTATTTCTGATGGGGGAGGGTTGTCAAATATATGTCGATTTGTAGAGCTGGACACGCACTCTTACACACCATTAGACTTATTACAATCCGTGGGCTGGTTTGCGAAATATCGACACTTTTATGGTTATTGCTATTTCTGATGGGGGAGGGTTGTCAAATATATGTCGATTTGTAGAGCTTGACACGCACTCTTACACACCATTAAACTTATTAAAATCCGTGGGCTGGTTTGCGAAATATCGACACTTTTATGGTTATTGCTATTTCTGATGGGGGAGGGTTGTCAAATATATGTCGATTTGTGGAGGTGGACACGCAGTCTTACACACCATTAGACTTACTGAAATCCGTGCGCTGGTTTACGAGATATAGGGGGACAAAAAGTCGAGAAACCCAGATCGTCTTTTCAGACACGAATAAACACTCTTATGGTTATTGCTATTTCTGATGGGGGAGGGTTGTCAAATATATGTCGATTTGTAGAGGTGGACACGCACTCTTACACACCATTAGACTTATTGAAATCCGTGCGCTGGTTTACGAGATATAGGGGGACAAATAGTCGAGAAACCCAAATCGTCTTTTCAGACACGAATAAACCCTTTTATGGTTATTGCTATTTCTGATGGGGGAGGGTTGTCAAATATATGTCGATTTGTAGAGGTGGACACGCAGTCTTACACACCATTAGACCTATTAAAATCCGTGGGCTGGTTTGCGAGATATCGACACTTTTATGGTTATTGCTATTTCTGATGGGGGAGGGTTGTCAAATATATGTCGATTTATAAAGGTGGACACGCACTCTTACACACCATTAGACTTATTGAAATCCGTGCGCTGGTTTACGAGATATAGGGCGACAAATAGTCGAGAAACACAAATCGTCTTTTCAGACACGAATAAACCCTTTTATGGCTATTGCTATTTCTGATGGGGGAGGGTTGTCAAATATATGTCGATTTGTAGAGGTGGACACGCACTCTTACACACCATTAGACCTATTAAAATCCGTGGGCTGGTTTGCGAGATATCGACACTTTTATGGTTATTGCTATTTCTGATGGGGGAGGGTTGTCAAATATATGTCGATTTATAAAGGTGGACACGCACTCTTACACACCATTAGACTTATTAAAATCCGTGCGCTGGTTTACGAGATATAGGGGGACAAATAGTCGAGAAACCCAAATCGTCTTTTCAGACACGAATAAACACTTTTATGGTTATTGCTATTTCTGATTGGGGAGGGTTGTCAAATATATGTCGATTTGTAGAGCTGGACACGCACTCTTACACACCATTAGACTTATTAAAATCCGTGGGCTGGTTTGCGGGATATCGACACTTTTATGGTTATTGCTATTTCTGATGGGGGAGGGTTGTCAAATATATGTCGATTTGTAGAGCTGGACACGCACTCTTACACACCATTAGACTTACTAAAATCCGTGCGCTGGTTTACGAGATATAGGGGGACAAATAATCGAGAAACCCAAATCGTCTTTTTAGACACGAATAAACGCTTTTATGGTTATTGCTATTTCTGATGGGGGAGGTTTGTCATATATATGTCGATTTGTAGAGGTGGACACGCAGTCTTACACACCATTAGACTTACTGAAATCCGTGCGCTGGTTTACGAGATATTGGGCGACAAATAGTCGAGAAACCCAAATCGTCTTTTCAGACACGTATAAACACTTTTATGGTTATTGCTATTTCTGATGGGGGAGGGTTGTCAAATATATGTCGATTTGTAGAGGTGGACACGCAGTCTTACACACCATTAGACTTATTGAAGTCCGTGCGCTGGTTTACGAGATATAGGGCGACAAACAGTCGAGAAACCCAAATCGTCTTTTCAGACACGAATAAACACTTTTATGGTTATTGCTATTTCTGATGGGGGAGGGTTGTCAAATATATGTCGATTTGTAGAGCTGGACACGCACTCTTACACACCATTAGACTCATTAAAATCCGTGGGCTGGTTTGCGAAATATCGACACTTTTATGGTTATTGCTATTTCTGATGGGGGAGGGTTGTCAAATATATGTCGATTTGTAGAGGTGGACACGCACACTTACACACCGTTAGACTTATTGAAATCCGTGCACTGGTTTACGAGATATAGGGGGACAAATAGTCGAGAAACCCAAATCGTCTTTTCAGACACGAATAAATACTTTTATGGTTATTGCTATTTCTGATGGGGAGGGTTGTCAAATATATGTCGATTTGTAGAGCTTGACACGCACTCTTACACACCATTAAACTTATTAAAATCCGTGGGCTGGTTTGCGAGATATCGACACTTTTATGGCTATTGCTATTTCTGATGGGGGAGGGTTGTCAAATATATGTCGATTTGTAGAGGTGGACACGCAGTCTTACACACCATTAGACTTATTAAAATCCGTGGGCTGGTTTGCGGGATATCGACACTTTTATGGTTATTGCTATTTCTGATGGGGGAGGGTTGTCAAATATATGTCGATTTGTAGAGGTGGACACGCACTCTTACACACCATTAGACTTATTGAAATACGTGCGCTGGTTTACGAGATATAGGGGGACAAAAAGTCGAGAAACCCAAATCGTCTTCAGACACGAATAAACTCTTTTATGGTTATTGCTACTTCTGATGGGGGAGGGTTGTCAAATATATGTCGATTTATAAAGGTGGACACGCACTCTTACACACCATTAGACTTATTGAAATCCGTGCACTGGTTTACGAGATATAGGGCGACAAATAGTCGAGAAACCCAAATCGTCTTTTCAGACACGAATAAACCCTTTTATGGTTATTGCTATTTCTGATGGGGGAGGGTTGTCAAATATATGTCGATTTGTAGAGGTGGACACGCACTCTTACACACCATTAGACTTATTAAAATACGTGCTCTGGTTTACGAGATATAGGGGGACAAATAGTCGAGAAACCCAAATCATCTTTTCAGACACGAACAAACACTTTTATGGTTATTGCTATTTCTGATGGGGGAGGGTTGTCAAATATATGTCGATTTATAAAGGTGGACACGTACTCTTACACACCAATAGACTTATTGAAATCCGTGCGCTGGTTTACGAGATATAGGGCGACAAATAGTCGAGAAACCCAAATCATCTTTTCAGACACGAACAAACACTTTTATGGTTATTGCTATTTCTGATGGGGGAGGGTTGTCAAATATATGTCGATTTGTAGAGCTGGACACGCACTCTTACGCACCATTAGACTTACTAAAATCCGTGCGCTGGTTTACGAGATATAGGGGGACAAATAATCGAGAAACCCAAATCGTCTTTTTAGACACGAATAAACTCTTTTATGGTTATTGCTATTTCTGATGGGGGAGGTTTGTCATATATATGTCGATTTGTAGAGGTGGACACGCAGTCTTATACACCATTAGACTTATTGAAATCCGTGCGCTGGTTTACGAGATATTGGGCGACAAATAGTCGAGAAACCCAAATCGTCTTTTCAGACACGAATAAACACTTTTATGGTTATTGCTATTTCTAATGGGGGAGGGTTGTCAAATATATGTCGATTTGTAGAGCTGGACACGCACTCTTACACATCATTAGACTTATTAAAATCCGTGCGCTGGTTTACGAGATATAGGGGGACAAATAATCGAGAAACCCAAATCGTCTTTTCAGACACGAATAAACACTTTTATGGTTATTGCCATTTCTGATGGGGGAGGCTTGTCAAATATATGTCGATTTGTAGAGGTGGACACGCAGTCTTACACACCATTAGAGTTATTGAAGTCCGTGCGCTGGTTTACGAGATATAGGGCGACAAATAGTCGAGAAACCCAAATCGTCTTTTCAGACACGAATAAACACTTTTATGGTTATTGCTATTTCTGATGGGGGAGGGTTGTCAAATATATGTCGATTTGTAGAGCTGGACACGCACTCTTACACACCATTAGACTTATTAAAATCCGTGGGCTGGTTTGCGAAATATCGACACTTTTATGGTTATTGCTATTTCTGGTGGGGGAGGGTTGTCAAATATATGTCGATTTGTAGAGCTTGACACGCACTCTTACACACCATTAAACTTATTAAAATCCGTGGGCTGGTTTGCGAGATATCGACACTTTTATGGTTATTGCTATTTCTGCTGGGGGAGGGTTGTCAAATATATGTCGATTTGTAGAGGTGGACACGCACTCTTACACACCATTAGACTTATTGAAATCTGTGCGCTTGTTTACGAGATATAGGGGACAAAAAGTCGAGAAAACCAAATCGTCTTTTCAGACACGAATAAACACTTCTATGGTTATTGCTATTTCTGATGGGGGAGGGTTGTCAAATATATGTCGATTTGTAGAGGTGGACACGCACTCTTACACACCATTAGACTTATTGAAATCTGTGCGCTTGTTTACGAGATATAGGGGGACAAAAAGTCGAGAAACCCAAATCGTCTTTTCAGACACGAATAAATACTTTTATGGTTATTGCTATTTCTGATGGGGGAGGCTTGTCAAATATATGTCGATTTATAAAGGTGGACACGCACTCTTACACACCATTAGACTTATTGAAATCCGTAAGCTGGTTTACGAGATATAGGGGGACAAATAGTCGAGAAACCCAAATCGTCTTTTCAGACACGAATAAACGCTTTTATGGTTATTGCTATTTCTGATGGGGGAGAGTTGTCAAATATATGTCGATTTGTAGAGCTGGACACGCACTCTTACACACCATTAGACTTATTAAAATCCGTGGGCTGGTTTGCGAGATATCGACACATTTATGATTATTGCTATTTCTGATGGGGGAGGGTTGTCAAATATATGTCGATTTGTAGAGGTGGACACGCACTCTTACACACCATTAGACTTATTGAAATACGTGCGCTGGTTTACGAGATATAGGGGGACAAATAATCGAGAAACCCAAATCGTCTTTTCAGACACGAATAAACGCTTTTATGGTTATTGCTATTTCTGATGGGGGAGGGTTGTCAAATATATGTCGATTTGTAGAGCTGGACACGCACTCTTACACACCATTAGACTTATTAAAATCCGTGGGCTGGTTTGCGAGATATCGACACTTTTATGGTTATTGCTATTTCTGATGGGGGAGGGTTGTCAAATATATGTCGATTTGTAGAGGTGGACACGCACTCTTACACACCATTAGACTTATTGAAATACGTGCGCTGGTTTACGAGATATAGGGGGACAAAAAGTCGAGAAACCCAAATCGTCTTCAGACACGAATAAACTCTTTTATGGTTATTGCTATTTCTGATGGGGGACGGTTGTCAAATATATGTCGATTTATAAAGGTGGACACGCACTCTTACACACCATTAGACTTATTGAAATCCGTGCGCTGGTTTACGAGATATAGGGCGACAAATAGTCGAGAAACCCAAATCGTCTTTTCAGACACGAATAAACCCTTTTATGGTTATTGCTATTTCTGATGGGGGAGGGTTGTCAAATATATGTCGATTTGTAGAGGTGGACACGCACTCTTACACACCATTAGACTTATTAAAATCCGTGCTCTGGTTTACGAGATATAGGGGGACAAATGGTCGAGAAACCCAAATCGTCTTTTCAGACACGAATAAACACTTTAATGGTTATTGCTATTTCTGATGGGGGAGGGTTGTCAAATATATGTCGATTTGTAGAGCTGGACACGCACTCTTACACACCATTAGACTTATTAAAATCCGTGGGCTGGTTTGCGGGATATCGACACTTTTATGGTTATTGCTATTTCTGATGGGGGAGGGTTGTCAAATATATGTCGATTTGTAGAGGTGGACACGCAGTCTTACACACCATTAGACTTATTGAAATCCGTGCGCTGGTTTACGAGATATAGGGCGACAAATAGTCGAGAAACCCAAATCATCTTTTCAGACACGAACAAACACTTTTATGGTTATTGCTATTTCTGATGGGGGAGGGTTGTCAAATATATGTCGATTTGTAGAGCTGGACACGCACTCTTACACACCATTAGACTTACTAAAATCCGTGCGCTGGTTTACGAGATATAGGGGGACAAATAATCGAGAAACCCAAATCGTCTTTTTAGACACGAATAAACACTTTTATGGTTATTGCTATTTCTGATGGGGGAGGTTTGTCATATATATGTCGATTTGTAGAGGTGGACACGCAGTCTTACACACCATTAGACTTATTGAAATCCGTGCGCTGGTTTACGAGATATTGGGCGACAAATAATCGAGAAACCCAAATCGTCTTTTCAGACACGAATAAACACTTTTATGGTTATTGCTATTTCTAATGGGGGAGGGTTGTCAAATATATGTCGATTTGTAGAGCTGGACACGCACTCTTACACGTCATTAGACTTATTAAAATCCGTGCGCTGGTTTACGAGATATAGGGGGACAAATAATCGAGAAACCCAAATCGTCTTTTCAGACACGAATAAACACTTTTATGGTTATTGCCATTTCTGATGGGGGAGGGTTGTCAAATATATGTCGATTTGTAGAGGTGGACACGCAGTCTTACACACCATTAGACTTATTGAAGTCCGTGCGCTGGTTTACGAGATATAGGGCGACAAATAGTCGAGAAACCCAAATCGTCTTTTCAGACACGAATAAACTCTTTTATGGTTATTGCTATTTCTGATGGGGGAGGGTTGTCAAATATATGTCGATTTGTAGAGCTGGACACGCACTCTTACACACCATTAGACTTATTACAATCCGTGGGCTGGTTTGCGAAATATCGACACTTTTATGGTTATTGCTATTTCTGATGGGGGAGGGTTGTCAAATATATGTCGATTTGTAGAGCTTGACACGCACTCTTACACACCATTAAACTTATTAAAATCCGTGGGCTGGTTTGCGAAATATCGACACTTTTATGGTTATTGCTATTTCTGATGGGGGAGGGTTGTCAAATATATGTCGATTTGTGGAGGTGGACACGCAGTCTTACACACCATTAGACTTACTGAAATCCGTGCGCTGGTTTACGAGATATAGGGGGACAAAAAGTCGAGAAACCCAGATCGTCTTTTCAGACACGAATAAACACTCTTATGGTTATTGCTATTTCTGATGGGGGAGGGTTGTCAAATATATGTCGATTTGTAGAGGTGGACACGCACTCTTACACACCATTAGACTTATTGAAATCCGTGCGCTGGTTTACGAGATATAGGGGGACAAATAGTCGAGAAACCCAAATCGTCTTTTCAGACACGAATAAACCCTTTTATGGTTATTGCTATTTCTGATGGGGGAGGGTTGTCAAATATATGTCGATTTGTAGAGGTGGACACGCAGTCTTACACACCATTAGACCTATTAAAATCCGTGGGCTGGTTTGCGAGATATCGACACTTTTATGGTTATTGCTATTTCTGATGGGGGAGGGTTGTCAAATATATGTCGATTTATAAAGGTGGACACGCACTCTTACACACCATTAGACTTATTGAAATCCGTGCGCTGGTTTACGAGATATAGGGCGACAAATAGTCGAGAAACACAAATCGTCTTTTCAGACACGAATAAACCCTTTTATGGCTATTGCTATTTCTGATGGGGGAGGGTTGACAAATATATGTCGATTTGTAGAGGTGGACACGCACTCTTACACACCATTAGACCTATTAAAATCCGTGGGCTGGTTTGCGAGATATCGACACTTTTATGGTTATTGCTATTTCTGATGGGGGAGGGTTGTCAAATATATGTCGATTTATAAAGGTGGACACGCACTCTTACACACCATTAGACTTATTAAAATCCGTGCGCTGGTTTACGAGATATAGGGGGACAAATAGTCGAGAAACCCAAATCGTCTTTTCAGACACGAATAAACACTTTTATGGTTATTGCTATTTCTGATTGGGGAGGGTTGTCAAATATATGTCGATTTGTAGAGCTGGACACGCACTCTTACACACCATTAGACTTATTAAAATCCGTGGGCTGGTTTGCGGGATATCGACACTTTTATGGTTATTGCTATTTCTGATGGGGGAGGGTTGTCAAATATATGTCGATTTGTAGAGCTGGACACGCACTCTTACACACCATTAGACTTACTAAAATCCGTGCGCTGGTTTACGAGATATAGGGGGACAAATAATCGAGAAACCCAAATCGTCTTTTTAGACACGAATAAACGCTTTTATGGTTATTGCTATTTCTGATGGGGGAGGTTTGTCATATATATGTCGATTTGTAGAGGTGGACACGCAGTCTTACACACCATTAGACTTACTGAAATCCGTGCGCTGGTTTACGAGATATTGGGCGACAAATAGTCGAGAAACCCAAATCGTCTTTTCAGACACGTATAAACACTTTTATGGTTATTGCTATTTCTGATGGGGGAGGGTTGTCAAATATATGTCGATTTGTAGAGGTGGACACGCAGTCTTACACACCATTAGACTTATTGAAGTCCGTGCGCTGGTTTACGAGATATAGGGCGACAAACAGTCGAGAAACCCAAATCGTCTTTTCAGACACGAATAAACACTTTTATGGTTATTGCTATTTCTGATGGGGGAGGGTTGTCAAATATATGTCGATTTGTAGAGCTGGACACGCACTCTTACACACCATTAGACTCATTAAAATCCGTGGGCTGGTTTGCGAAATATCGACACTTTTATGGTTATTGCTATTTCTGATGGGGGAGGGTTGTCAAATATATGTCGATTTGTAGAGGTGGACACGCACACTTACACACCGTTAGACTTATTGAAATCCGTGCACTGGTTTACGAGATATAGGGGGACAAATAGTCGAGAAACCCAAATCGTCTTTTCAGACACGAATAAATACTTTTATGGTTATTGCTATTTCTGATGGGGAGGGTTGTCAAATATATGTCGATTTGTAGAGCTTGACACGCACTCTTACACACCATTAAACTTATTAAAATCCGTGGGCTGGTTTGCGAGATATCGACACTTTTATGGCTATTGCTATTTCTGATGGGGGAGGGTTGTCAAATATATGTCGATTTGTAGAGGTGGACACGCAGTCTTACACACCATTAGACTTATTAAAATCCGTGGGCTGGTTTGCGGGATATCGACACTTTTATGGTTATTGCTATTTCTGATGGGGGAGGGTTGTCAAATATATGTCGATTTGTAGAGGTGGACACGCAGTCGTACACACCATTAGACTTATAGAAATCCGTGCGCTGGTTTACGAGATATAGGGCGACAAATAGTCGAGAAACCCAAATCATCTTTTCAGACACGAACAAACACTTTTATGGTTATTGCTATTTCTGATGGGGGAGGGTTGTCAAATATATGTCGATTTGTAGAGCTGGACACGCACTCTTACACACCATTAGACTTACTAAAATCCGTGCGCTAGTTTACGAGATATAGGGGGACAAAATGTCGAGAAACCCAGATCGTCTTTTCAGACACGAATAAACGCTCTTATGGTTATTGCTATTTCTGATGGGGGTGGGTTGTCAAATATATGTCGATTTGTAGAGGTGGACACGCACTCTTACACACCATTAGACTTATTGAAATCCGTGCGCTGGTTTACGAGATATAGGGAGACAAATAGTCGAGAAACCCAAATCGTCTTTTCAGACACGAATAAACCCTTTTATGGTTATTGCTATTTTTGATGGGGGAGGGTTGTCAAATATATGTCGATTTGTAGAGGTGGACACGCACTCTTACACACCATTAGACTTATTGAAATCCGTGCGCTGGTTTACGAGATATAGGGGGACAAATAGTCGAGAAACCCAAATCGTCTTTTCAGACACGAATAAACCCTTTTATGGTTATTGCTATTTCTGATGGGGGAGGGTTGTCAAATATATGTCGATTTGTAGAGGTGGACACGCAGTCTTACACACCATTAGACTTATTAAAATCCGTGGGCTGGTTTGCGAGATATCGACACTTTTATGGTTATTGCTATTTCTGATGGGGGAGGGTTGTCAAATATATGTCGATTTATAAAGGTGGACACGCACTCTTACACACCATTAGACTTATTGAAATCCGTGCGCTGGTTTACGAGATATAGGGCGACAAATAGTCGAGAAACCCAAATCGTCTTTTCAGACACGAATAAACCCTTTTATGGTTATTGCTATTTCTGATGGGGGAGGGTTGTCAAATATGTGTCGATTTGTAGAGGTGGACACGCACTCTTACACACCATTAGACTTATTAAAATCCGTGGGCTGGTTTGCGAAATATCGACACTTTTATGGTTATTGCTATTTCTGATGGGGGAGGGTTGTCAAATATATGTCGATTTGTAGAGGTGGACACGCACACTTACACACCGTTAGACTTATTGAAATCCGTGTACTGGTTTACGAGATATAGGGGGACAAATAGTCGAAAAACCCAAATCGTCTTTTCAGACACGAATAAATACTTTTATGGTTATTGCTATTTCTGATGGGGAGGGTTGTCAAATATATGTCGATTTGTAGAGCTTGACACGCACTCTTACACACCATTAAACTTATTAAAATCCGTGGGCTGGTTTGCGAGATATCGATACTTTTATGGCTATTGCTATTTCTGATGGGGGAGGGTTGTCAAATATATGTCGATTTGTAGAGGTGGACACGCAGTCTTACACACCATTAGACTTACTGAAATCCGTGCGCTGGTTTACGAGATATAGGGGGACAAAAAGTCGAGAAACCCAGATCGTCTTTTCAGACACGAATAAACGCTCTTATGGTTATTGCTATTTCTGATGGGGGTGGGTTGTCAAATATATGTCGATTTGTAGAGGTAGACACGCACTCTTACACACCATTAGACTTATTGAAATCCGTGCGCTGGTTTACGAGATATAGGGGGACAAATAGTCGAGAAACCCAAATCGTCTTTTCAGACACGAATAAACCCTTTTATGGTTATTGCTATTTCTGATGGGGGAGGGTTGTCAAATATATGTCGATTTGTAGAGGTGGACACGCAGTCTTACACACCATTAGACTTATTGAAATCCGTGGGCTGGTTTACGAGATATAGGGGGACAAATGGTCGAGAAACCCAAATCGTCTTTTCAGACACGAATAAATACTTTTATGGTTATTGCTATTTCTGATGGGGGAGGGTTGTCAAATATATGTCGATTTGTAGAGGTGTACACGCAGTTTTGCACACCATTAGACTTACTTAAATCCGTGCGCTAGTTTACGAGATATAGGGGGACAAATAGTCGAGAAACCCAAATCGTCTTTTCAGACACGAATAAACACTATTATTGTTATTGCTATTTCTGATGGGGGAGGGTTGTCAAGTATATGTCGATTTGTAGAGGTGGACACGCACTCTTACACACCATTAGACTTATTGAAATCCGTGCGCTGGTTTACGAGATATAGGGGGACAAATAGTCGAGAAAACCAAATCGTCTTTTCAGACACGAATAAACACTTTTATGGTTATTGCTATTTCTGATGGGGGAGGGTTGTCAAATATATGTCGATTTGTAGAGCTCGACACGCACTCTTACACACCATTAGACCTATTAAAATCCGTGGGCTGGTTTGCGAGATATCGACACTTTTATGGTTATTGCTATTTCTGATGGGGGAGGGTTGTCAAATATATGTCGATTTGTAGAGGTGGACACGCAGTCTTACACACCATTAGACTTATTGAAATCCGTGCGCTGGTTTACGAGATATAGGGCGACAAATAGTCGAGAAACCCAAATCGTTTTTTCAGACACGAATAAACACTTTTATGGTTATTGCTATTTCTGATGGGGGAGGGTTGTCAAATATATGTCGATTTGTAGAGGTGGACACGCACTCTTACACACCATTAGACTTATTAAAATCCGTGCCTTGGTTTACGAGATATAGAGGGACAAATAGTCGAGAAACCCAAATCGTCTTTTCAGACACGAATAAACACTTTTATGGTTATTGCTATTTCTGATGGGGGAGGGTTGTCAAATATATGTCGATTTGTAGAGGTGGACACGCAGTCTTACACACTATTAGACTTATTGAAATCCGTGCGCTGGTTTACGAGATATAGGGGGACAAATAGTCGAGAAACCCAAATCGTCTTTTCAGACACGAATAAACACTTTTATGGTTATTGCTATTTCTGATGGGGGAGGGTTGTCAAATATATGTCGATTTGTAGAGGTGGACACGTACTCTTACACACCATTAGACTTATTAAAATCCGTGCCTTGGTTTACGAGATATAGGGGGACAAATAGTCGAGAAACCCAAATCGTCTTTTCAGACACGAATAAACACTTTTATGGTTATTGCTATTTCTGATGGGGGAGGGTTGTCAAATATATGTCGATTTGTAGAAGTGGACACGCAGTCTTACACACCATTAGACTTATTGAAATCCGTGCGCTGTTTTACGAGATATAGGGGGACAAATAGTCGAGAAACCCAAATCGTCTTTTCAGACACGAATAAACACTTTTATGGTTATTGCTATTTCTGATGGGGGAGGGTTGTCAAATACATGTCGATTTGTAGAGGTGGACACGCACTCTTACACACCATTAGACTTATTAAAATCCGTGGGCTGGTGTGCGAGATATCGACACTTTTATGGTTATTGCTATTTCTGATGGGGGAGGGTTGTCAAATATATGTCGATTTGTAGAGGTGGACACGCAGTCTTACACACCATTAGACTTATTGAAATCCGTGGGCTGGTTTGCGAGATATCGACACTTTTATGGTTATTGCTATTTCTGATGAGGGAGGGTTGTCAAATATATGTCGATTTGTAGAGGTGGACACGCACTCTTACACACCATTAGACTTATTGAAATTCTTTCGCTGGTTTACGAGATATAAGGAAACAAATAGTCGAGAAATCCAAATCGTCTTTTCAGACACGAATAAATACTTTTATGGTTATTGCTATTTCTGATGGGGGAGGGTTGTCAAATATATGTCGATTTGTAGAGCTGGACACGCACTCTTGCACACCATTAGAGTACTCAAGACCTTGCCTCTCAATGTCCGCGAAGCACTGGTTAAGTTGATTAATGACTCGTTTGTGGAGGGGATATATCCTGACTGCTTAAAGCTGGCTAAAATAGTGCCTATATGTAAAGCAGAGGACAAAAATGATGTAGCTAATTATCGGCCCATCTCGCTACTGCCTGCTGTGTCCAAAATTGTGGAAACGATATTTAAGAACCAGCTTACCGAGTTTTTGTTCAGAGAAAATATACTAGGCGGTGCGCAGTTCGGTTTTCGTTCGGGTCTCTCCACCACAGACGCGATTCACAGGGTCATGAGTGGGGTTTACAATGGAATCAACGGCGGTGGACACACGGTGGCAGCCTTTTTCGACATTAGAAAGGCCTTCGACTGTGTAAATCATGGGAGGCTTCTGAGTAAACTACAATCCATGCGCGTTAGAGGTGTTCCTCTCGAATGGTGTCGGAGCTACTTGCGCGGCAGGCGTCAGTTTGTGTCGGTTGATGGCCGATTTTCTCGTATAGACTCGCTTTTTAATGGAGTGCCCCAGGGCTCCGTGCTCGGTCCTCTCTTCTTTATAATTTATATTGATGATCTCACGAATGTCATAAAAAATGGCAAAATTACCTTATTCGCGGACGATACAAGCATTGTATGGTGGGATGCAGATCTATCATTGCTAGTTATCAAAGTCAATGAAGATCTTGAGCGGATGCGCCATTGGTTTTCATCAAATGGGCTTGTGCTGAACGTGTCCAAGACGGCGGCAGTGTGTTTCTCCAGTTCCAGGGAGGCGCTGGTGGGGTCGCTGCTTTTTGGAGGTGCTCAGCTGCAGTTTTTGGAGAGCACCAAGTTTTTGGGGGTTACATTGGATAGGTCGTTGACATGGGCATCCCATATTAACAAGCTGCTGTCAAAACTTGGAAGGGCGCACTTCGTTATCCGTGCGGTCGCCAGAGAACTGGATGAGGTCTCGGCAATTAATGTCTACCACGCTTATTTCGGCAGTATGCTGAGATATGGTATTGCATTCTGGGGATTCTGTTCCGCCGGAGAAATGGATCAAGTACTTAGGATCCAAAAAAGAACTATAAGATCCATCGTGAAGGTTGGACAGAGAGACAGTTGCAGGCCTCACTTCGAGAGGTTAAAGATTCTTTCAGTTATTAATTTGTTTATTTTTGAGGTATGCATGATGGTCTACAGGGTTCGGGTACTTTTGGGCGTTCATTGGATCTGCACCCGTCACGCGCAGCCGGTGATTTGCGATTGCCCCTACCTAAATGCGCAAAGTTCCACCACTCCCTACAGTTTACGGGAGTAAAAATGTTTAATAAATTACCAACTCACTTAAAGCTGATGCAAAGCGTGATACCTTTCAGGAAAGGCTTACGAGACCTACTTTTGGACTCAGTTTAATACTCGCTCGAAGAGTACTTTTCCTCATGAATTTATCAGTGTTGATTTCTCGTTCCGGATACCAGATACCTGCACTATATTGTTTGTTTATTGTATTATGTATGTATGTATTTATTTGCCCGATTGTGGAGCTGTCGTTGCGGGTGTTTGTGTAATGTATGTTCAGTTTTATATGCACCATTATTTTATGTTGTCTAATGTTATATAATTATGTACACCAAAACGGTTTTTCATAATAAAGTCTATCTATTAAAATCCGTGGGCTGGTTTGCGAGATATCGACACTTTTATGGTTATTGCTATTTCTGATGGGGGAGGGTTGTCAAATATATGTCGATTTGTAGAGGTGGACACGCAGTTTTACACACCATTAGACTTATTGAAATCCGTCCGCTGGTTTACGAGATGTAGGGTGACAAATAGTCGAGAAACCCAAATCGTCTTTTCAGACACGAATAAACACTTTTATGGTTATTGCTATTTCTGATAGGGGAGGGTTGTCAAATATATGTCGATTTGTAGAGCTGGACACGCACTCTTACACACCATTAGACTTATTAAAATCCGTGGGCTGGTTTGCGAGATATAGACACTTTTATGGTTATTGCTATTCCTGATGGGGGAGGGTTGTCAAATATATGTCGATTTGTAGAGGTGGACACGCAGTCTTACACACCATTAGACTTATTAAAATTCGTGGGCTGGTTTGCAAGATATCGACACTTTTATGGTTATTGCTATTTCTGATGGGGGAGGGTTGGCAAATATATGTCGATTTGTAGAGCTGGACACGCACTCTTACCCACTGTTAGACTTATTAAAATCCGTGGGCTGGTTTGCGAGATATCGACACTTTTATGGTTACTGCTATTTCTGATGGGTGAGGGTTGTCAAATATATGTCGATTTGTAGAGGTGGACACGCACTCTTACACACCATTAGACTTATTGAAATCCGTGCGCTGGTTTGCGAGATATAGGGGTACAAATAGTCGAGAAACCCAAATCGTCTTCTCAGACACGAATAAACACTTTTAGGGTTATTGCTATTTCTGATGGGGGAGGGTTGTCAAATATATGTCGATTTGTAGAGCTGGACACGCACTCTTACACACCATTAGACTTATTAAAATCCGTGGGCTGGTTTGCGAGATATCGACACTTTTATGGTTATTGCTATTTCTGATGGGGGAGGGTTGTCAAATATATGTCGATTTGTAGAGGTGGACACGCAGTCTTACACACCATTAGACTTATTAAAATTCGTGGGCTGGTTTGCGAGATATCGACACTTCTATGGTTATTGCTATTTCTGATGGGGGAGGGTTGTCAAATATATGTCGATTTGTAGAGCTGGACACGCACTCTTACCCACTATTAGACTTATTAAAATCCGTGGGCTGGTTTGCCAGATATCGACACTTTTATGGTTATTGCTATTTCTGATGGGGGAGGGTTGTCAAATATATGTCGATTTGTAGAGGTGGACACGCAGTCTTACACACCATTAGACTTATTGAAATCCGTGCGCTGGTTTACAAGATATTGGGCGACAAATAGTCGAGAAACCCAAATCGTCCTTTCAGACACGAATAAACACTTTTATGGTTATTGCTATTTCTGATGGGGGAGGGTTGTCAAATATATGCCAATTTGTAGAGCTGGACACGCACTCTCACACACCATTAGACTTATTAAAATCCGTGGGCTGGTTTACGAGATATAGGGGGACAAATAGTCGAGAAACCCAAATCGTCTTTTCAGACACGAATAAACACTTTTATGGTTATTGCTATTTCTGATGGGGGAGGGTTGTCAAATATATGTCGATTTGTAGAGGTGGACACGTACTCTTACACACCATTAGACTTATTAAAATCCGTGCCTTGGTTTACGAGATATAGGGGGACAAATAGTCGAGAAACCCAAATCGTCTTTTCAGACACGAATAAACGCTTTTATGGTTATTGCTATTTCTGATGGGGGAGGGTTGTCAAATATATGTCGATTTGTAGAAGTGGACACGCAGTCTTACACACCATTAGACTTATTGAAATCCGTGCGCTGTTTTACGAGATATAGGGGGACAAATAGTCGAGAAACCCAAATCGTCTTTTCAGACACGAATAAACACTTTTATGGTTATTGCTATTTCTGATGGGGGAGGGTTGTCAAATACATGTCGATTTGTAGAGGTGGACACGCACTCTTACACACCATTAGACTTATTAAAATCCGTGGGCTGGTGTGCGAGATATCGACACTTTTATGGTTATTGCTATTTCTGATGGGGGAGGATTGTCAAATATATGTCGATTTGTAGAGGTGGACACGCAGTCTTACACACCATTAGACTTATTGAAATCCGTGGGCTGGTTTGCGAGATATCGACACTTTTATGGTTATTGCTATTTCTGATGAGGGAGGGTTGTCAAATATATGTCGATTTGTAGAGGTGGACACGCACTCTTACACACCATTAGACTTATTGAAATTCTTTCGCTGATTCACGAGATATAAGGAAACAAATAGTCGAGAAATCCAAATCGTCTTTTCAGACACGAATAAATACTTTTATGGTTATTGCTATTTCTGATTGGGGAGGGTTGTCAAATATATGTCGATTTGTAGAGCTGGACACGCACTCTTGCACACCATTAGAGTACTCAAGACCTTGCCTCTCAATGTCCGCGAAGCACTGGTTAAGTTGATTAATGACTCGTTTGTGGAGGGGATATATCCTGACTGCTTAAAGCTGGCTAAAATAGTGCCTATATATAAAGCAGAAGACAAAAACGATGTAGCTAATTATCGGCCCATCTCGCTACTGCCTGCTGTGTCCAAAATTGTGGAAACGATATTTAAGAACCAGCTTACCGAGTTTTTGTTCAGAGAAAATATACTAGGCGGTGCGCAGTTCGGTTTTCGTTCGGGTCTCTCCACCACAGACGCGATTCACAGGGTCATGAGTGGGGTTTACAATGGAATCAACGGCGGTGGACACACGGTGGCAGCCTTTTTCGACATTAGAAAGGCCTTCGACTGTGTAAATCATGGGAGGCTTCTGAGTAAACTACAATCCATGGGCGTTAGAGGTGTTGCTCTCGAATGGTGTCGGAGCTACTTGCGCGGCAGGCGTCAGTTTGTGTCGGTTGATGGCCGATTTTCTCGTATAGACTCGCTTTTTAATGGAGTGCCCCAGGGCTCCGTGCTCGGTCCTCTCTTCTTTATAATTTATATTGATGATCTCACGAATGTCATAAAAAATGGCAAAATTACCTTATTCGCGGACGATACAAGCATTGTATGGTGGGATGCAGATCTATCATTGCTAGTTATCAAAGTCAATGAAGATCTTGAGCGGATGCGCCATTGGTTTTCATCAAATGGGCTTGTGCTGAACGTGTCCAAGACGGCGGCAGTGTGTTTCTCCAGTTCCAGGGAGGCGCTGGTGGGGTCGCTGCTTTTTGGAGGTGCTCAGCTGCAGTTTTTGGAGAGCACCAAGTTTTTGGGGGTTACATTGGATAGGTCGTTGACATGGGCATCCCATATTAACAAGCTGCTGTCAAAACTTGGAAGGGCGCACTTCGTTATCCGTGCGGTCGCCAGAGAACTGGATGAGGTCTCGGCAATTAATGTCTACCACGCTTATTTCGGCAGTATGCTGAGATATGGTATTGCATTCTGGGGATTCTGTTCCGCCGGAGAAATGGATCAAGTACTTAGGATCCAAAAAAGAACTATAAGATCCATCGTGAAGGTTGGACAGAGAGACAGTTGCAGGCCTCACTTCGAGAGGTTAAAGATTCTTTCAGTTATTAATTTGTTTATTTTTGAGGTATGCATGATGGTCTACAGGGTTCGGGTACTTTTGGGCGTTCATTGGATCTGCACCCGTCACGCGCAGCCGGTGATTTGCGATTGCCCCTACCTAAATGCGCAAAGTTCCACCACTCCCTACAGTTTACGGGAGTAAAAATGTTTAATAAATTACCAACTCACTTAAAGCTGATGCAAAGCGTGATACCTTTCAGGAAAGGCTTACGAGACCTACTTTTGGACTCAGTTTAATACTCGCTCGAAGAGTACTTTTCCTCATGAATTTATCAGTGTTGATTTCTCGTTCCGGATACCAGATACCTGCACTATATTGTTTGTTTATTGTATTATGTATGTATGTATTTATTTGCCCGATTGTGGAGCTGTCGTTGCGGGTGTTTGTGTAATGTATGTTCAGTTTTATATGCACCATTATTTTATGTTGTCTAATGTTATATAATTATGTACACCAAAACGGTTTTTCATAATAAAGTCTATCTATTAAAATCCGTGGGCTGGTTTGCGAGATATCGACACTTTTATGGTTATTGCTATTTCTGATGGGGGAGGGTTGTCAAATATATGTCGATTTGTAGAGGTGGACACGCAGTTTTACACACCATTAGACTTATTGAAATCCGTCCGCTGGTTTACGAGATATAGGGCGACAAATACTCGAGAAACCCAAATCGTCTTTTCAGACACGAATAAACACTTTTATGGTTATTGCTATTTCTGATAGGGGAGGGTTGTCAAATATATGTCGATTTGTAGAGCTGGACATGCACTCTTACACACCATTAGACTTATTAAAATCCGTGGGCTGGTTTGCGAGATATAGACACTTTTATGGTTATTGCTATTCCTGATGGGGGAGGGTTGTCAAATATATGTCGATTTGTAGAGGTGGACACGCAGTCTTACACACCATTAGACTTATTAAAATTCGTGGGCTGGTTTGCAAGATATCGACACTTTTATGGTTATTGCTATTTCTGATGGGGGAGGGTTGGCAAATATATGTCGATTTGTAGAGCTGGACACGCACTCTTACCCACTGTTAGACTTATTAAAATCCGTGGGCTGGTTTGCGAGATATCGACACTTTTATGGTTATTGCTATTTCTGATGGGTGAGGGTTGTCAAATATATGTCGATTTGTAGAGGTGGACACGCACTCTTACACACCATTAGACTTATTGAAATCCGTGGGCTGGTTTGCGAGATATCGACACTTTTATGGTTATTGCTATTTCTGATGGGGGAGGGTTGTCAAGTATATGTCGATTTGTAGAGGAGGACACGCACTCTTACACACTATTAGACTTATTGAAATCCGTGCGCTGGTTTACGAGATATAGGGGGACAAATAGTCGAGAAACCCAAATCGTCTTTTCAGACACGAATAAACACTTTTATGGTTATTGCTATTTCTGATGGGGGAGGGTTGTCAAATATATGTCGATTTGTAGAGGTGGACACGTACTCTTACACACCATTAGACTTATTAAAATCCGTGCCTTGGTTTACGAGATATAGGGGGACAAATAGTCGAGAAACCCAAATCGTCTTTTCAGACACGAATAAACACTTTTATGGTTATTGCTATTTCTGATGGGGGAGGGTTGTCAAATATATGTCGATTTGTAGAAGTGGACACGCAGTCTTACACACCATTAGACTTATTGAAATCCGTGCGCTGTTTTACGAGATATAGGGGGACAAATAGTCGAGAAACCCAAATCGTCTTTTCAGACACGAATAAACACTTTTATGGTTATTGCTATTTCTGATGGGGGAGGGTTGTCAAATACATGTCGATTTGTAGAGGTGGACACGCACTCTTACACACCATTAGACTTATTAAAATCCGTGGGCTGGTGTGCGAGATATCGACACTTTTATGGTTATTGCTATTTCTGATGGGGGAGGGTTGGCAAATATATGTCGATTTGTAGAGCTGGACAGGCACTCTTACCCACTGTTAGACTTATTAAAATCCGTGGGCTGGTTTGCGAGATATCGACACTTTTATGGTTATTGCTCTTTCTGATGGGTGAGGGTTGTCAAATATATGTCGATTTGTAGAGGTGGACACGCACTCTTACACACCATTAGACTTATTGAAATCCGTGCGCTGGTTTGCGAGATATAGGGGTACAAATAGTCGAGAAACCCAAATCGTCTTTTCAGACACGAATAAACACTTTTAGGGTTATTGCTATTTCTGATGGGGGAGGGTTGTCAAATATATGTCGATTTGTAGAGCTGGACACGCACTCTTACACACCATTAGACTTATTAAAATCCGTGGGCTGGTTTGCGAGATATCGACACTTTTATGGTTATTGCTATTTCTGATGGGGGAGGGTTGTCAAATATATGTCGATTTGTAGAGGTGGACACGCAGTCTTACACACCATTAGACTTATTAAAATTCGTGGGCTGGTTTGCGAGATATCGACACTTCTATGGTTATTGCTATTTCTGATGGGGGAGGGTTGTCAAATATATGTCGATTTGTAGAGCTGGACACGCACTCTTACCCACTATTAGACTTATTAAAATCCGTGGGCTGGTTTGCCAGATATCGACACTTTTATGGTTATTGCTATTTCTGATGGGGGAGGGTTGTCAAATATATGTCGATTTGTAGAGGTGGACACGCAGTCTTACACACCATTAGACTTATTGAAATCCGTGCGCTGGTTTACAAGATATTGGGCGACAAATAGTCGAGAAACCCAAATCGTCCTTTCAGACACGAATAAACACTTTTATGGTTATTGCTATTTCTGATGGGGGGGGTTGTCAAATATATGCCAATTTGTAGAGCTGGACACGCACTCTCACACACCATTAGACTTATTAAAATCCGTGGGCTGGTTTGCGAGATATCGACACTTTTATGGTTATTGCTATTTCTGATGGGGGAGGGTTGTCAAGTATATGTCGATTTGTAGAGGAGGACACGCACTCTTACACACCATTAGACTTATTGAAATCCGTGCACTGGTTTACGAGATATAGGGGTACAAATAGTCGAGAAACCCAAATTGTCTTTTCAGACACGAATAAACACTTTTATGGTTATTGCTATTTCTGATGGGGGAGGGTTGTCAAATATATGTCGATTTGTAGAGCTGGACACGCACTCTTACACACCACTCTTACCTAGACTTATTAAAATCCGTGGGCTGGTTTGCGAGATATCGACACTTTTATGGTTATTGCTATTTCTGATGGGGGAGGGTTGTCAAATATATGTCGATTTTTAGAGGTGGACACGCAGTCTTACACACCATTAGACCTATTAAAATTCGTGGGCTGGTTTGCGAGATATCGACACTTATATGGTTATTGCTATTTCTGATGGGGAAGGGTTGTCAAATATATGTCGATTTGTAGAAGTGGACACGCAGTCTTACACACCATTAGACTTATTAAAATCCGTGCGCTGGTTTACGAGATATAGGGCGACAAATGGTCGAGAAACCCAAATCGTCTTTTCAGACACGAATAAACACTTTTATGGTTATTGCTATTTCTGATGGGGGAGGGTTGTCAAATATATGTCGATTTGTAGAGCTGGACACGCACTCTTACACACCATTAGGCTTATTGAAATCCGTGCGCTGGTTTGCGAGATATAGGGGGACAAAGAGTCGAGAATCCCAAATCGTCTTCTCAGACACGAATAAGCACTTTTAGGGTTATTGCTATTTCTGATGGGGGAGGGTTGTCAAATATATGTCGATTTGTAGAGCTGGACACGCACTCTTACACACCATTAGACTTATTAAAATCCGTGGGCTGGTTTGCGAGATATCGACACTTTTATGGTTATTGCTATTTCTGATGAGGGAGGGTTGTCAAATATACGTCGATTTGTAGAGGTGGACACGCACTCTTACACACCATTAGACTTATTGAAATCCGTGTGCTGGTTTACGAGATATAGGGGTACAAATAGTCGAGAAACACCCAAATCGTCTTTTCAGACACGAATAAACACTTTTATGGTTATTGCTATTTCTGATGTGGGAGGGTTGTCAAATATATGTCGATTTGTAGAGCTGGACACGCACTCTTACACACCATTAGACTTATTGAAATCCGTGCGCTGGTTTACGAGATATAAGGGGACAAATAGTCGAGAAACCCAAATCGTCTTTTCAGACACGAAAAAACACTTTTATGGTTATTGCTATTTCTGACGGGGGAGGGTTGTCAAATATATGTCGATTTGTAGAGCTGGATGCGCACTCTTACACACCATTAGACTTATTAAAATCCGTGGGCTGGTTTCGGAGATATCGACACTTTTATGGTTATTGCTATTTCTGATGGGGGAGGGTTGTCAAATATATGTCGATTTGTAGAGGTGGACACGCAGTCTTACACACCATTAGACTTATTAAAATTCGTGGGCTGGTTTGCGAGATATCGACATTTATATGGTTATTGCTATTTCTGATGGGGAAGGGTTGTCAAATATATGTCGATTTGTAGAAGTGGACACGCAGTCTTACACACCATTAGACTTATTAAAATACGTGCGCTGGTTTACGAGATATAGGGCGACAAATAGTCGAGAAACCCAAATCGTCTTTTCAGACACGAATAAACACTTTTATGGTTATTGCTATTTCTGATGGGGGAGGGTTGTCAAATATATGTCGATTTGTAGAGCTGGACACGCACTCTTACACACCATTAGGCTTATTGAAATCCGTGCGCTGGTTTGCGAGATATAGGGGGACAAAGGTCGAGAAACCCAAATCGTCTTCTCAGACACGAATAAACACTTTTAGGGTTATTGCTATTTCTGATGGGGGAGTGTTGTCAAATATATGTCGATTTGTAGAGCTGGACACGCACTCTTACACACCATTAGACTTATTAAAATCCGTGGGCTGGTTTGCGAGATATCGACACTTTTATGGTTATTGCTATTTCTGATGAGGGAGGGTTGTCAAATATATGTCGATTTGTAGAGGTGGACACGCACTCTTACACACCATTAGACTTATTGAAATCCGTGTGCTGGTTTACGAGATATAGGGGTACAAATAGTCGAGAAACCCAAATTGTCTTTTCAGATACGAATAAACACTTTTATGGTTATTGCTATTTCTGATGGGGGAGGGTTGTCAAATATATGTCGATTTGTAGAGCTGGACACGCACTCTTACACACCATTAGACTTATTGAAATCCGTGCGTTGGTTTACGAGATATAAGGGGACAAATAGTCGAGAAAACCAAATCGTCTTTTCAGACACGAATAAACACTTTTATGGTTATTGCTATTTCTGACGGGGGAGGGTTGTCAAATATATGTCGATTTGTTGAGCTGGACACGCACTCTTACACACCATTAGACTTATTAAAATCCGTGGGCTGGTTTGCGAGATATCGACACTTTTATGGTTATTGCTATTTCTGATGGGGGAGGGTTGTCAAATATATGTCGATTTGTAGAGGTGGGCACGCAGTCTTACACAACATTAGACTTATTAAAATTCGTGGGCTGGTTTGCGAGATATCGACACTTATATGGTTATTGCTATTTCTGATGGGGGAGGGTTGTCCAATATATGTCGATTTGTAGAAGTGGACACGCAGTCTTACACACCATTAGACTTATTAAAATCCGTGCGCTGGTTTACGAGATATAGGGGGACAAATAGTCGAGAAACCCAAATCGTCTTTTCAGACACGAATAAACACTTTTATGGTTATTGCTATTTCTGATGGGGGAAGGTTGTCAAATATATGTCGATTTGTAGAGGTGGACACGCAGTCTTACACACCATTAGACTTATTGAAATCCGTGCGCTGGTTTACAAGATATTGGGCGACAAATAGTCGAGAAACCCAAATCGTCCTTTCAGACACGAATAAACACTTTTATGGTTATTGCTATTTCTGATGGGGGATGTTGTATATGTATACATATATATATATATGAAATACACTTCCTTAGTTACCTACGAAATTGGTTACCTAAGATATTCGCTTATTGATATTATGTCTTGTCTTATTATTATAATTTTCATGTATGAGCACGACGTGTGTATTTTGTCCTACACGATTCAATAAATATTATCTTGTTCGTACTTACAACGTGTGTATACAAAACATGCGACATGGCGCAGTCGGTGACTGAAAGTAGAAAGTGTTGAAGAAACAAGGGATAGCAAAGGCTACATATTAATGGAGTTTCTAAAGCAGCCACCACCAATGAACCTGCAAGGTTGTATGGGTACTGAATGGAAGAAGTTCAAAAACAACTTCAATCTATATTCAATTGCCACCGGATGCTCGGACCGAGATGGAAGGATTCAGGCCGCTACACTACTCCATTGCGTTGGTGAAGGTACCAGAGAAATACTTGATACACTGGAACTCAGTGAGAAAGATAGGTCCAATGCGGATAAAATCATAAAAAAGTTGGATGACTATTTTATTCCAAAGAAAAATAAGACAGTCGAGCGTCACAAATTCAACTGCAGAGTGCAGCAGCAAGGTGAAAACTTTAATAGTTTTCTAGAAGACCTAAGGAAAATAGCTCAAAACTGCGAGTATGGCACGATGAAAGACGAGTTAATAATGGACAGGATTGTTTGTGGTATAGCTGACAATAAGATGAGGGACACGCTTCTAAGGCAAACTGATCTCGACCTACAGAAGACCATAAACATCTGCAAGGCGGCAGAACAAACCGAAACTCATCTAAAGGAGCTGTTTGTGAAGAACTACAACATGGATATCAGTGTGCTGCAGTCTTCGAAGCCAGACTTCTGGGACAACAGGAAAGTTGCCTCAGCCAAGGCTACCAGTGGACCCAGCAACTTTAAGGGCACCCACGGAAAAGCGTCTGTCATCAAGAGACAGAACGATCAGCAGAGTAGGCGTATGTACACAAACAACAACAAACATAAATGTTTTCGTTGCGGTTACAACCATACACAAAATTCTTGTCCAGCTAAAGGCAAAACTTGTACCAAATGTAGAAAACTGAATCATTTTGCAAACCAGTGCCGTTCGCGAAACGTTAATATACTAGAAAATGATTTAATAGAGAACAGTCCTGAATATAATTTAGAAACGAATACATCATATGTCATTGGTACTGTGAAAAAAGATAAAATTAAAGACACTTTTTGGTTATATGTGAGAATTTTAAATAATAAAACTTTAAAATGTAAAATGGATACGGGTGCTCAAGTAAATGTAATACCAAAATATGTCTTAATATATAAATTAAATGTTGACTACCTTTTAACGAAAAGTAATGTTCAATTAACAAATTATGGTGGTGCAAAATTGAAGGTGTTTGGTGAATGCACACTTAACACTACCATAAATAAGAAACATAGCAATATAACCTTTACAGTGGTAGACACTGATCAAAATGCTGTTCCAATAATTGGTATTACCACAATGCAACAGTTGAAGTTGTTTGATTTTAAAAATTTAAATTCAGTAAACAGTGACGAAAAGTCATGGTTGGGCATAGTAGAATTAAATGTAGATTTGTTCAAAGGATTAGGCAAAATTAACTTACAACCATATGAATTTAAATTAATGAAAGGTTACGAACCTAAAGTTATTCCATGTAGGAAAGTGCCATTCCAATTGTTGGAACCACTTAAAAAAGAATTGCGGAAAATGACAGAAGACCAAATTATTACACCTGTTAGTGAGTCAACGGAGTTTGTCAATCCAATTGTATTAGTAAAAAAGCCAGATAATTCAATTAGAATGTGTCTAGATCCTAAAAACTTGAACCAGGCTATTCATCGCGAGCATTTTAAAATTCCAACGTTTGAAGAAGTAACTCATAAAATTAGAGGATCAAAAATTTTCTCAGTGTTGGATGCAAATAAGGGATTCTGGCAGATTGGTTTGAGTGAAAAAGCGTCTAAATTTACAACTTTTGCTACACCTTTTGGTAGATATCGATTTTTAAGACTACCTTTTGGTCTTTCTTGTGCACCAGAGATTTTCCAAAAGACATTCAGTAATGTTTTTGAAGGAATAGATGGGGTTGGAATTTATATTGACGATATTGTTGTTTTTGCACGAACTATAGAAGAGCACAATGAAATATTAAAAAAGGGTTTTGAAAGGGCAAGAGAACACAATGTAAAGTTTAACAAGAGTAAATGTAGATTTGCTGTTAAAGAAATCAAGTACCTAGGTCACATATTGTCGGAAACAGGAATAAAACCTGACTTATACAAAGTAGAAGCTATTCAGCAAATTCAGGCACCTACTAATAAAAAGGAATTAAGTAGATTCCTAGGTATGGTTACATATGTATCAAAATTTATTCCAAACATGTCCAGACTAACTCATAATCTGCGGCAATTATTAAAAAAAGAAACCATTTGGTTATGGACCGAAACCTTGGAAAAAGAATTTAAAGAATTAAAAACAGAATTAACAAAAGCACCTGTGTTAGCTTATTTTAATGAAAAAGAAAGCATAACTTTATCAGTTGATAGTTCCAAGTTTGGAATGGGTGCAGTAATTTTGCAAAATAATAAGCCGGTATGTTATGCGTCTAAATCACTAACTGAGTGTCAAACTAATTATGCACAAATTGAAAAGGAGGCTCTGGCAATTCTTTTTGGCTGCCAGAGATTTCACCAGTATGTCTACGGTAAGCATTTTCTGGTGGAAACTGATCATAAACCGTTAGAAATCATTTTTAAAAAAACCATTAAACCAATGCCCTTTAAGACTTCAGAGAATTTTAATTAATCTTCAACATTATGATTTCGACGTCAGATACAAACCTGGAAAGCAATTATATCTTGCTGATGCTTTGTCCAGAAGTAGTTGACATGCAACTAGATTTCATTCGTTATGTTAATGTAAGTCCACAGAAATATGATCAAATTAAAATTGAAACAAGAAAGGATCCAGAACTGATGGAATTATTAGAAACAATAAAGAATGGTTGGCCAGAAAACAAAAGTCAAGTTTCATATTTAGTTAAACCGTACTGGAATGTAAGATCTGATATTAATGAAATTAATGGCATATTGTACAAACAAGACCAAATAATAATTCCAGCAGCTCTAAGAACAGAAATATTGCAGAAATTACACTATGGTCACATGGGAATTAATAAGACTATTTTAAAAGCAAAGGAACTGGTCTATTGGCCATACATGTTGACACAGATAACTGATTTGGTCAAAAGCTGTTATACGTGTGCAAAATTCCACAATTCAAATCAAAAAGAAACAATAATTAACAAAGATATTCCCAATAGACCATGGCAAATAATTGCAGCTGATTTTTTTCACTTAAACAACAAACAATACTTGCTTGTAGTTGACCAATTTTCCAAATACCCAGAAGTAGAATGTCTTAATAATAACACTACGAGTATTAATGTAATACATAAATTTAAATCAATTGTTGCAAGGCATGGCAGACCGGAAATATTATATACTGATAATGGACCTCAATTTGTCAATCAGTATTTCCAAAAGTTTTTAAAAGAATGGGAAATAACTCACAAGACAAGTACTCCTCATTATCCACAATCTAATGGGTTTATTGAACGACACGTACAAACAATTAAAAAAATTATGAAAAAATCGTTGGAAGAGGAGAATGATATGTATTCAGTTCTAATGGAGTATAGAGCAACGCCAATAAGTTCAACAATTCCATCTCCAGCTGAACTACTTTTCAACAGAAAATTAAAAACATTTATTCCTATTAAGGAAAAACTCCTAAATAAAAACAGTGGAAGTAAGTATTACGGTTTGTGTTTAAAACGCAAGCAAAAGAAACAACAACATTATTTCAATAAAAATGCTAAAGATTTAAAAATATTAAGAAAGGGAGATAGAGTAGTTGTGCAAAACTACAAAAATAGCGAATGGACACCTGGCAGAATAGTACAAGTTGACAAAAATAGGCCTAGATCATACGAAATTGAATTTGATGGTCAAAATGGTAGATTTCATAGAAATCGAAAATTCATAAAGAAGTTCTGTGGTAAAACCAATTGTGATCAGCAACTTTATGAAAATGTTTTTGAACATTACAGACAATTAAATGAAAACACAGACAGACAACCCGACACACCCGACACAGTGATAGCGAACGATCACTCAAATGAGAGTGAAGTGATAAACAACAATGCAGGTGATACGCAAACAAATGTGTTGAAACGAAATAGAAAATTGCCAACGTATTTAAAAGATTACGTTCTCAAGTTTTAAGGGAATGTGTTCTGTATTGCTCATTCCTATGCTTGTTGTTATGTTAAAGTGATGTATTTTTAGTGTTTAAAAAAAGTATGTAAAGAAGGGAGATGTTGTATATGTATACATATATATATATGAAATACACTTCCTTAGTTACCTACGAAATTGGTTACCTAAGATATTCGCTTATTGATATTATGTCTTGTCTTATTATTATAATTTTCATGTACGAACACGACGTGTGTATTTTGTCCTACACGATTCAATAAATATTATCTTGTTCGTACTTACAACGTGTGTATACAAAACATGCGACAGGGGAGGGTTGTCAAATATATGCCAATTTGTAGAGCTGGACACACACTCTTACACACCATTAGACTTATTAAAATCCGTGGGCTGGTTTGCGAGATATCGACACTTTTATGGTTATTGCTATTTCTGATGGGGGAGGGTTGTCAAGTATATGTCGATTTGTAGAGGTGGACACGCACTCCTACACACCATTAGACTTATTGAAATCCGTGCACTGGTTTACGAGATATAGGGGGACAAATAGTCGAGAAACCCAAATCGTCTTTTCAGACACGAATAAATACTTTTATGGTTATTGCTATTTCTGATGGGGGAGGGTTGTCAAATATATGTCGATTCGTAGAGCTTGACACCCACTCCTACACACCATTAGACTTATTAAAATCCGTGCGCTGGTTTACGAGATATAGGGGGACAAATAGTCGAGAAACCCAAATCGTCTTTTCAGACACGAATAAACACTTTTATGGTTATTGCTATTTCTGATGGGGGAGGGTTGTCAAATATATGTCGATTTGTAGAGGTGGACACGCAGTCTTACACACCATTAGACTTATTGAAATCTGTGCGCTGGTTTACGAGATATAGGGGGACAAATGGTCGAGAAACCCAAATCGTCTTTTCAGACACGAATAAACACTACTATGGTTATTGCTATTTCTGATGGGGGAAGGTTGTCAAATATATGTCGATTTGTAGAGCTGGACACGCACTCTTACACACCATTAGACTTATTAAAATCCGTGGGCTGGTTTGCGAGATATCGACACTTTTATGGTTATTGCTATTTCTGATGGGGGAGGGTTGTCAAATATATGTCGATTTGTAGAGCTGGACACGCAGTCTTACACACCATTAGACTTATTGAAATCCGTGCGCCGGTTTACGAGATATAGGGCGACAAATAGTCGAGAAACCCAAATCGTCTTTTCAGACACGAATAAACACTTTTATGGTTATTGCTATTTCTGATGGGGGAGGGTTGTCAAATATATGTCGGTTTGTAGAGCTGGACACGCACTCTTACACACCATTAGACTTATTGAAATCCGTGCGCTGGTTTACGAGATATAAGGGGACAAATAGTCGAGAAACCCAAATCGTCTTTTCAGACACGAATAAACACTTTTATGGTTATTGCTATTTCTGATGGGGGAGGGTTATCAAATATATGTCGATTTGTAGAGCTGGACACGCACTCTTACACACCATTAGACTTATTGAAATCCGTGCGCTGGTTTACGAGATATAGGGGTACAAATAGTCGAGAAACCCAAATCGTCTTTTCAGACACGAATAAACACTTTTATGGTTATTGCTATTTCTGATGGGGGAGGGTTGTCAGATATATGTCGATTTGTAGAGCTGGACACGCACTCTTACACACCATTAGACTTATTGAAATCCGTGCGCTGGTTTACGAGATATAAGGGGACAAATAGTCGAGAAACCCAAATCGTCTTTTCAGACACGAATAAACACTTTTATGGTTATTGCTATTTCTGATGGGGGAGGGTTATCAAATATATGTCGATTTGTAGAGCTGGACACGCACTCTTACACACCATGTCAAATATATGTCGATTTGTAGAGGTAGACACGCAGTTTTACACACCATTAGACTTATTAAAATTCGTGGGCTGGTTTGCGAGATATCGACACTTATATGGTTATTGCTATTTCTGATGGGGTAGGGTTGTCAAATATATGTCGATTTGTAGAAGTGGTCACGCAGTCTTACACACCATTAGACTTATTAAAATCCGTGCGCTGCTTTACGAGATATAGGGGGACAAATAGTCAAGAAACCCAAATCGTCTTTTCAGACACGAATAAACACTTTTATGGTTATTGCTATTTCTGATGGGGGAGGGTTGTCAAATATATGTCGATTTGTAGAGGTGGACACGCAGCCTTACACACCATTAGACTTATTGAAATCCGTGCGCTGGTTTACAAGATATTGGGCGACAAATAGTCGAGAAACCCAAATCGTCCTTTCAGACACGAATAAACACATTTATGGTTATTGCTATTTCTGATTCGGGAGGGTTGTCAAATATATGCCAATTTGTAGAGCTGGACACGCACTCTTACACACCATTAGACTTATTAAAATCCGTGGGCTGGTTTGCGAGATATCGACACTTTTATGGTTATTGCTATTTCTGATGGGGGAGGGTTGTCAAATATATGTCGATTTGTAGAGGTGGACACGCACTCTTACACACCATTAGACTTATTGAAATCCGTGCACTGGTTTACGAGATATAGGGGTACAAATAGTCGAGAAACCCAAATCGTCTTTTCAGACACGAATAAACACTTTTATGGTTATTGCTATTTCTGATGGGGGAGGGTTGTCAAATATATGTCGATTTGTAGAGCTGGACACGCACTCTTACACACCATTAGACTTATTGAAATCCGTGCGCTGGTTTACGAGATATAAGGGGACAAATAGTCGAGAAACCCAAATCGTCTTTTCAGACACGAATAAACACTTTTATGGTTATTGCTATTTCTGATGGGGGAGGGTTGTCAAATATATGTCGATTTGTAGAGCTGGACACGCACTCTTACACACCATGTCAAATATATGTCGATTTTTAGAGGTGGACACGCAGTCTTACACACCATTAGACTTATTAAAATTCGTGGGCTGGTTTGCGAGATATCGACACTTATATGGTTATTGCTATTTCTGATGGGGGAGGGTTATCAAATATATGTCGATTTGTAGAAGTGGACACGCAGTCTTACACACCATTAGACTTATTAAAATCCGTGCGCTGGTTTACGAGATATAGGGGGACAAATAGTCGAGAAACCCATATCGTCTTTTCAGACACGAATAAACCCTTTTATGGTTATTGCTATATCTGATGGGGGAGGGTTGTCAAATATATGTCGATTTGTAGAGGTGGACACGCAGTCTTACACACCATTAGACTTATTGAAATCCGTGCGCTTTTTTACAAGATATTGGGCGACAAATAGTCGAGAAACCCAAATCGTCCTTTCAGACACGAATAAACACTTTTATGGTTATTGCTATTTCTGATGGGGGAGGGTTGTCAAATATATGCCAATTTGTAGAGCTGGACACGCACTCTTACACACCATTAGACTTATTAAAATCCGTGGGCTGGTTTGCGAGATATCGACACTTCTATGGTTATTGCTATTTCTGATGGGGGAGGGTTGTCAAATATTCGTCGATTTGTAGAGGTGGACACGCACTCTTACACACCATTAGACTTATTGAAATCCGTGCACTAGTTTACGAGATATAGGGGTACAAATAGTCGAGAAACCCAAATCGTCTTTTCAGACACGAATAAACACTTTTATGATTATTGCTATTTCTGATGGGGGAGGGTTGTCAAATATATGTCGATTTGTAGAACTGGACACGCACTCTTATACACCATTAGACTTATTGAAATCCGTGCGCTGGTTTACGAGATATAAGGGGACAAATAGTCGAGAAACCCAAATCGTCTTTTCAGACACGAATAAACACTTTTATGGTTATTGCTATTTCTGATGGGGGAGGGTTGTCAAATACATGTCGATTTGTAGAGCTGGTCACGCACTCTTACACACCATTAGACTTATTAAAATCCGTGGGCTGGTTTGCGAGATATCGACACTTTTAAGGTTATTGCTATTTCTGATGGGGGAGGGTTGTCAAATATATGTCGATTTGTAGAGGTGGACACGCAGTCTTACACACCATTAGACTTATTAAAATTCGTGGGCTGGTTTGCGAGATATTGACACTTATATGGTTATTGCTATTTCTGATGGGGAAGGGTTGTCAAATATATGTCAATTTGTAGAAGTGGACACGCAGTCTTACACACCATTAGACTTATTAAAATCCGTGCGCTGGTTTGCGAGATATCGACACTTTTATGGTTGTTGCTATTTCTGATGGGGGAGGGTTGTCAAATATATTTCGATTTGTAGAGGTGGACACGCAGTCTTACACACCATTAGACTTATTGAAATCCGTGCGCCGGTTTACGAGATATAGGGCGACAAATAGTCGAGAAACCCAAATCGTCTTTTCAGACACGAATAAACACTTTTATGGTTATTGCTATTTCTGATGGGGGAGGGTTGTCAAATATATGTCGATTAGTAGAGCTGGACACGCACTCTTACACACCATTAGACTTATTGAAATCCGTGCGCTGGTTTACGAGATATAAGGGGACAAATAGTCGAGAAACCCAAATCGTCTTTTCAGACACGAATAAATACTTTTATTGTTATTGCTATTTCTGATGGGGGAGGGTTATCAAATATATGTCGATTTGTAGAGCTGGACACGCACTCTTACACACCATTAGACTTATTGAAATCCGTGCGCTGGTTTACGAGATATAGGGGTACAAATAGTCGAGAAACCCAAATCGTCTTTTCAGACACGAATAAACACTTTTATGGTTATTGCTATTTCTGATGGGGGAGGGTTGTCAAATATATGTCGATTTGTAGAGCTGGACACGCACTCTTACACACCATTAGACTTATTGAAATCCGTGCGCTGGTTTACGAGATATAGGGGGACAAATGGTCGAGAAACCCAAATCGTCTTTTCAGACACGAATAAACACTACTATGGTTATTGCTATTTCTGATGGGGGAAGGTTATCAAATATATGTCGATTTGTAGAGCTGGACACGCACTCTTACACACCATTAGACTTATTAAAATCCGTGGGCTGGTTTGCGAGATATCGACACTTTTATCGTTATTGCTATTTCTGATGGGGGAGGGTTGTCAAATATATGTCGATTTGTAGAGCTGGACACGCAGTCTTACACACCAATAGACTTATTGAAATCCGTGCGCCGGTTTACGAGATATAAGGGGACAAATAGTCGAGAAACCCAAATCGTCTTTTCAGACACGAATAAACACTTTTATGGTTATTGCTATTTCTGATGGGGGAGGGTTATCAAATATATGTCGGTTTGTAGAGCTGGACACGCACTCTTACACACCATGTCAAATATATGTCGATTTGTAGAGGTGGACACGCAGTCTTACACACCATTAGACTTATTAAAATTCGTGGGCTGGTTTGCGAGATATCGACACTTATATGGTTATTGCTATTTCTGATGGGGTAGGGTTGTCAAATATATGTCGATTTGTAGAAGTGGACACGCAGTCTTACACACCATTAGACTTATTAAAATCCGTGCGCTGCTTTACGAGATATAGGGGGACAAATAGTCGAGAAATCCAAATCGTCTTTTCAGACACGAATAAACACTTTTATGGTTATTGCTATTTCTGATGGGGGAGGGTTGTCAAATATATGTCGATTTGTAGAGGTGGACACGCAGTCTTACACACCATTAGACTTACTGAAATCCGTGCGCTGGTTTACAAGATATTGGGCGACAAATAGTCGAGAAACCCAAATCGTCCTTTCAGACACGAATAAACACTTTTATGGTTATTGCTATTTCTGATTCGGGAGGGTTGTCAAATATATGCCAATTTGTAGAGCTGGACACGCACTCTTACACACCATTAGACTTATTAAAATCCGTGGGCTGGTTTGCGAGATATCGACACTTATATGGTTATTGCTATTTCTGATGGGGTAGGGTTGTCAAATATATGTCGATTTGTAGAAGTGGACACGCAGTCTTACACACCATTAGACTTATTAAAATCCGTGCGCTGCTTTACGAGATATAGGGGGACAAATAGTCGAGAAATCCAAATCGTCTTTTCAGACACGAATAAACACTTTTATGGTTATTGCTATTTCTGATGGGGGAGGGTTGTCAAATATATGTCGATTTGTAGAGGTGGACACGCAGTCTTACACACCATTAGACTTACTGAAATCCGTGCGCTGGTTTACAAGATATTGGGCGACAAATAGTCGAGAAACCCAAATCGTCCTTTCAGACACGAATAAACACTTTTATGGTTATTGCTATTTCTGATTCGGGAGGGTTGTCAAATATATGCCAATTTGTAGAGCTGGACACGCACTCTTACACACCATTAGACTTATTAAAATCCGTGGGCTGGTTTGCGAGATATCGACACTTTTATGGTTATTGCTATTTCTGATGGGGGAGGGTTGTCAAATATATGTCGATTTGTAGAGGTGGACACGCACTCTTACACACCATTAGACTTATTGAAATCCGTGCACTGGTTTACGAGATATAGGGGTACAAATAGTCGAGAAACCCAAATCGTCTTTTCAGACACGAATAAACACTTTTATGGTTATTGCCATTTCTGATGGGGGAGGGTTGTCAAATATATGTCGATTTGTAGAGCTGGACACGCACTCTTACACACCATTAGACTTATTGAAATCCGTGCGCTGGTTTACGAGATATAAGGGGACAAATAGTCGAGAAACCCAAATCGTCTTTTCAGACACGAATAAACACTTTTATGGTTATTGCTATTTCTGATGGGGGAGGGTTGTCAAATATATGTCGATTTGTAGAGCTGGACACGCACTCTTACACACCATGTCAAATATATGTCGATTTTTAGAGGTGGACACGTAGTCTTACACACCATTAGACTTATTAAAATTCGTGGGCTGGTTTGCGAGATATCGACACTTATATGGTTATTGCTACTTCTGATGGGGGAGGGTTATCAAATATATGTCGATTTGTAGAAGTGGACACGCAGTCTTACACACCATTAGACTTATTAAAATCCGCGCGCTGGTTTACGAGATATAGGGGGACAAATAGTCGAGAAACCCAAATCGTCTTTTCAGACACGAATAAACCCTTTTATGGTTATTGCTATATCTGATGGGGGAGGGTTGTCAAATATATGTCGATTTGTAGAGGTGGACACGCTGTCTTACACACCATTAGACTTATTGAAATCCGTGCGCTTTTTTACAAGATATTGGGCGACAAATAGTCGAGAAAACCAAATCGTCCTTTCAGACACGAATAAACACTTTTATGGTTATTGCTATTTCTGATGGGGGAGGGTTGTCAAATATATGCCAATTTGTAGAGCTGGACACGCACTCTTACACACCATTAGACTTATTAAAATCCGTGGGCTGGTTTGCGAGATATCGACACTTTTATGGTTATTGCTATTTCTGATGGGGGAGGGTTGTCAAATATTTGTCGATTTGTAGAGGTGGACACGCTCTCTTACACACCATTAGACTTATTGAAATCCGTGCACTAGTTTACGAGATATAGGGGTACAAATAGTCGAGAAACCCAAATCGTCTTTTCAGACACGAATAAACACTTTTATGGTTATTGCTATTTCTGATGGGGGAGGGTTGTCAAATATATGTCGATTTGTAGAGCTGGACACGCACTCTTATACACCATTAGACTTATTGAAATCCGTGCGCTGGTTTACGAGATATAAGGGGACAAATAGTCGAGAAACCCAAATCGTCTTTTCAGACACGAATAAACACTTTTATGGTTATTGCTATTTCTGATGGGGGAGGGTTGTCAAATACATGTCGATTTGTAGAGCTGGTCACGCACTCTTACACACCATTAGACTTATTAAAATCCGTGGGCTGGTTTGCGAGATATCGACACTTTTGTGGTTATTGCTTTTTCTGATGGGGGAGGGTTGTCAAATATATGTCGATTTGTAGAGGTGGACACGCAGTCTTACACACTGTTAGACTTATTAAAATTCGTGGGCTGGTTTGCGAGATATCGACACTTATATGGTTATTGCTATTTCTGATGGGGAAGGGTTGTCAAATATATGTCGATTTGTAGAAGTGGACACGCAGTCTTACACACCATTAGACTTATTAAAATCCGTGCGCTGGTTTGCGAGATATCGACACTTTTATGGTTATTGCTATTTCTGATGGGGGAGGGTTTTCAAATATATGTCGATTTGTAGAGGTGGACACGCAGCCTTACACACCATTAGACTTATTGAAATCCGTGCGCCGGTTTACGAGATATAGGGCGACAAATAGTCGAGAAACCCAAATCGTCTTTTCAGACACGAATAAATACTTTTATGGTTATTGCTATTTCTGATGGGGGAGGGTTATCAAATATATGTCGATTTGTAGAGCTGGACACGCACTCTTACACACCATTAGACTTATTGAAATCCGTGCGCTGGTTTACGAGATATAGGGGTACAAATAGTCGAGAAACCCAAATCGTCTTTTCAGACACGAATAAACACTTTTATGGTTATTGCTATTTCTGATGGGGGAGGGTTGTCAAATATATGTCGATTTGTAGAGCTAGACACGCACTCTTACACACCATTAGACTTATTGAAATCCGTGCGCTGGTTTACGAGATATAAGGGGACAAATAGTCGAGAAACCCAAATCGTCTTTTCAGACACGAATAAACACTTTTATGGTTATTGCTATTTCTGATGCGGGAGGGTTATCAAATATATGTCGATTTGTAGAGCTGGACACGCACTTTTACACACCATGTCAAATATATGTCGATTTGTAGAGGTGGACACGCAGTCTTACACACCATTAGACTTATTAAAATTCGTGGGCTGGTTTGCGAGATATCGACACTTATATGGTTATTGCTATTTCTGATGGGGGAGGGTTGTCAAATATATGTCGATTTGTAGAAGTGGACACGCAGTCTTACACACCATTAGACTTATTAAAATCCGTGCACTGCTTTACGAGATATAGGGGGACAAACAGTCGAGAAACCCAAATCGTCTTTTCAGACACGAATAAACACTTTTATGGTTATAGCTATTTCTGATGGGGGAGGGTTGTCAAATATATGTCGATTTGTAGAGGTGGACACGCAGTCTTACACACCATTAGACTTATTGAAATCCGTGCGCTGGTTTACAAGATATTGGGCGACAAATAGTCGAGAAACCCAAATCGTCTTTCAGACACGAATAAACACTTTTATGGTTATTGCTATTTCTGATGGGGGAGGGTTGTCAAATATATGCCAATTTGTAGAGCTGGACACGCACTCTTACACACCATTAGACTTATTAAAATCCGTGGGCTGGTTTGCGAGATATCGACGCTTTTATGGTTATTGCTATTTCTGATGGGGGAGGGTTGTCAAATATATGTCGATTTGTAGAGGTGGACACGCACTCTTACACACCATTAGACTTATTGAAATCCGTGCACTGGTTTACGAGATATAGGGGTACAAATAGTCGAGAAACCCAAATCGTCTTTTCAGACACGAATAAACACTTTTATGGTTATTGCTATTTCTGATGGGGGAGGGTTGTCAAATATATGTCGATTTGTTGAGCTGGACACGCACTCTTACACACCATTAGACTTATTGAAATCCGTACGCTGGTTTACGAGATATAAGGGGACAAATAGTCGAGAAACCCAAATCGTCTTTTCAGACACGAATAAACACTTTTATGGTTATTGCTATTTCTGATGGGGGAGGGTTGTCAAATATATGTCGATTTGTAGAGCTGGACACGCACTCTTACACACCATGTCAAATATATGTCGATTTGTAGAGGTGGACACGCAGTCTTACACACCATTAGACTTATTAAAATTCGTGGTCTGGTTTGCGAGATATCGACACTTAAATGGTTATTGCTATTTCTGATGGGGGAGGGTTATCAAATATATGTCGATTTGTAGAAGTGGACACGCAGTCTTACACACCATTAGACTTATTAAAATCCGTGCGCTGGTTTACGAGATATAGGGGGACAAATAGTCGAGAAACCCAAATCGTCTTTTCAGACACGAATAAACACTTTTATGGTTATTGCTATATCTGATGGGGGAGGGTTGTCAAATATATGTCGATTTGTAGAGGTGGACACGCAGTCCTACACACCATTAGACTTATTAAAATCCGTGCGCTTTTTTACAAGATATTGGGCGACAAATAGTCGAGAAACCCAAATCGTCCTTTCAGACACGAATAAACACTTTTATGGTTATTGCTATTTCTGATGGGGGAGGGTTGTCAAATATACGCCAATTTGTAGAGCTGGACACGCACTCTTACACACCATTAGACTTATTAAAATCCGTGGGCTGGTTTGCGAGATATCGACACTTTTATGGTTATTGCTATTTCTGATGGGGGAGGGTTGTCAAATATTTGTCGATTTGTAGAGGTGGACACGCACTCTTACACACCATTAGACTTATTGAAATCCGTGCACTAGTTTACGAGATATAGGGGTACAAATAGTCGAGAAACCCAAATCGTCTTTTCAGACACGAATAAACCCTTTTATGGTTATTGCTATTTCTGATGGGGGAGGGTTGTCAAATATATGTCGATTTGTAGAGCTGGACACGCACTCTTACACACCATTAGACTTATTGAAATCCGTGCGCTGGTTTACGAGATATAAGGGGACAAATAGTCGAGAAACCCAGATCGTCTTTTCAGACACGAATAAATACTTTTATGGTTATTGCTATTTCTGATGGGGGAGGGTTGTCAAATACATGTCGATTTGTAGAGCTGGTCACGCACTCTTACACACCATTAGACTTATTAAAATCCGTGGGCTGGTTTGCGAGATATCGACACTTTTATGGTTATTGCTATTTCTGATTGGGGAGGGTTGTCAAATATATGTCGATTTGTAGAGGTGGACACGCAGTCTTACACACCATTAGACTTATTAAAATTCGAGGGCTGGTTTGCGAGATATCGACACTTATATGGTTATTGCTATTTCTGATGGGGAAGGGTTGTCAAATATATGTCGATTTGTAGAAGTGGACACGCAGTCTTACACACCATTAGACTTATTAAAATCCGTGCGCTGGTTTACGAGATATAGGGCGACAAATAGTCGAGAAACCCAAATCGTCTTTTCAGACACGAATAAACACTTTTATGGTTATTGCTATTTCTGATGGGGGAGGGTTGTCAAATATATGTCGATTTGTAGAGCTGGACACGCACTCTTACACACCATTAGGCTTATTGAAATCCGTGCGCTGGTTTGCGAGATAGAGGGGGACAAATAGTCGAGAAACACAAATCGTCTTCTCAGACACGAATAAACACTTTTAGGGTTATTGCTATTTCTGGTGGGGGAGGGTTGTCAAATATATGTCGATTTGTAGAGCTGGACACGTACTCTTACACACCATTAGACTTATTAAAATCCGTGGGCTGGTTTGCGAGATATCGACACTTTTATGGTTATTGCTATTTCTGACGAGGGAGGGTTGTCAAATATATGTCGATTTGTAGAGGTGGACACGCACTCTTACACACCATTAGACTTATTGAAATCCGTGTGCTGGTTTACGAGATATAGGGTTACAAATAGTCGAGAAACCCAAATCGTCTTTTCAGACACGAATAAACACTTTTATGGTTATCGATATTTCTGATGGGGGAGGGTTGTCAAATATATGTCGATTTGTAGAGCGGGACACGCACTCTTACACACCATTAGACTTATTGAAATCCGTGCGCTGGTTTACGAGATATAAGGGGACAAATAGTCGAGAAACCCAAATCGTCTTTTCAGACACGAATAAACACTTTTATGGTTATTGCTATTTCTGACGGGGGAGGGTTGTCAAATATATGTCGATTTGTAGAGCTGGACACGCACTCTTACACACCATTAGACTTATTAAAATTCGTGAGCTGGTTTGGGAGATATCGACACTTATATGGTTATTGCTATTTCTGATGGGGGAGGGTTGTCAAATATATGTCGATTTGTAGAAGTGGGCACGCAGTCTTACACACCATTAGACTTATTAAAATCCGTGCGCTGGTTTACGAGATATAGGGGGACAAATAGTCGAGAAACCCAAATCGTCCTTTCAGACACGAATAAACACTTTTATGGTTATTGCTATTTCTGATGGGGGAGGGTTGTCAAATATATGTCGATTTGTAGAGGTGGACACGCAGTCTTACACACCATTAGACTTATTAAAATCCGTGGGCTGGTTTGCGAGATATCGACACTTTTATGGTTATTGCTATTTCTGATGGGGGAGGGTTGTCAGATATATGTCGATTTGTAGAGGTGGACACGCACTCTTACACACCATTAGACTTATTGAAATCCGTGCACTGGTTTACGAGATATAGGGGTACAAATAGTCGAGAAACCCAAATCGTCTTTTCAGACACGAATAAACACTTTTATGGTTATTGCTATTTCTGATGGGGGAGGGTTGTCAAATATATGTCGATTTGTAGAGCTGGACACGCACTCTTACACACCATTAGACTTATTGAAATCCGTGCGCTGGTTTACGAGATATAAGGGGACAAATAGTCGAGAAACCCAAATCGTCTTTTCAGACACGAATAAACACTTTTATGGTTATTGCTATTTCTGATGGGGTAGGGTTGTCAAATACATGTCGATTTGTAGAGCTGGTCACGCACTCTTACACACCATTAGACTTATTAAAATCCGTGGGCTGGTTTGCGAGATATCGACACTTTTATGGTTATTGCTATTTCTGATGGGGGAGGGTTGTCAAATATATGTCGATTTGTAGAGGTGGACACGCAGTCTTACACACCATTAGACTTATTAAAATTCGTGGGCTGGTTTGCGAGATATCGACACTTATATGGTTATTGCTATTTCTGATGGGGAAGGGTTGTCAAATATATGTCGATTTGTAGAAGTGGACACGCAGTCTTACACACCATTAGACTTATTAAAATCCGTGCGCTGGTTTACGAGATATAGGGCGACAAATAGTCGAGAAACCTAAATCGTCTTTTCAGACACGAATAAACACTTTTATGGTTATTGCTATTTCTGATGGGGGAGGGTTGCCAAATATATGTCGATTTGTAGAGCTGGACACGCACTCTTACACACCATTAGACTTATTAAAATCCGTGGGCTGGTTTGCGAGATATCGACACTTTTATGGTTATTGCTATTTCTGATGAGGGGGGGTTGTCAAATATATGTCGATTTGTAGAGGTGGACACGCACTCTTACACACCATTAGACTTATTGAAATCCGTGTGCTGGTTTACGAGATATAGGGGTACAAATAGTCGAGAAACCCAAATCGTCTTTTCAGACACGAATAAACACTTTTATGGTTGTTGCTATTTCTGATGGGGGAGGGTTGTCAAATATATGTCGATTTGTAGAGCTGGACACGCACTCTTACACACCATTAGACTTATTGAAATCCGTGCGCTGGTTTACGAGATATAAGGGGACAAATAGTCGAGAAACCCAAATCGTCTTTTCAGACACGAATAAACACTTTTATGGTTATTGCTATTTCTGACGGGGGAGGGTTGTCAAATATATGTCGATTTGTAGAGCTGGACACGCACTCTTACACACCATTAGTCTTATTAAACTCCGTGGGCTGGTTTGCGAGATATCGACACTTTTATGGTTATTGCTATTTCTGATGGGGGAGGGTTGTCAAATATATGTCGATTTGTAGAGGTGGACACGCAGTCTTACACACCATTAGACTTATTAAAATTCGTTGGCTGGTTTGCGAGATATCGACACTTATATGGTTATTGCTATTTTTGATGGGGGAGGGTTGTCAAATATATGTCGCTTTGTAGAAGTGGGCACGCAGTCTTACACACCATTAGACTTATTAAAATCCGTGCGCTGGTTTACGAGATATAGGGGGACAAATAGTCGAGAAACCCAAATCGTCTTTTCAGACACGAATAAACACTTTTATGGTTATTGCTATTTCTGATGGGGGAGGGTTGTCAAATATATGCCAATTTGTAGAGCTGGACACGCACTCTTACACAACATTAGACTTATTAAAATCCGTGGGCGGGTTTGCGAGATATCGACACTTTTATGGTTATTGCTATTTCTGATGGGGGAGGGTTGTCAAATATATGTCGATTTGTAGAGGTGGACACGCACTCTTACACACCATTAGACTTATTGAAATCCGTGCACTGGTTTACGAGATATAGGGGGACAAATAGTCGAGAAACCCAAATCGTCTTTTCAGACACGAATAAATACTTTTATGGTTATTGCTACTTCTGATGGGGGAGGGTTGTCAAATATATGTCGATTTGTAGAGCTTGACACCCACTCTTACACACCATTAGACTTATTAAAATCCGTGCGCTGGTTTACGAGATATAGGGCGACAAATAGTCGAGAAACCCAAATCGTCTTTTCAGACACGAATAAACACTTTTATGGTTATTGCTATTTCTGATGGGGGAGGGTTGTCAAATATATGTCGGTTTGTAGAGGTGGACACGCAGTCTTACACACCATTAGACTTATTGAAATCGGTGCGCCGGTTTACGAGATATAGGGCGACAAATAGTCGAGAAACCCAAATCGTCTTTTCAGACACGAATAAACACTTTTATGGTTATTGCTATTTCTGATGGGGGAGGGTTGTCAAATATATGTCTATTTGTAGAGCTGGACACGCACTCTTACACACCATTAGACTTATTAAAATCCGTGGGCTGGTTTGCGAGATATCGACACTTTTATGGTTATTGCTATTTCTGATGAGGGAGGGTTGTCAAATATATGTCGATTTGTAGAGGTGGACACGCACTCTTACACACCATTAGACTTATTGAAATCCGTGTGCTGGTTTACGAGATATAGGGGTACAAATAGTCGAGAAACCCAAATCGTCTTTTCAGACACGAATAAACACTTTTATGGTTATTGCTATTTCTGATGGGGGAGGGTTGTCAAATATATGTCGATTTGTAGAGCTGGACACACACTCTTACACACCATTAGACTTATTGAAATCCGTGGGCTGGTTTGCGAGATATCGACACTTTTATGGTTATTGCTATTTCTGATGGGGGAGGGTTGTCATATATATGTCGATTTGTAGAGGTGGACACGCAGTCTTACACACCATTAGACTTATTAAAATTCGTGGGCTGGTTTGCGAGATATCGACACTTATATGGTTATCGCTATTTCTGATGGGGAAGGGTTGTCAAATGTATGTCGATTTGTAGAAGTGGACACGCAGTCTTACGCACCATTAGACTTATTAAAATCCGTGCGCTGGTTTACGAGATATAGGGCGACAAATAGTCGAGAAACCCAAATCGTCTTTTCAGACACGAATAAACACTTTTATGGTTATTGCTATTTCTGATGGGGGAGGGTTATCAAATATATGTCGATTTGTAGAGCTGGACACGCACTCTTACACATCATTAGGATTATTGAAATCCGTGCGCTGGTTTGCGAGATATAGGGGGACAAAAAGTCGAGAAACCCAAATCGTCTTCTCAGACACGAATAAACGCTTTTAGGGTTATTGCTATTTCTGATGGGGGAGGGTTGTCAAATATATGTCGATTTGTAGAGCTGGACACGCACTCTTACACACCATTAGACTTATTAAAATCCGTGGGCTGGTTTGCGAGATATCGACACTTTTATGGTTATTGCTATTTCTGATGAGGGAGGGTTGTCAAATATATGTCGATTTGTAGAGGTGGACACGCACTCTTACACACCATTAGACTTATTGAAATCCGTGTGCTGGTTTACGAGATATAGGGGTACAAATAGTCGAGAAACCCAAATCGTCTTTTCAGACACGAATAAACACTTTTATGGTTATTGCTATTTTTGATGGGGGAGGGTTGTCAAATATATGTCGATTTGTAGAGCTGGACACGCACTCTTACACACCATTAGACTTATTGAAATCCGTGCGCTGGTTTACGAGATATAAGGGACAAATGGTCGAGAAACCCAAATCGTCTTTTCAGACACGAATAAACACTTTTATGGTTGTTGCTATTTCTGACGGGGGAGGGTTGTCAAATATATGTCGATTTGTAGCGCTGGGCACGCACTGTTACACACCATTAGACTTATTAAACTCCGTGGGCTGGTTTGCGAGATATCGACACTTTTATGGTTATTGCTATTTCTGATGGGGGAGGGTTGTCAAATATATGTCGATTTGTAGAGGTGGACACGAACTCTTACACACCATTAGACTTATGGAAATCCGTGCACTGGTTTACGAGATATAGGGGGACAAATAGTCGAGAAACCCAAATCGTCTTTTCAGACACGAATAGATTCTTTTATGGTTATTGCTACTTCTGATGGGGGAGGGTTGTCAAATATATGTCGATTTGTAGAGCTTGACACCCACTCTTACACACCATTAGACTTATTAAAATCCGTGCGCTGGTTTACGAGATATAGGGCGACAAATAGTCGAGAAACCCAAATCGTCTTTTCAGACACGAATAAACACTTTTATGGTTATTGCTATTTCTGATGGGGGAGGGTTGTCAAATATATGTCGGTTTGTAGAGGTGGACACGCAGTCTTACACACCATTAGACTTATTGAAATCCGTGCGCCGGTTTACGAGATATTGGGCGACAAATAGTCGAGAAACCCAAATCGTCTTTTCAGACACGAATAAACACTTTTATGGTTATTGCTATTTCTGATGGGGGAGGGTTGTCAAATATATGTCGATTTGTAGAGCTGGACACGAAGTCTTACACACCATTAGACTTATTAAAATCCGTGGTCTGGTTTGCGAGATATCGACACTTCTATGGTTATTGCTATTTCTGATGGGGGAGGGTTGTCAAATATATGTCGATTTGTAGAGGTGGACACGCAGTCTTACACACCATTAGACTTGTTAAAATTCGTGGGCTGGTTTGCGAGATATCGACACTTATATGGTTATTGCTATTTCTGATGGGGGAGGGTTGTTAAATATATGTCGATTTGTAGAAGTGGACACGCAGTCTTATACACCATTAGACTTATTAAAATCCGTGCGCTGGTTTACGAGATATAGGGCGACAAATAGTCGAGAAACCCAAATCGTCTTTTCAGACACGAATAAACACTTTTATGGTTATTGCTATTTCTGATGGGGGGGGGTGTCAAATATATGTCGATTTGTAGATGTGGACACGCACTCTTACACACCATTAGACTTATTGAGATCCGTGCGCTGGTATACGAGATATAGGATGACAAAAAGTCGAGAAACCCAAATCGTCTTCTCAGACACGAATAAACACTTTTAGGGTTATTGCTATTTCTGATGGGGGAGGTTTGTCAAATATATGTCTATTTGTAGAGCTGGACACGCACTCTTACACACCATTAGACTTATTAAAATCCGTGGGCTGGTTTGCGAGATATCGACACTTTTATGGTAATTGCTATTTCTGATGAGGGAGGGTTGTCAAATATATGTCGATTTGTAGAGGTGGACACGCACTCTTACACACCATTAGACTTATTGAAATCCGTGTGCTGGTTTACGAGATATAGGGGTACAAATAGTCGAGAAACCCAAATCGTCTTTTCAGACATGAATAAACACTTTTATGGTTATTGCTATTTCTGATGGGGGAGGGTTGTCAAATATATGTCGATTTGTAGAGCTGGACACACACTCTTACACACCATTAGACTTATTGAAATCCGTGGGCTGGTTTGCGAGATATCGACACTTTTATGGTTATTGCTATTTCTCATGGGGGAGGGTTGTCATATATATATGTCGATTTGTAGAGGTGGACACGCAGTCTTACACACCATTAGATTTATTAAAATTCGTGGGCTGGTTTGCGAGATATTGACACTTATATGGTTATCGCCATTTCTGATGGGGAAGGGTTGTCAAATGTATGTCGATTTGTAGAAGTGGACACGCAGTCTTACACACCATTAGACTTATTAAAATCCGTGCGCTGGTTTACGAGATATAGGGCGACAAATAGTCGAGAAACCCAAATCGTCTTTTCAGATACGAATAAACACTTTTATGGTTATTGCTATTTCTGATGGGGGAGGGTTGTCAAATATATGTCGATTTGTAGAGCTGGACACGCACTCTTACACACCATTAGGCTTATTGAAATCCGTGCGCTGGTTTGCGAGATATAGTGGGACAAAAAGTCGAGAAACCCAAATCGTCTTCTCAGACACGAATAAACACTTTTAGGGTTATTGCTATTTCTGATGGGGGAGGGTTGTCAAATATATGTCGATTTGTAGAGCTGGACACGCAGTTTTACACACCATTAGACTTATTGAAATCCGTGCGCTGATTTACGAGATATAGGGCGACAAATAGTCGAGAAACACAAATCGTCTTGTCAGACACGAATAAACACTTTTAGGGTTATTGCTATTTCTGATGGGGGAGGGTTGTCAAACATATGTCGATTTGTAGAGCTGGACACGCACTCTTACACACCATTAGACTTATTAAAATCCGTGGGCTGGTTTGCGAGATATCGACACTTTTATGGTTATTGCTATTTCTGATGAGGGAGGGTTGTCAAATATATGTCGATTTGTAGAGGTGGACACGCACTCTTACACACCATTAGACTTATTGAAATCCGTGTGCTGGTTTACGAGATATAGGGGTACAAATAGTCGAGAAACCCAAATCGTCTTTTCAGACACGAATAAACACTTTTATGGTTATTGCTATTTCTGATGGGGGAGGGTTGTCAAATATATGTCCATTTGTAGAGCTGGACACGCACTCTTACACACCATTAGACTTATTGAAATCCGTGCGCTGGTTTACGAGATATAAGGGACAAATTGTCGAGAAACCCAAATCGTCTTTTCAGACACGAATAAACACTTTTATGGTTATTGCTATTTCTGATGGGGGAGGGTTGTCAAATATATGTCGATTTGTAGAGCAGGACACGCACTCTTACACACCATTAGGCTTATTGAAATCCGTGCGCTGGTTTGCGAGATATAGGGGAACAAAGAGTCGAGAAACCCAAATCGTCTTCTCAGACACGAATAAACACCTTTAGGGTTATTGCTATTTCTGATGGGGGAGGGTTGTCAAATATATGTCGATTTGTAGAGCTGGACACGCACTCTTACACACCATTAGACTTATTAAAATCCGTGGGCTGGTTTGCGAGATATCGACACTTTTATGGTTATTGCTATTTCTGATGGGGGAGGGTTGTCAAATATATGTCGATTTGTAGAGGTGGACACGCAGTCTTACACACCATTAGACTTGTTAAAATTCGTGGGCTGGTTTGCGAGATATCGACACTTATATGGTTATTGCTATTTCTGATGGGGCAGGGTTGTTAAATATATGTCGATTTGTAGAAGTGGACACGCAGTCTTACACACCATTAGACTTATTAAAATCCGTGTGCTGGTTTACGAGATATAGGGCGACAAATAGTCGAGAAACCCAAATCGTCTTTTCAGACACGAATAAACACTTTTATGGTTATTGCTATTTCTGATGGGGGGGTTGTCAAATATATGTCGATTTGTAGAGGTGGACACGCACTCTTACACACCATTAAACTTATTGAGATCCGTGCGCTGGTTTACGAGATATAGGGGGACAAAAAGTCGAGAAACCCAAATCGTCTTCTCAGACACGAATAAACACTTTTAGGGTTATTGCTATTTCTGATGGGGGAGGGTTGTCAAATATATGTCGATTTGTAGAGGTGGACACGCAGTCTTACACACCATTAGACTTGTTAAAATTCGTGGGCTGGTTTGCGAGATATCGACACTTATATGGTTATTGCTATTTCTGATGGGGCAGGGTTGTTAAATATATGTCGATTTGTAGAAGTGGACACGCAGTCTTACACACCATTAGACTTATTAAAATCCGTGTGCTGGTTTACGAGATATAGGGCGACAAATAGTCGAGAAACCCAAATCGTCTTTTCAGACACGAATAAACACTTTTATGGTTATTGCTATTTCTGATGGGGGGGTTGTCAAATATATGTCGATTTGTAGAGGTGGACACGCACTCTTACACACCATTAAACTTATTGAGATCCGTGCGCTGGTTTACGAGATATAGGGGGACAAAAAGTCGAGAAACCCAAATCGTCTTCTCAGACACGAATAAACACTTTTAGGGTTATTGCTATTTCTGATGGGGGAGGTTTGTCAAATATATGTCTATTTGTAGAGCTGGACACGCACTCTTACACACCATTAGACTTATTAAAATCCGTGGGCTGGTTTGCGAGATATCGACACTTTTATGGTAATTGCTATTTCTGATGAGGGAGGGTTGTCAAATATATGTCGATTTGTAGAGGTGGACACGCACTCTTACACACCATTAGACTTATTGAAATCCGTGTGCTGGTTTACGAGATATAGGGGTACAAATAGTCGAGAAACCCAAATCGTCTTTTCAGACATGAATAAACACTTTTATGGTTATTGCTATTTCTGATGGGGGAGGGTTGTCAAATATATGTCGATTTGTAGAGCTGGACACACACTCTTACACACCATTAGACTTATTGAAATCCGTGGGCTGGTTTGCGAGATATCGACACTTTTATGGTTATTGCTATTTCTCATGGGGGAGGGTTGTCATATATATATGTCGATTTGTAGAGGTGGACACGCAGTCTTACACACCATTAGATTTATTAAAATTCGTGGGCTGGTTTGCGAGATATTGACACTTATATGGTTATCGCCATTTCTGATGGGGAAGGGTTGTCAAATGTATGTCGATTTGTAGAAGTGGACACGCAGTCTTACACACCATTAGACTTATTAAAATCCGTGCGCTGGTTTACGAGATATAGGGCGACAAATAGTCGAGAAACCCAAATCGTCTTTTCAGACACGAATAAACACTTTTATGGTTATTGCTATTTCTGATGGGGGAGGGTTGTCAAATATATGTCGATTTGTAGAGCTGGACACGCACTCTTACACACCATTAGGCTTATTGAAATCCGTGCGCTGGTTTGCGAGATATAGTGGGACAAAAAGTCGAGAAACCCAAATCGTCTTCTCAGACACGAATAAACACTTTTAGGGTTATTGCTATTTCTGATGGGGGAGGGTTGTCAAATATATGTCGATTTGTAGAGCTGGACACGCAGTTTTACACACCATTAGACTTATTGAAATCCGTGCGCTGATTTACGAGATATAGGGCGACAAATAGTCGAGAAACACAAATCGTCTTGTCAGACACGAATAAACACTTTTAGGGTTATTGCTATTTCTGATGGGGAGGGTTGTCAAACATATGTCGATTTGTAGAGCTGGACACGCACTCTTACACACCATTAGACTTATTAAAATCCGTGGGCTGGTTTGCGAGATATCGACACTTTTATGGTTATTGCTATTTCTGATGAGGGAGGGTTGTCAAATATATGTCGATTTGTAGAGGTGGACACGCACTCTTACACACCATTAGACTTATTGAAATCCGTGTGCTGGTTTACGAGATATAGGGGTACAAATAGTCGAGAAACCCAAATCGTCTTTTCAGACACGAATAAACACTTTTATGGTTATTGCTATTTCTGATGGGGGAGGGTTGTCAAATATATGTCCATTTGTAGAGCTGGACACGCACTCTTACACACCATTAGACTTATTGAAATCCGTGCGCTGGTTTACGAGATATAAGGGACAAATTGTCGAGAAACCCAAATCGTCTTTTCAGACACGAATAAACACTTTTATGGTTATTGCTATTTCTGACGGGGGAGGGTTGTCAAATATATGTCGATTTGTAGAGCTGGACACGCACTGTTACACACCATTAGGCTTATTAAACTCCGTGGGCTGGTTTGCGAGATATCGACACTTTTATGGTTATTGCTGTTTCTGATGGGGGAGGGTTGTCAAATATATGTCGATTTGTAGAGGTGGACACGCAGTCTTACACACCATTAGACTTATTAAAATTCGTGGGCTGGTTTGCGAGATATCGACACTTATATGGTTATTGCTATTTCTGATGTGGGAGGGTTGTCAAATATATGTCGATTTGTAGAAGTGGGCACGCAGTCTTACACACCATTAGACTTATTGAAATCCGTGCACTGGTTTACGAGATATAGGGGGACAAATAGTCGAGAAACCCAAATCGTCTTTTCAGACACGAATAAACACTTTTATGGTTATTGCTATTTCTGATGGGGGAGGGTTGTCAAATATATGTCGATTTGTAGAGGTGGACACGCAGTCTTACGCACCATTAGACTTATTGAAATCCGTGCGCTGGTTTACAAGATATTGGGCGACAAATAGTCGAGAAACCCAAATCGTCCTTTCAGACACGAATAAACACTTTTATGGTTATTGCTATTTCTGATGGGGGAGGGTTGTCAAATATATGCCAATTTGTAGAGCTGGACACGCACTCTTACACACCATTAGACTTATTAAAATCCGTGAGCTGGTTTGCGAGATATCGACACTTTTATGGTTATTGCTATTTCTGATGGGGGAGGGTTGTCAAATATATGTCGATTTGTAGAGGTGGACACGCACTCTTACACACCATTAGACTTATTGAAATCCGTGCACTGGTTTACGAGATATAGGGGGACAAATAGTCGAGAAACCCAAATCGTCTTTTCAGACACGAATAAATACTTTTATGGTTATTGCTATTTCCGATGGGGGAGGGTTGTCAAATATATGTCGATTTGTAGAGCTTGACACCCACTCTTACACACCATTAGACTTATTAAAATCCGTGCGCTGGTTTACGAGATATAGGGCGACAAATAGTCGAGAAACCCAAATCGTCTTTTCAGACACGAATAAACACTTTTATGGTTATTGCTATTTCTGATGGGGGAGGGTTGTCAAATATATGCCGATTTGTAGAGGTGGACACGCAGTCTTACACACCATTAGACTTATTGAAATCCGTGCGCTGGTTTACGAGATATAGGGGGACAAATGGTCGAGAAACCCAAATCGTCTTTTCAGACACGAATAAACACTATTATGGTTATTGCTATTTCTGATGGGGGAAGGTTGTCAAATATACGTCGATTTGTAGAGCTAGACACGCACTCTTACACACCATTAGACTTATTAAAATCCGTGGGCTGGTTTGCGAGATATCGACACTTTTATGGTTATTGCTATTTCTGATGGGGGAGGGTTGTCAAATATATGTCGGTTTGTAGAGGTGGACAAGCAGTCTTACACACCATTAGACTTATTGAAATCCGTGCGCCGGTTTACGAGATATAGGGCGACAAATACTTTTATGGTTATTGCTATTTTTGATGGGGGAGGGTTGTCAAATATATGTCGATTTGTAGAGCTGGACACGCACTCTTACACACCATTAGACTTATTAAAATCCGTGGGCTGGTTTGCGAGATATCGACACTTTTATGGTTATTGCTATTTCTGATGGGGGAGGGTTGTCAAATATATGTCGATTTGTAGAGGTGGACACGCAGTCTTACACACCATTAGACTTGTTAAAATTCGTGGGCTGGTTTGCGAGATATCGACACTTATATGGTTATTGCTATTTCTGATGGGGCAGGGTTGTTAAATATATGTCGATTTGTAGAAGTGGACACGCAGTCTTACACACCATTAGACTTATTAAAATCCGTGTGCTGGTTTACGAGATATAGGGCGACAAATAGTCGAGAAACCCAAATCGTCTTTTCAGACACGAATAAACACTTTTATGGTTATTGCTATTTCTGATGGGGGGGTTGTCAAATATATGTCGATTTGTAGAGGTGGACACGCACTCTTACACACCATTAAACTTATTGAGATCCGTGCGCTGGTTTACGAGATATAGGGGGACAAAAAGTCGAGAAACCCAAATCGTCTTCTCAGACACGAATAAACACTTTTAGGGTTATTGCTATTTCTGATGGGGGAGGTTTGTCAAATATATGTCTATTTGTAGAGCTGGACACGCACTCTTACACACCATTAGACTTATTAAAATCCGTGGGCTGGTTTGCGAGATATCGACACTTTTATGGTAATTGCTATTTCTGATGAGGGAGGGTTGTCAAATATATGTCGATTTGTAGAGGTGGACACGCACTCTTACACACCATTAGACTTATTGAAATCCGTGTGCTGGTTTACGAGATATAGGGGTACAAATAGTCGAGAAACCCAAATCGTCTTTTCAGACATGAATAAACACTTTTATGGTTATTGCTATTTCTGATGGGGGAGGGTTGTCAAATATATGTCGATTTGTAGAGCTGGACACACACTCTTACACACCATTAGACTTATTGAAATCCGTGGGCTGGTTTGCGAGATATCGACACTTTTATGGTTATTGCTATTTCTCATGGGGGAGGGTTGTCATATATATATGTCGATTTGTAGAGGTGGACACGCAGTCTTACACACCATTAGATTTATTAAAATTCGTGGGCTGGTTTGCGAGATATTGACACTTATATGGTTATCGCCATTTCTGATGGGGAAGGGTTGTCAAATGTATGTCGATTTGTAGAAGTGGACACGCAGTCTTACACACCATTAGACTTATTAAAATCCGTGCGCTGGTTTACGAGATATAGGGCGACAAATAGTCGAGAAACCCAAATCGTCTTTTCAGACACGAATAAACACTTTTATGGTTATTGCTATTTCTGATGGGGGAGGGTTGTCAAATATATGTCGATTTGTAGAGCTGGACACGCACTCTTACACACCATTAGGCTTATTGAAATCCGTGCGCTGGTTTGCGAGATATAGTGGGACAAAAAGTCGAGAAACCCAAATCGTCTTCTCAGACACGAATAAACACTTTTAGGGTTATTGCTATTTCTGATGGGGGAGGGTTGTCAAATATATGTCGATTTGTAGAGCTGGACACGCAGTTTTACACACCATTAGACTTATTGAAATCCGTGCGCTGATTTACGAGATATAGGGCGACAAATAGTCGAGAAACACAAATCGTCTTGTCAGACACGAATAAACACTTTTAGGGTTATTGCTATTTCTGATGGGGGAGGGTTGTCAAACATATGTCGATTTGTAGAGCTGGACACGCACTCTTACACACCATTAGACTTATTAAAATCCGTGGGCTGGTTTGCGAGATATCGACACTTTTATGGTTATTGCTATTTCTGATGAGGGAGGGTTGTCAAATATATGTCGATTTGTAGAGGTGGACACGCACTCTTACACACCATTAGACTTATTGAAATCCGTGTGCTGGTTTACGAGATATAGGGGTACAAATAGTCGAGAAACCCAAATCGTCTTTTCAGACACGAATAAACACTTTTATGGTTATTGCTATTTCTGATGGGGGAGGGTTGTCAAATATATGTCCATTTGTAGAGCTGGACACGCACTCTTACACACCATTAGACTTATTGAAATCCGTGCGCTGGTTTACGAGATATAAGGGACAAATTGTCGAGAAACCCAAATCGTCTTTTCAGACACGAATAAACACTTTTATGGTTATTGCTATTTCTGACGGGGGAGGGTTGTCAAATATATGTCGATTTGTAGAGCTGGACACGCACTGTTACACACCATTAGGCTTATTAAACTCCGTGGGCTGGTTTGCGAGATATCGACACTTTTATGGTTATTGCTGTTTCTGATGGGGGAGGGTTGTCAAATATATGTCGATTTGTAGAGGTGGACACGCAGTCTTACACACCATTAGACTTATTAAAATTCGTGGGCTGGTTTGCGAGATATCGACACTTATATGGTTATTGCTATTTCTGATGTGGGAGGGTTGTCAAATATATGTCGATTTGTAGAAGTGGGCACGCAGTCTTACACACCATTAGACTTATTGAAATCCGTGCACTGGTTTACGAGATATAGGGGGACAAATAGTCGAGAAACCCAAATCGTCTTTTCAGACACGAATAAACACTTTTATGGTTATTGCTATTTCTGATGGGGGAGGGTTGTCAAATATATGTCGATTTGTAGAGGTGGACACGCAGTCTTACGCACCATTAGACTTATTGAAATCCGTGCGCTGGTTTACAAGATATTGGGCGACAAATAGTCGAGAAACCCAAATCGTCCTTTCAGACACGAATAAACACTTTTATGGTTATTGCTATTTCTGATGGGGGAGGGTTGTCAAATATATGCCAATTTGTAGAGCTGGACACGCACTCTTACACACCATTAGACTTATTAAAATCCGTGAGCTGGTTTGCGAGATATCGACACTTTTATGGTTATTGCTATTTCTGATGGGGGAGGGTTGTCAAATATATGTCGATTTGTAGAGGTGGACACGCACTCTTACACACCATTAGACTTATTGAAATCCGTGCACTGGTTTACGAGATATAGGGGGACAAATAGTCGAGAAACCCAAATCGTCTTTTCAGACACGAATAAATACTTTTATGGTTATTGCTATTTCCGATGGGGGAGGGTTGTCAAATATATGTCGATTTGTAGAGCTTGACACCCACTCTTACACACCATTAGACTTATTAAAATCCGTGCGCTGGTTTACGAGATATAGGGCGACAAATAGTCGAGAAACCCAAATCGTCTTTTCAGACACGAATAAACACTTTTATGGTTATTGCTATTTCTGATGGGGGAGGGTTGTCAAATATATGCCGATTTGTAGAGGTGGACACGCAGTCTTACACACCATTAGACTTATTGAAATCCGTGCGCTGGTTTACGAGATATAGGGGGACAAATGGTCGAGAAACCCAAATCGTCTTTTCAGACACGAATAAACACTATTATGGTTATTGCTATTTCTGATGGGGGAAGGTTGTCAAATATACGTCGATTTGTAGAGCTAGACACGCACTCTTACACACCATTAGACTTATTAAAATCCGTGGGCTGGTTTGCGAGATATCGACACTTTTATGGTTATTGCTATTTCTGATGGGGGAGGGTTGTCAAATATATGTCGGTTTGTAGAGGTGGACAAGCAGTCTTACACACCATTAGACTTATTGAAATCCGTGCGCCGGTTTACGAGATATAGGGCGACAAATACTTTTATGGTTATTGCTATTTTTGATGGGGGAGGGTTGTCAAATATATGTCGATTTGTAGAGCTGGACACGCACTCTTACACACCATTAGACTTATTAAAATCCGTGGGCTGGTTTGCGAGATATCGACACTTTTATGGTTATTGCTATTTCTGATGGGGGAGGGTTGTCAAATATATGTCGATTTGTAGAGGTGGACACGCAGTCTTACACACCATTAGACTTGTTAAAATTCGTGGGCTGGTTTGCGAGATATCGACACTTATATGGTTATTGCTATTTCTGATGGGGGAGGGTTGTCAAATATATATCGATTTGTAGAGCTGGACACGCACTCTTACACACCATTACACTTATTAAAATCCGTGGGCTGGTTTGCGAGATATCGACACTTTTATGGTTATTGCTATTTCTGATGGGGGAGGGTTGTCAAATATATGTCGATTTGTAGAGGTGGACACGCAGTCTTACACACCATTAGACTTGTTAAAATTCGTGGGCTGGTTTGCGAGATATCGACACTTATATCTTTATTGCTATTTCTGATGGGGGAGGGTTGTTAAATATATGTCGATTTGTAGAAGTGGACACGCAGTCTTACACACCATTAGACTTATTAAAATCTGTGTGCTGGTTTACGAGATATAGGGCGACAAATAGTCGAGAAACCCAAATCGTCTTTTCAGACACGAATAAACACTTTTATGGTTATTGCTATTTCTGATGGGGGGGTTGTCAAATATATGTCGATTTGTAGAGGTGGACACGCACTCTTACACACCATTAAACTTATTGAGATCCGTGCGCTTGTTTACGAGATATAGGGGGACAAAAAGTCGAGAAACCCAAATCGTCTTCTCAGACACGAATAAACACTTTTAGGGTTATTGCTATTTCTGATGGGGGAGGGTTGTCAAACATATGTCGATTTGTAGAGCTGGACACGCACTCTTACACACCATTAGACTTATTAAAATCCGTGGTCTGGTTTGCGAGATATCGACACTTTTATGGTTATTGCTATTTCTGATGAGGGAGAGTTGTCAAATATATGTCGATTTGTAGAGGTGGACACGCACTCTTACACACCATTAGACTTATTGAAATCCGTGTGCTGGTTTACGAGATATAGGGGTACAAATAGTCGAGAAACCCAAATCGTCTTTTCAGACACGAATAAACACTTTTATGGTTATTGCTATTTCTGATGGGGGAGGGTTGTCAAATATATGTCGATTTGTAGAGCTGGACACGCACTCTTACACACCATTAGACTTATTGAAATCCGTGCGCTGGTTTACGAGATATAAGGGGACAAATAGTCGGGAAACCCAAATCGTCTTTTCAGACACGAATAAACACTTTTATGGTTATTGCTATTTCTGATGGGGGAGGGTTGTCAAATATATGTCCATTTGTAGAGGTGGACACGCAGTCTTACACACCATTAGACTTATTAAAATTCGTGGGCTGGTTTGCGAGATATCGACACTTATGTGGTTATTGCTATTTCTGATGGGGAAGGGTTGTCAAATATATGTCGATTTGTAGAAGTGGACACGCAGTCTAACACACCATTAGACTTATTAAAATCCGTTCGCTGGTTTATGAGATATAGGGCGACAAATAGTCGAGAAACCCAAATCGCCTTTTCAGACACGAATAAACACTTTTATGGTTATTGCTATTTCTGATGGGGGAGGGTTGTCAAATATATGTCGATTTGTAGAGCAGGACACGCACTCTTACACACCATTAGGCTTATTGAAATCCGTGCGCTGGTTTGCGAGATATAGGGGAACAAAAAGTCGAGAAACCCAAATCGTCTTCTCAGACACGAATAAACACCTTTAGGGTTATTGCTATTTCTGATGGGGGAGGGTTGTCAAATATATGTCGATTTGTAGAGCTGGACACGCACTCTTACACACCATTAGACTTATTAAAATCCGTGGGCTGGTTTGCGAGATATCGACACTTTTATGGTTATTGCTATTTCTGATGGGGGAGGGTTGTCAAATATATGTCGATTTGTAGAGGTGGACACGCAGTCTTACACACCATTAGACTTGTTAAAATTCGTGGGCTGGTTTGCGAGATATCGACACTTATATGGTTATTGCTATTTCTGATGGGGCAGGGTTGTTAAATATATGTCGATTTGTAGAAGTGGACACGCAGTCTTACACACCATTAGACTTATTAAAATCCGTGTGCTGGTTTACGAGATATAGGGCGACAAATAGTCGAGAAACCCAAATCGTCTTTTCAGACACGAATAAACACTTTTATGGTTATTGCTATTTCTGATGGGGGGGTTGTCAAATATAGGTCGATTTGTAGAGGTGGACACGCACTCTTACACACCATTAAACTTATTGAGATCCGTGCGCTGGTTTACGAGATATAGGGGGACAAAAAGTCGAGAAACCCAAATCGCCTTTTCAGACACGAATAAACACTATTATGGTTATTGCTATTTCTGATGGGGGAAGGTTGTCAAATATACGTCGATTTGTAGAGCTAGACACGCACTCTTACACACCATTAGACTTATTAAAATCCGTGGGCTGGTTTGCGAGATATCGACACTTTTATGGTTATTGCTATTTCTGATGGGGGAGGGTTGTCAAATATATGTCGGTTTGTAGAGGTGGACAAGCAGTCTTACACACCATTAGACTTATTGAAATCCGTGCGCCGGTTTACGAGATATAGGGCGACAAATACTTTTATGGTTATTGCTATTTTTGATGGGGGAGGGTTGTCAAATATATGTCGATTTGTAGAGCTGGACACGCACTCTTACACACCATTAGACTTATTAAAATCCGTGGGCTGGTTTGCGAGATATCGACACTTTTATGGTTATTGCTATTTCTGATGGGGGAGGGTTGTCAAATATATGTCGATTTGTAGAGGTGGACACGCAGTCTTACACACCATTAGACTTGTTAAAATTCGTGGGCTGGTTTGCGAGATATCGACACTTATATGGTTATTGCTATTTCTGATGGGGGAGGGTTGTCAAATATATATCGATTTGTAGAGCTGGACACGCACTCTTACACACCATTACACTTATTAAAATCCGTGGGCTGGTTTGCGAGATATCGACACTTTTATGGTTATTGCTATTTCTGATGGGGGAGGGTTGTCAAATATATGTCGATTTGTAGAGGTGGACACGCAGTCTTACACACCATTAGACTTGTTAAAATTCGTGGGCTGGTTTGCGAGATATCGACACTTATATGGTTATTGCTATTTCTGATGGGGGAGGGTTGTTAAATATATGTCGATTTGTAGAAGTGGACACGCAGTCTTACACACCATTAGACTTATTAAAATCTGTGTGCTGGTTTACGAGATATAGGGCGACAAATAGTCGAGAAACCCAAATCGTCTTTTCAGACACGAATAAACACTTTTATGGTTATTGCTATTTCTGATGGGGGGGTTGTCAAATATATGTCGATTTGTAGAGGTGGACACGCACTCTTACACACCATTAAACTTATTGAGATCCGTGCGCTGGTTTACGAGATATAGGGGGACAAAAAGTCGAGAAACCCAAATCGTCTTCTCAGACACGAATAAACACTTTTAGGGTTATTGCTATTTCTGATGGGGGAGGGTTGTCAAACATATGTCGATTTGTAGAGCTGGACACGCACTCTTACACACCATTAGACTTATTGAAATCCGTGCGCTGGTTTACGAGATATAAGGGGACAAATAGTCGGGAAACCCAAATCGTCTTTTCAGACACGAATAAACACTTTTATGGTTATTGCTATTTCTGATGGGGGAGGGTTGTCAAATATATGTCCATTTGTAGAGGTGGACACGCAGTCTTACACACCATTAGACTTATTAAAATTCGTGGGCTGGTTTGCGAGATATCGACACTTATGTGGTTATTGCTATTTCTGATGGGGAAGGGTTGTCAAATATATGTCGATTTGTAGAAGTGGACACGCAGTCTAACACACCATTAGACTTATTAAAATCCGTTCGCTGGTTTATGAGATATAGGGCGACAAATAGTCGAGAAACCCAAATCGCCTTTTCAGACACGAATAAACACTTTTATGGTTATTGCTATTTCTGATGGGGGAGGGTTGTCAAATATATGTCGATTTGTAGAGCAGGACACGCACTCTTACACACCATTAGGCTTATTGAAATCCGTGCGCTGGTTTGCGAGATATAGGGGAACAAAAAGTCGAGAAACCCAAATCGTCTTCTCAGACACGAATAAACACCTTTAGGGTTATTGCTATTTCTGATGGGGGAGGGTTGTCAAATATATGTCGATTTGTAGAGCTGGACACGCACTCTTACACACCATTAGACTTATTAAAATCCGTGGGCTGGTTTGCGAGATATCGACACTTTTATGGTTATTGCTATTTCTGATGGGGGAGGGTTGTCAAATATATGTCGATTTGTAGAGGTGGACACGCAGTCTTACACACCATTAGACTTGTTAAAATTCGTGGGCTGGTTTGCGAGATATCGACACTTATATGGTTATTGCTATTTCTGATGGGGCAGGGTTGTTAAATATATGTCGATTTGTAGAAGTGGACACGCAGTCTTACACACCATTAGACTTATTAAAATCCGTGTGCTGGTTTACGAGATATAGGGCGACAAATAGTCGAGAAACCCAAATCGTCTTTTCAGACACGAATAAACACTTTTATGGTTATTGCTATTTCTGATGGGGGGGTTGTCAAATATATGTCGATTTGTAGAGGTGGACACGCACTCTTACACACCATTAAACTTATTGAGATCCGTGCGCTGGTTTACGAGATATAGGGGGACAAAAAGTCGAGAAACCCAAATCGCCTTTTCAGACACGAATAAACACTATTATGGTTATTGCTATTTCTGATGGGGGAAGGTTGTCAAATATACGTCGATTTGTAGAGCTAGACACGCACTCTTACACACCATTAGACTTATTAAAATCCGTGGGCTGGTTTGCGAGATATCGACACTTTTATGGTTATTGCTATTTCTGATGGGGGAGGGTTGTCAAATATATGTCGGTTTGTAGAGGTGGACAAGCAGTCTTACACACCATTAGACTTATTGAAATCCGTGCGCCGGTTTACGAGATATAGGGCGACAAATACTTTTATGGTTATTGCTATTTTTGATGGGGGAGGGTTGTCAAATATATGTCGATTTGTAGAGCTGGACACGCACTCTTACACACCATTAGACTTATTAAAATCCGTGGGCTGGTTTGCGAGATATCGACACTTTTATGGTTATTGCTATTTCTGATGGGGGAGGGTTGTCAAATATATGTCGATTTGTAGAGGTGGACACGCAGTCTTACACACCATTAGACTTGTTAAAATTCGTGGGCTGGTTTGCGAGATATCGACACTTATACGGTTATTGCTATTTCTGATGGGGGAGGGTTGTCAAATATATATCGATTTGTAGAGCTGGACACGCACTCTTACACACCATTACACTTATTAAAATCCGTGGGCTGGTTTGCGAGATATCGACACTTTTATGGTTATTGCTATTTCTGATGGGGGAGGGTTGTCAAATATATGTCGATTTGTAGAGGTGGACACGCAGTCTTACACACCATTAGACTTGTTAAAATTCGTGGGCTGGTTTGCGAGATATCGACACTTATATGGTTATTGCTATTTCTGATGGGGGAGGGTTGTTAAATATATGTCGATTTGTAGAAGTGGACACGCAGTCTTACACACCATTAGACTTATTAAAATCTGTGTGCTGGTTTACGAGATATAGGGCGACAAATAGTCGAGAAACCCAAATCGTCTTTTCAGACACGAATAAACACTTTTATGGTTATTGCTATTTCTGATGGGGGGGTTGTCAAATATATGTCGATTTGTAGAGGTGGACACGCACTCTTACACACCATTAAACTTATTGAGATCCGTGCGCTGGTTTACGAGATATAGGGGGACAAAAAGTCGAGAAACCCAAATCGTCTTCTCAGACACGAATAAACACTTTTAGGGTTATTGCTATTTCTGATGGGGGAGGGTTGTCAAACATATGTCGATTTGTAGAGCTGGACACGCACTCTTACACACCATTAGACTTATTAAAATCCGTGGTCTGGTTTGCGAGATATCGACACTTTTATGGTTATTGCTATTTCTGATGAGGGAGAGTTGTCAAATATATGTCGATTTGTAGAGGTGGACACGCACTCTTACACACCATTAGACTTATTGAAATCCGTGTGCTGGTTTACGAGATATAGGGGTACAAATAGTCGAGAAACCCAAATCGTCTTTTCAGACACGAATAAACACTTTTATGGTTATTGCTATTTCTGATGGGGGAGGGTTGTCAAATATATGTCGATTTGTAGAGCTGGACACGCACTCTTACACACCATTAGACTTATTGAAATCCGTGCGCTGGTTTACGAGATATAAGGGGACAAATAGTCGGGAAACCCAAATCGTCTTTTCAGACACGAATAAACACTTTTATGGTTATTGCTATTTCTGATGGGGGAGGGTTGTCAAATATATGTCCATTTGTAGAGGTGGACACGCAGTCTTACACACCATTAGACTTATTAAAATTCGTGGGCTGGTTTGCGAGATATCGACACTTATATGGTTATTGCTATTTCTGATGGGGAAGGGTTGTCAAATATATGTCGATTTGTAGAAGTGGACACGCAGTCTAACACACCATTAGACTTATTAAAATCCGTTCGCTGGTTTATGAGATATAGGGCGACAAATAGTCGAGAAACCCAAATCGCCTTTTCAGACACGAATAAACACTTTTATGGTTATTGCTATTTCTGATGGGGGAGGGTTGTCAAATATATGTCGATTTGTAGAGCAGGACACGCACTCTTACACACCATTAGGCTTATTGAAATCCGTGCGCTGGTTTGCGAGATATAGGGGAACAAAAAGTCGAGAAACCCAAATCGTCTTCTCAGACACGAATAAACACCTTTAGGGTTATTGCTATTTCTGATGGGGGAGGGTTGTCAAATATATGTCGATTTGTAGAGCTGGACACGCACTCTTACACACCATTAGACTTATTAAAATCCGTGGGCTGGTTTGCGAGATATCGACACTTTTATGGTTATTGCTATTTCTGATGGGGGAGGGTTGTCAAATATATGTCGATTTGTAGAGGTGGACACGCAGTCTTACACACCATTAGACTTGTTAAAATTCGTGGGCTGGTTTGCGAGATATCGACACTTATATGGTTATTGCTATTTCTGATGGGGCAGGGTTGTTAAATATATGTCGATTTGTAGAGCTGGACACGTACTCTTACACACCATTAGACTTATTAAAATCCGTGGGCTGGTTTGCGAGATATCGACACTTTTATGGTTATTGCTATTTCTGACGAGGGAGGGTTGTCAAATATATGTCGATTTGTAGAGGTGGACACGCACTCTTACACACCATTAGACTTATTGAAATCCGTGTGCTGGTTTACGAGATATAGGGTTACAAATAGTCGAGAAACCCAAATCGTCTTTTCAGACACGAATAAACACTTTTATGGTTATCGATATTTCTGATGGGGGAGGGTTGTCAAATATATGTCGATTTGTAGAGCGGGACACGCACTCTTACACACCATTAGACTTATTGAAATCCGTGCGCTGGTTTACGAGATATAAGGGGACAAATAGTCGAGAAACCCAAATCGTCTTTTCAGACACGAATAAACACTTTTATGGTTATTGCTATTTCTGACGGGGGAGGGTTGTCAAATATATGTCGATTTGTAGAGCTGGACACGCACTCTTACACACCATTAGACTTATTAAAATTCGTGAGCTGGTTTGGGAGATATCGACACTTATATGGTTATTGCTATTTCTGATGGGGGAGGGTTGTCAAATATATGTCGATTTGTAGAAGTGGGCACGCAGTCTTACACACCATTAGACTTATTAAAATCCGTGCGCTGGTTTACGAGATATAGGGGGACAAATAGTCGAGAAACCCAAATCGTCCTTTCAGACACGAATAAACACTTTTATGGTTATTGCTATTTCTGATGGGGGAGGGTTGTCAAATATATGTCGATTTGTAGAGGTGGACACGCAGTCTTACACACCATTAGACTTATTAAAATCCGTGGGCTGGTTTGCGAGATATCGACACTTTTATGGTTATTGCTATTTCTGATGGGGGAGGGTTGTCAGATATATGTCGATTTGTAGAGGTGGACACGCACTCTTACACACCATTAGACTTATTGAAATCCGTGCACTGGTTTACGAGATATAGGGGTACAAATAGTCGAGAAACCCAAATCGTCTTTTCAGACACGAATAAACACTTTTATGGTTATTGCTATTTCTGATGGGGGAGGGTTGTCAAATATATGTCGATTTGTAGAGCTGGACACGCACTCTTACACACCATTAGACTTATTGAAATCCGTGCGCTGGTTTACGAGATATAAGGGGACAAATAGTCGAGAAACCCAAATCGTCTTTTCAGACACGAATAAACACTTTTATGGTTATTGCTATTTCTGATGGGGTAGGGTTGTCAAATACATGTCGATTTGTAGAGCTGGTCACGCACTCTTACACACCATTAGACTTATTAAAATCCGTGGGCTGGTTTGCGAGATATCGACACTTTTATGGTTATTGCTATTTCTGATGGGGGAGGGTTGTCAAATATATGTCGATTTGTAGAGGTGGACACGCAGTCTTACACACCATTAGACTTATTAAAATTCGTGGGCTGGTTTGCGAGATATCGACACTTATATGGTTATTGCTATTTCTGATGGGGAAGGGTTGTCAAATATATGTCGATTTGTAGAAGTGGACACGCAGTCTTACACACCATTAGACTTATTAAAATCCGTGCGCTGGTTTACGAGATATAGGGCGACAAATAGTCGAGAAACCTAAATCGTCTTTTCAGACACGAATAAACACTTTTATGGTTATTGCTATTTCTGATGGGGGAGGGTTGCCAAATATATGTCGATTTGTAGAGCTGGACACGCACTCTTACACACCATTAGACTTATTAAAATCCGTGGGCTGGTTTGCGAGATATCGACACTTTTATGGTTATTGCTATTTCTGATGAGGGGGGGTTGTCAAATATATGTCGATTTGTAGAGGTGGACACGCACTCTTACACACCATTAGACTTATTGAAATCCGTGTGCTGGTTTACGAGATATAGGGGTACAAATAGTCGAGAAACCCAAATCGTCTTTTCAGACACGAATAAACACTTTTATGGTTGTTGCTATTTCTGATGGGGGAGGGTTGTCAAATATATGTCGATTTGTAGAGCTGGACACGCACTCTTACACACCATTAGACTTATTGAAATCCGTGCGCTGGTTTACGAGATATAAGGGGACAAATAGTCGAGAAACCCAAATCGTCTTTTCAGACACGAATAAACACTTTTATGGTTATTGCTATTTCTGACGGGGGAGGGTTGTCAAATATATGTCGATTTGTAGAGCTGGACACGCACTCTTACACACCATTAGTCTTATTAAACTCCGTGGGCTGGTTTGCGAGATATCGACACTTTTATGGTTATTGCTATTTCTGATGGGGGAGGGTTGTCAAATATATGTCGATTTGTAGAGGTGGACACGCAGTCTTACACACCATTAGACTTATTAAAATTCGTTGGCTGGTTTGCGAGATATCGACACTTATATGGTTATTGCTATTTTTGATGGGGGAGGGTTGTCAAATATATGTCGCTTTGTAGAAGTGGGCACGCAGTCTTACACACCATTAGACTTATTAAAATCCGTGCGCTGGTTTACGAGATATAGGGGGACAAATAGTCGAGAAACCCAAATCGTCTTTTCAGACACGAATAAACACTTTTATGGTTATTGCTATTTCTGATGGGGGAGGGTTGTCAAATATATGCCAATTTGTAGAGCTGGACACGCACTCTTACACAACATTAGACTTATTAAAATCCGTGGGCGGGTTTGCGAGATATCGACACTTTTATGGTTATTGCTATTTCTGATGGGGGAGGGTTGTCAAATATATGTCGATTTGTAGAGGTGGACACGCACTCTTACACACCATTAGACTTATTGAAATCCGTGCACTGGTTTACGAGATATAGGGGGACAAATAGTCGAGAAACCCAAATCGTCTTTTCAGACACGAATAAATACTTTTATGGTTATTGCTACTTCTGATGGGGGAGGGTTGTCAAATATATGTCGATTTGTAGAGCTTGACACCCACTCTTACACACCATTAGACTTATTAAAATCCGTGCGCTGGTTTACGAGATATAGGGCGACAAATAGTCGAGAAACCCAAATCGTCTTTTCAGACACGAATAAACACTTTTATGGTTATTGCTATTTCTGATGGGGGAGGGTTGTCAAATATATGTCGGTTTGTAGAGGTGGACACGCAGTCTTACACACCATTAGACTTATTGAAATCGGTGCGCCGGTTTACGAGATATAGGGCGACAAATAGTCGAGAAACCCAAATCGTCTTTTCAGACACGAATAAACACTTTTATGGTTATTGCTATTTCTGATGGGGGAGGGTTGTCAAATATATGTCTATTTGTAGAGCTGGACACGCACTCTTACACACCATTAGACTTATTAAAATCCGTGGGCTGGTTTGCGAGATATCGACACTTTTATGGTTATTGCTATTTCTGATGAGGGAGGGTTGTCAAATATATGTCGATTTGTAGAGGTGGACACGCACTCTTACACACCATTAGACTTATTGAAATCCGTGTGCTGGTTTACGAGATATAGGGGTACAAATAGTCGAGAAACCCAAATCGTCTTTTCAGACACGAATAAACACTTTTATGGTTATTGCTATTTCTGATGGGGGAGGGTTGTCAAATATATGTCGATTTGTAGAGCTGGACACACACTCTTACACACCATTAGACTTATTGAAATCCGTGGGCTGGTTTGCGAGATATCGACACTTTTATGGTTATTGCTATTTCTGATGGGGGAGGGTTGTCATATATATGTCGATTTGTAGAGGTGGACACGCAGTCTTACACACCATTAGACTTATTAAAATTCGTGGGCTGGTTTGCGAGATATCGACACTTATATGGTTATCGCTATTTCTGATGGGGAAGGGTTGTCAAATGTATGTCGATTTGTAGAAGTGGACACGCAGTCTTACGCACCATTAGACTTATTAAAATCCGTGCGCTGGTTTACGAGATATAGGGCGACAAATAGTCGAGAAACCCAAATCGTCTTTTCAGACACGAATAAACACTTTTATGGTTATTGCTATTTCTGATGGGGGAGGGTTATCAAATATATGTCGATTTGTAGAGCTGGACACGCACTCTTACACATCATTAGGATTATTGAAATCCGTGCGCTGGTTTGCGAGATATAGGGGGACAAAAAGTCGAGAAACCCAAATCGTCTTCTCAGACACGAATAAACGCTTTTAGGGTTATTGCTATTTCTGATGGGGGAGGGTTGTCAAATATATGTCGATTTGTAGAGCTGGACACGCACTCTTACACACCATTAGACTTATTAAAATCCGTGGGCTGGTTTGCGAGATATCGACACTTTTATGGTTATTGCTATTTCTGATGAGGGAGGGTTGTCAAATATATGTCGATTTGTAGAGGTGGACACGCACTCTTACACACCATTAGACTTATTGAAATCCGTGTGCTGGTTTACGAGATATAGGGGTACAAATAGTCGAGAAACCCAAATCGTCTTTTCAGACACGAATAAACACTTTTATGGTTATTGCTATTTTTGATGGGGGAGGGTTGTCAAATATATGTCGATTTGTAGAGCTGGACACGCACTCTTACACACCATTAGACTTATTGAAATCCGTGCGCTGGTTTACGAGATATAAGGGACAAATGGTCGAGAAACCCAAATCGTCTTTTCAGACACGAATAAACACTTTTATGGTTGTTGCTATTTCTGACGGGGGAGGGTTGTCAAATATATGTCGATTTGTAGCGCTGGGCACGCACTGTTACACACCATTAGACTTATTAAACTCCGTGGGCTGGTTTGCGAGATATCGACACTTTTATGGTTATTGCTATTTCTGATGGGGGAGGGTTGTCAAATATATGTCGATTTGTAGAGGTGGACACGAACTCTTACACACCATTAGACTTATGGAAATCCGTGCACTGGTTTACGAGATATAGGGGGACAAATAGTCGAGAAACCCAAATCGTCTTTTCAGACACGAATAGATTCTTTTATGGTTATTGCTACTTCTGATGGGGGAGGGTTGTCAAATATATGTCGATTTGTAGAGCTTGACACCCACTCTTACACACCATTAGACTTATTAAAATCCGTGCGCTGGTTTACGAGATATAGGGCGACAAATAGTCGAGAAACCCAAATCGTCTTTTCAGACACGAATAAACACTTTTATGGTTATTGCTATTTCTGATGGGGGAGGGTTGTCAAATATATGTCGGTTTGTAGAGGTGGACACGCAGTCTTACACACCATTAGACTTATTGAAATCCGTGCGCCGGTTTACGAGATATTGGGCGACAAATAGTCGAGAAACCCAAATCGTCTTTTCAGACACGAATAAACACTTTTATGGTTATTGCTATTTCTGATGGGGGAGGGTTGTCAAATATATGTCGATTTGTAGAGCTGGACACGAAGTCTTACACACCATTAGACTTATTAAAATCCGTGGTCTGGTTTGCGAGATATCGACACTTCTATGGTTATTGCTATTTCTGATGGGGGAGGGTTGTCAAATATATGTCGATTTGTAGAGGTGGACACGCAGTCTTACACACCATTAGACTTGTTAAAATTCGTGGGCTGGTTTGCGAGATATCGACACTTATATGGTTATTGCTATTTCTGATGGGGGAGGGTTGTTAAATATATGTCGATTTGTAGAAGTGGACACGCAGTCTTATACACCATTAGACTTATTAAAATCCGTGCGCTGGTTTACGAGATATAGGGCGACAAATAGTCGAGAAACCCAAATCGTCTTTTCAGACACGAATAAACACTTTTATGGTTATTGCTATTTCTGATGGGGGGGGGTGTCAAATATATGTCGATTTGTAGATGTGGACACGCACTCTTACACACCATTAGACTTATTGAGATCCGTGCGCTGGTATACGAGATATAGGATGACAAAAAGTCGAGAAACCCAAATCGTCTTCTCAGACACGAATAAACACTTTTAGGGTTATTGCTATTTCTGATGGGGGAGGTTTGTCAAATATATGTCTATTTGTAGAGCTGGACACGCACTCTTACACACCATTAGACTTATTAAAATCCGTGGGCTGGTTTGCGAGATATCGACACTTTTATGGTAATTGCTATTTCTGATGAGGGAGGGTTGTCAAATATATGTCGATTTGTAGAGGTGGACACGCACTCTTACACACCATTAGACTTATTGAAATCCGTGTGCTGGTTTACGAGATATAGGGGTACAAATAGTCGAGAAACCCAAATCGTCTTTTCAGACATGAATAAACACTTTTATGGTTATTGCTATTTCTGATGGGGGAGGGTTGTCAAATATATGTCGATTTGTAGAGCTGGACACACACTCTTACACACCATTAGACTTATTGAAATCCGTGGGCTGGTTTGCGAGATATCGACACTTTTATGGTTATTGCTATTTCTCATGGGGGAGGGTTGTCATATATATATGTCGATTTGTAGAGGTGGACACGCAGTCTTACACACCATTAGATTTATTAAAATTCGTGGGCTGGTTTGCGAGATATTGACACTTATATGGTTATCGCCATTTCTGATGGGGAAGGGTTGTCAAATGTATGTCGATTTGTAGAAGTGGACACGCAGTCTTACACACCATTAGACTTATTAAAATCCGTGCGCTGGTTTACGAGATATAGGGCGACAAATAGTCGAGAAACCCAAATCGTCTTTTCAGATACGAATAAACACTTTTATGGTTATTGCTATTTCTGATGGGGGAGGGTTGTCAAATATATGTCGATTTGTAGAGCTGGACACGCACTCTTACACACCATTAGGCTTATTGAAATCCGTGCGCTGGTTTGCGAGATATAGTGGGACAAAAAGTCGAGAAACCCAAATCGTCTTCTCAGACACGAATAAACACTTTTAGGGTTATTGCTATTTCTGATGGGGGAGGGTTGTCAAATATATGTCGATTTGTAGAGCTGGACACGCAGTTTTACACACCATTAGACTTATTGAAATCCGTGCGCTGATTTACGAGATATAGGGCGACAAATAGTCGAGAAACACAAATCGTCTTGTCAGACACGAATAAACACTTTTAGGGTTATTGCTATTTCTGATGGGGGAGGGTTGTCAAACATATGTCGATTTGTAGAGCTGGACACGCACTCTTACACACCATTAGACTTATTAAAATCCGTGGGCTGGTTTGCGAGATATCGACACTTTTATGGTTATTGCTATTTCTGATGAGGGAGGGTTGTCAAATATATGTCGATTTGTAGAGGTGGACACGCACTCTTACACACCATTAGACTTATTGAAATCCGTGTGCTGGTTTACGAGATATAGGGGTACAAATAGTCGAGAAACCCAAATCGTCTTTTCAGACACGAATAAACACTTTTATGGTTATTGCTATTTCTGATGGGGGAGGGTTGTCAAATATATGTCCATTTGTAGAGCTGGACACGCACTCTTACACACCATTAGACTTATTGAAATCCGTGCGCTGGTTTACGAGATATAAGGGACAAATTGTCGAGAAACCCAAATCGTCTTTTCAGACACGAATAAACACTTTTATGGTTATTGCTATTTCTGATGGGGGAGGGTTGTCAAATATATGTCGATTTGTAGAGCAGGACACGCACTCTTACACACCATTAGGCTTATTGAAATCCGTGCGCTGGTTTGCGAGATATAGGGGAACAAAGAGTCGAGAAACCCAAATCGTCTTCTCAGACACGAATAAACACCTTTAGGGTTATTGCTATTTCTGATGGGGGAGGGTTGTCAAATATATGTCGATTTGTAGAGCTGGACACGCACTCTTACACACCATTAGACTTATTAAAATCCGTGGGCTGGTTTGCGAGATATCGACACTTTTATGGTTATTGCTATTTCTGATGGGGGAGGGTTGTCAAATATATGTCGATTTGTAGAGGTGGACACGCAGTCTTACACACCATTAGACTTGTTAAAATTCGTGGGCTGGTTTGCGAGATATCGACACTTATATGGTTATTGCTATTTCTGATGGGGCAGGGTTGTTAAATATATGTCGATTTGTAGAAGTGGACACGCAGTCTTACACACCATTAGACTTATTAAAATCCGTGTGCTGGTTTACGAGATATAGGGCGACAAATAGTCGAGAAACCCAAATCGTCTTTTCAGACACGAATAAACACTTTTATGGTTATTGCTATTTCTGATGGGGGGGTTGTCAAATATATGTCGATTTGTAGAGGTGGACACGCACTCTTACACACCATTAAACTTATTGAGATCCGTGCGCTGGTTTACGAGATATAGGGGGACAAAAAGTCGAGAAACCCAAATCGTCTTCTCAGACACGAATAAACACTTTTAGGGTTATTGCTATTTCTGATGGGGGAGGGTTGTCAAATATATGTCGATTTGTAGAGGTGGACACGCAGTCTTACACACCATTAGACTTGTTAAAATTCGTGGGCTGGTTTGCGAGATATCGACACTTATATGGTTATTGCTATTTCTGATGGGGCAGGGTTGTTAAATATATGTCGATTTGTAGAAGTGGACACGCAGTCTTACACACCATTAGACTTATTAAAATCCGTGTGCTGGTTTACGAGATATAGGGCGACAAATAGTCGAGAAACCCAAATCGTCTTTTCAGACACGAATAAACACTTTTATGGTTATTGCTATTTCTGATGGGGGGGTTGTCAAATATATGTCGATTTGTAGAGGTGGACACGCACTCTTACACACCATTAAACTTATTGAGATCCGTGCGCTGGTTTACGAGATATAGGGGGACAAAAAGTCGAGAAACCCAAATCGTCTTCTCAGACACGAATAAACACTTTTAGGGTTATTGCTATTTCTGATGGGGGAGGTTTGTCAAATATATGTCTATTTGTAGAGCTGGACACGCACTCTTACACACCATTAGACTTATTAAAATCCGTGGGCTGGTTTGCGAGATATCGACACTTTTATGGTAATTGCTATTTCTGATGAGGGAGGGTTGTCAAATATATGTCGATTTGTAGAGGTGGACACGCACTCTTACACACCATTAGACTTATTGAAATCCGTGTGCTGGTTTACGAGATATAGGGGTACAAATAGTCGAGAAACCCAAATCGTCTTTTCAGACATGAATAAACACTTTTATGGTTATTGCTATTTCTGATGGGGGAGGGTTGTCAAATATATGTCGATTTGTAGAGCTGGACACACACTCTTACACACCATTAGACTTATTGAAATCCGTGGGCTGGTTTGCGAGATATCGACACTTTTATGGTTATTGCTATTTCTCATGGGGGAGGGTTGTCATATATATATGTCGATTTGTAGAGGTGGACACGCAGTCTTACACACCATTAGATTTATTAAAATTCGTGGGCTGGTTTGCGAGATATTGACACTTATATGGTTATCGCCATTTCTGATGGGGAAGGGTTGTCAAATGTATGTCGATTTGTAGAAGTGGACACGCAGTCTTACACACCATTAGACTTATTAAAATCCGTGCGCTGGTTTACGAGATATAGGGCGACAAATAGTCGAGAAACCCAAATCGTCTTTTCAGACACGAATAAACACTTTTATGGTTATTGCTATTTCTGATGGGGGAGGGTTGTCAAATATATGTCGATTTGTAGAGCTGGACACGCACTCTTACACACCATTAGGCTTATTGAAATCCGTGCGCTGGTTTGCGAGATATAGTGGGACAAAAAGTCGAGAAACCCAAATCGTCTTCTCAGACACGAATAAACACTTTTAGGGTTATTGCTATTTCTGATGGGGGAGGGTTGTCAAATATATGTCGATTTGTAGAGCTGGACACGCAGTTTTACACACCATTAGACTTATTGAAATCCGTGCGCTGATTTACGAGATATAGGGCGACAAATAGTCGAGAAACACAAATCGTCTTGTCAGACACGAATAAACACTTTTAGGGTTATTGCTATTTCTGATGGGGAGGGTTGTCAAACATATGTCGATTTGTAGAGCTGGACACGCACTCTTACACACCATTAGACTTATTAAAATCCGTGGGCTGGTTTGCGAGATATCGACACTTTTATGGTTATTGCTATTTCTGATGAGGGAGGGTTGTCAAATATATGTCGATTTGTAGAGGTGGACACGCACTCTTACACACCATTAGACTTATTGAAATCCGTGTGCTGGTTTACGAGATATAGGGGTACAAATAGTCGAGAAACCCAAATCGTCTTTTCAGACACGAATAAACACTTTTATGGTTATTGCTATTTCTGATGGGGGAGGGTTGTCAAATATATGTCCATTTGTAGAGCTGGACACGCACTCTTACACACCATTAGACTTATTGAAATCCGTGCGCTGGTTTACGAGATATAAGGGACAAATTGTCGAGAAACCCAAATCGTCTTTTCAGACACGAATAAACACTTTTATGGTTATTGCTATTTCTGACGGGGGAGGGTTGTCAAATATATGTCGATTTGTAGAGCTGGACACGCACTGTTACACACCATTAGGCTTATTAAACTCCGTGGGCTGGTTTGCGAGATATCGACACTTTTATGGTTATTGCTGTTTCTGATGGGGGAGGGTTGTCAAATATATGTCGATTTGTAGAGGTGGACACGCAGTCTTACACACCATTAGACTTATTAAAATTCGTGGGCTGGTTTGCGAGATATCGACACTTATATGGTTATTGCTATTTCTGATGTGGGAGGGTTGTCAAATATATGTCGATTTGTAGAAGTGGGCACGCAGTCTTACACACCATTAGACTTATTGAAATCCGTGCACTGGTTTACGAGATATAGGGGGACAAATAGTCGAGAAACCCAAATCGTCTTTTCAGACACGAATAAACACTTTTATGGTTATTGCTATTTCTGATGGGGGAGGGTTGTCAAATATATGTCGATTTGTAGAGGTGGACACGCAGTCTTACGCACCATTAGACTTATTGAAATCCGTGCGCTGGTTTACAAGATATTGGGCGACAAATAGTCGAGAAACCCAAATCGTCCTTTCAGACACGAATAAACACTTTTATGGTTATTGCTATTTCTGATGGGGGAGGGTTGTCAAATATATGCCAATTTGTAGAGCTGGACACGCACTCTTACACACCATTAGACTTATTAAAATCCGTGAGCTGGTTTGCGAGATATCGACACTTTTATGGTTATTGCTATTTCTGATGGGGGAGGGTTGTCAAATATATGTCGATTTGTAGAGGTGGACACGCACTCTTACACACCATTAGACTTATTGAAATCCGTGCACTGGTTTACGAGATATAGGGGGACAAATAGTCGAGAAACCCAAATCGTCTTTTCAGACACGAATAAATACTTTTATGGTTATTGCTATTTCCGATGGGGGAGGGTTGTCAAATATATGTCGATTTGTAGAGCTTGACACCCACTCTTACACACCATTAGACTTATTAAAATCCGTGCGCTGGTTTACGAGATATAGGGCGACAAATAGTCGAGAAACCCAAATCGTCTTTTCAGACACGAATAAACACTTTTATGGTTATTGCTATTTCTGATGGGGGAGGGTTGTCAAATATATGCCGATTTGTAGAGGTGGACACGCAGTCTTACACACCATTAGACTTATTGAAATCCGTGCGCTGGTTTACGAGATATAGGGGGACAAATGGTCGAGAAACCCAAATCGTCTTTTCAGACACGAATAAACACTATTATGGTTATTGCTATTTCTGATGGGGGAAGGTTGTCAAATATACGTCGATTTGTAGAGCTAGACACGCACTCTTACACACCATTAGACTTATTAAAATCCGTGGGCTGGTTTGCGAGATATCGACACTTTTATGGTTATTGCTATTTCTGATGGGGGAGGGTTGTCAAATATATGTCGGTTTGTAGAGGTGGACAAGCAGTCTTACACACCATTAGACTTATTGAAATCCGTGCGCCGGTTTACGAGATATAGGGCGACAAATACTTTTATGGTTATTGCTATTTTTGATGGGGGAGGGTTGTCAAATATATGTCGATTTGTAGAGCTGGACACGCACTCTTACACACCATTAGACTTCTTAAAATCCGTGGGCTGGTTTGCGAGATATCGACACTTTTATGGTTATTGCTATTTCTGATGGGGGAGGGTTGTCAAATATATGTCGATTTGTAGAGGTGGACACGCAGTCTTACACACCATTAGACTTGTTAAAATTCGTGGGCTGGTTTGCGAGATATCGACACTTATATGGTTATTGCTATTTCTGATGGGGGAGGGTTGTCAAATATATATCGATTTGTAGAGCTGGACACGCACTCTTACACACCATTACACTTATTAAAATCCGTGGGCTGGTTTGCGAGATATCGACACTTTTATGGTTATTGCTATTTCTGATGGGGGAGGGTTGTCAAATATATGTCGATTTGTAGAGGTGGACACGCAGTCTTACACACCATTAGACTTGTTAAAATTCGTGGGCTGGTTTGCGAGATATCGACACTTATATCTTTATTGCTATTTCTGATGGGGGAGGGTTGTTAAATATATGTCGATTTGTAGAAGTGGACACGCAGTCTTACACACCATTAGACTTATTAAAATCTGTGTGCTGGTTTACGAGATATAGGGCGACAAATAGTCGAGAAACCCAAATCGTCTTTTCAGACACGAATAAACACTTTTATGGTTATTGCTATTTCTGATGGGGGGGTTGTCAAATATATGTCGATTTGTAGAGGTGGACACGCACTCTTACACACCATTAAACTTATTGAGATCCGTGCGCTTGTTTACGAGATATAGGGGGACAAAAAGTCGAGAAACCCAAATCGTCTTCTCAGACACGAATAAACACTTTTAGGGTTATTGCTATTTCTGATGGGGGAGGGTTGTCAAACATATGTCGATTTGTAGAGCTGGACACGCACTCTTACACACCATTAGACTTATTAAAATCCGTGGTCTGGTTTGCGAGATATCGACACTTTTATGGTTATTGCTATTTCTGATGAGGGAGAGTTGTCAAATATATGTCGATTTGTAGAGGTGGACACGCACTCTTACACACCATTAGACTTATTGAAATCCGTGTGCTGGTTTACGAGATATAGGGGTACAAATAGTCGAGAAACCCAAATCGTCTTTTCAGACACGAATAAACACTTTTATGGTTATTGCTATTTCTGATGGGGGAGGGTTGTCAAATATATGTCGATTTGTAGAGCTGGACACGCACTCTTACACACCATTAGACTTATTGAAATCCGTGCGCTGGTTTACGAGATATAAGGGGACAAATAGTCGGGAAACCCAAATCGTCTTTTCAGACACGAATAAACACTTTTATGGTTATTGCTATTTCTGATGGGGGAGGGTTGTCAAATATATGTCCATTTGTAGAGGTGGACACGCAGTCTTACACACCATTAGACTTATTAAAATTCGTGGGCTGGTTTGCGAGATATCGACACTTATGTGGTTATTGCTATTTCTGATGGGGAAGGGTTGTCAAATATATGTCGATTTGTAGAAGTGGACACGCAGTCTAACACACCATTAGACTTATTAAAATCCGTTCGCTGGTTTATGAGATATAGGGCGACAAATAGTCGAGAAACCCAAATCGCCTTTTCAGACACGAATAAACACTTTTATGGTTATTGCTATTTCTGATGGGGGAGGGTTGTCAAATATATGTCGATTTGTAGAGCAGGACACGCACTCTTACACACCATTAGGCTTATTGAAATCCGTGCGCTGGTTTGCGAGATATAGGGGAACAAAAAGTCGAGAAACCCAAATCGTCTTCTCAGACACGAATAAACACCTTTAGGGTTATTGCTATTTCTGATGGGGGAGGGTTGTCAAATATATGTCGATTTGTAGAGCTGGACACGCACTCTTACACACCATTAGACTTATTAAAATCCGTGGGCTGGTTTGCGAGATATCGACACTTATATGGTTATTGCTATTTCTGATGGGGGGGTTGTCAAATATATGTCGATTTGTAGAGGTGGACACGCACTCTTACACACCATTAAACTTATTGAGATCCGTGCGCTGGTTTACGAGATATAGGGGGACAAAAAGTCGAGAAACCCAAATCGCCTTTTCAGACACGAATAAACACTATTATGGTTATTGCTATTTCTGATGGGGGAAGGTTGTCAAATATACGTCGATTTGTAGAGCTAGACACGCACTCTTACACACCATTAGACTTATTAAAATCCGTGGGCTGGTTTGCGAGATATCGACACTTTTATGGTTATTGCTATTTCTGATGGGGGAGGGTTGTCAAATATATGTCGGTTTGTAGAGGTGGACAAGCAGTCTTACACACCATTAGACTTATTGAAATCCGTGCGCCGGTTTACGAGATATAGGGCGACAAATACTTTTATGGTTATTGCTATTTTTGATGGGGGAGGGTTGTCAAATATATGTCGATTTGTAGAGCTGGACATGCACTCTTACACACCATTAGACTTATTAAAATCCGTGGGCTGGTTTGCGAGATATCGACACTTTTATGGTTATTGCTATTTCTGATGGGGGAGGGTTGTCAAATATATGTCGATTTGTAGAGGTGGACACGCAGTCTTACACACCATTAGACTTGTTAAAATTCGTGGGCTGGTTTGCGAGATATCGACACTTATATGGTTATTGCTATTTCTGATGGGGGAGGGTTGTCAAATATATATCGATTTGTAGAGCTGGACACGCACTCTTACACACCATTACACTTATTAAAATCCGTGGGCTGGTTTGCGAGATATCGACACTTTTATGGTTATTGCTATTTCTGATGGGGGAGGGTTGTCAAATATATGTCGATTTGTAGAGGTGGACACGCAGTCTTACACACCATTAGACTTGTTAAAATTCGTGGGCTGGTTTGCGAGATATCGACACTTATATGGTTATTGCTATTTCTGATGGGGGAGGGTTGTTAAATATATGTCGATTTGTAGAAGTGGACACGCAGTCTTACACACCATTAGACTTATTAAAATCTGTGTGCTGGTTTACGAGATATAGGGCGACAAATAGTCGAGAAACCCAAATCGTCTTTTCAGACACGAATAAACACTTTTATGGTTATTGCTATTTCTGATGGGGGGGTTGTCAAATATATGTCGATTTGTAGAGGTGGACACGCACTCTTACACACCATTAAACTTATTGAGATCCGTGCGCTGGTTTACGAGATATAGGGGGACAAAAAGTCGAGAAACCCAAATCGTCTTCTCAGACACGAATAAACACTTTTAGGGTTATTGCTATTTCTGATGGGGGAGGGTTGTCAAACATATGTCGATTTGTAGAGCTGGACACGCACTCTTACACACCATTAGACTTATTGAAATCCGTGCGCTGGTTTACGAGATATAAGGGGACAAATAGTCGGGAAACCCAAATCGTCTTTTCAGACACGAATAAACACTTTTATGGTTATTGCTATTTCTGATGGGGGAGGGTTGTCAAATATATGTCCATTTGTAGAGGTGGACACGCAGTCTTACACACCATTAGACTTATTAAAATTCGTGGGCTGGTTTGCGAGATATCGACACTTATGTGGTTATTGCTATTTCTGATGGGGAAGGGTTGTCAAATATATGTCGATTTGTAGAAGTGGACACGCAGTCTAACACACCATTAGACTTATTAAAATCCGTTCGCTGGTTTATGAGATATAGGGCGACAAATAGTCGAGAAACCCAAATCGCCTTTTCAGACACGAATAAACACTTTTATGGTTATTGCTATTTCTGATGGGGGAGGGTTGTCAAATATATGTCGATTTGTAGAGCAGGACACGCACTCTTACACACCATTAGGCTTATTGAAATCCGTGCGCTGGTTTGCGAGATATAGGGGAACAAAAAGTCGAGAAACCCAAATCGTCTTCTCAGACACGAATAAACACCTTTAGGGTTATTGCTATTTCTGATGGGGGAGGGTTGTCAAATATATGTCGATTTGTAGAGCTGGACACGCACTCTTACACACCATTAGACTTATTAAAATCCGTGGGCTGGTTTGCGAGATATCGACACTTTTATGGTTATTGCTATTTCTGATGGGGGAGGGTTGTCAAATATATGTCGATTTGTAGAGGTGGACACGCAGTCTTACACACCATTAGACTTGTTAAAATTCGTGGGCTGGTTTGCGAGATATCGACACTTATATGGTTATTGCTATTTCTGATGGGGCAGGGTTGTTAAATATATGTCGATTTGTAGAAGTGGACACGCAGTCTTACACACCATTAGACTTATTAAAATCCGTGTGCTGGTTTACGAGATATAGGGCGACAAATAGTCGAGAAACCCAAATCGTCTTTTCAGACACGAATAAACACTTTTATGGTTATTGCTATTTCTGATGGGGGGGTTGTCAAATATATGTCGATTTGTAGAGGTGGACACGCACTCTTACACACCATTAAACTTATTGAGATCCGTGCGCTGGTTTACGAGATATAGGGGGACAAAAAGTCGAGAAACCCAAATCGCCTTTTCAGACACGAATAAACACTATTATGGTTATTGCTATTTCTGATGGGGGAAGGTTGTCAAATATACGTCGATTTGTAGAGCTAGACACGCACTCTTACACACCATTAGACTTATTAAAATCCGTGGGCTGGTTTGCGAGATATCGACACTTTTATGGTTATTGCTATTTCTGATGGGGGAGGGTTGTCAAATATATGTCGGTTTGTAGAGGTGGACAAGCAGTCTTACACACCATTAGACTTATTGAAATCCGTGCGCCGGTTTACGAGATATAGGGCGACAAATACTTTTATGGTTATTGCTATTTTTGATGGGGGAGGGTTGTCAAATATATGTCGATTTGTAGAGCTGGACACGCACTCTTACACACCATTAGACTTATTAAAATCCGTGGGCTGGTTTGCGAGATATCGACACTTTTATGGTTATTGCTATTTCTGATGGGGGAGGGTTGTCAAATATATGTCGATTTGTAGAGGTGGACACGCAGTCTTACACACCATTAGACTTGTTAAAATTCGTGGGCTGGTTTGCGAGATATCGACACTTATATGGTTATTGCTATTTCTGATGGGGGAGGGTTGTCAAATATATATCGATTTGTAGAGCTGGACACGCACTCTTACACACCATTACACTTATTAAAATCCGTGGGCTGGTTTGCGAGATATCGACACTTTTATGGTTATTGCTATTTCTGATGGGGGAGGGTTGTCAAATATATGTCGATTTGTAGAGGTGGACACGCAGTCTTACACACCATTAGACTTGTTAAAATTCGTGGGCTGGTTTGCGAGATATCGACACTTATATGGTTATTGCTATTTCTGATGGGGGAGGGTTGTTAAATATATGTCGATTTGTAGAAGTGGACACGCAGTCTTACACACCATTAGACTTATTAAAATCTGTGTGCTGGTTTACGAGATATAGGGCGACAAATAGTCGAGAAACCCAAATCGTCTTTTCAGACACGAATAAACACTTTTATGGTTATTGCTATTTCTGATGGGGGGGTTGTCAAATATATGTCGATTTGTAGAGGTGGACACGCACTCTTACACACCATTAAACTTATTGAGATCCGTGCGCTGGTTTACGAGATATAGGGGGACAAAAAGTCGAGAAACCCAAATCGTCTTCTCAGACACGAATAAACACTTTTAGGGTTATTGCTATTTCTGATGGGGGAGGGTTGTCAAACATATGTCGATTTGTAGAGCTGGACACGCACTCTTACACACCATTAGACTTATTAAAATCCGTGGTCTGGTTTGCGAGATATCGACACTTTTATGGTTATTGCTATTTCTGATGAGGGAGAGTTGTCAAATATATGTCGATTTGTAGAGGTGGACACGCACTCTTACACACCATTAGACTTATTGAAATCCGTGTGCTGGTTTACGAGATATAGGGGTACAAATAGTCGAGAAACCCAAATCGTCTTTTCAGACACGAATAAACACTTTTATGGTTATTGCTATTTCTGATGGGGGAGGGTTGTCAAATATATGTCGATTTGTAGAGCTGGACACGCACTCTTACACACCATTAGACTTATTGAAATCCGTGCGCTGGTTTACGAGATATAAGGGGACAAATAGTCGGGAAACCCAAATCGTCTTTTCAGACACGAATAAACACTTTTATGGTTATTGCTATTTCTGATGGGGGAGGGTTGTCAAATATATGTCCATTTGTAGAGGTGGACACGCAGTCTTACACACCATTAGACTTATTAAAATTCGTGGGCTGGTTTGCGAGATATCGACACTTATATGGTTATTGCTATTTCTGATGGGGAAGGGTTGTCAAATATATGTCGATTTGTAGAAGTGGACACGCAGTCTAACACACCATTAGACTTATTAAAATCCGTTCGCTGGTTTATGAGATATAGGGCGACAAATAGTCGAGAAACCCAAATCGCCTTTTCAGACACGAATAAACACTTTTATGGTTATTGCTATTTCTGATGGGGGAGGGTTGTCAAATATATGTCGATTTGTAGAGCAGGACACGCACTCTTACACACCATTAGGCTTATTGAAATCCGTGCGCTGGTTTGCGAGATATAGGGGAACAAAAAGTCGAGAAACCCAAATCGTCTTCTCAGACACGAATAAACACCTTTAGGGTTATTGCTATTTCTGATGGGGGAGGGTTGTCAAATATATGTCGATTTGTAGAGCTGGACACGCACTCTTACACACCATTAGACTTATTAAAATCCGTGGGCTGGTTTGCGAGATATCGACACTTTTATGGTTATTGCTATTTCTGATGGGGGAGGGTTGTCAAATATATGTCGATTTGTAGAGGTGGACACGCAGTCTTACACACCATTAGACTTGTTAAAATTCGTGGGCTGGTTTGCGAGATATCGACACTTATATGGTTATTGCTATTTCTGATGGGGCAGGGTTGTTAAATATATGTCGATTTGTAGAAGTGGACACGCAGTCTTACACACCATTAGACTTATTAAAATCCGTGTGCTGGTTTACGAGATATAGGGCGACAAATAGTCGAGAAACCCAAATCGTCTTTTCAGACACGAATAAACACTTTTATGGTTATTGCTATTTCTGATGGGGGGGTTGTCAAATATATGTCGATTTGTAGAGGTGGACACGCACTCTTACACACCATTAAACTTATTGAGATCCGTGCGCTGGTTTACGAGATATAGGGGGACAAAAAGTCGAGAAACCCAAATCGTCTTCTCAGACACGAATAAACACTTTTAGGGTTATTGCTATTTCTGATGGGGGAGGGTTGTCAAACATATGTCGATTTGTAGAGCTGGACACGCACTCTTACACACCATTAGACTTATTAAAATCCGTGGGCTGGTTTGCGAGATATCGACACTTTTATGGTTATTGCTATTTCTGATGAGGGAGGGTTGTCAAATATATGTCGATTTGTAGAGGTGGACACGCACTCTTACACACCATTAGACTTATTGAAATCCGTGTGCTGGTTTACGAGATATAGGGGTACAAATGGTCGAGAAACCCAAATCGTCTTTTCAGACACGAATAAACACTTTTATGGTTATTGCTATTTCTGATGGGGGAGGGTTGTCAAATATATGTCGATTTGTAGAGCTGGACACGCACTCTTACACACCATTAGACTTATTGAAATCCGTGCGCTGGTTTACGAGATATAAGGGGACAAATAGTCGGGAAACCCAAATCGTCTTTTCAGACACGAATAAACACTTTTATGGTTATTGCTATTTCTGATGGGGGAGGGTTGTCAAATATATGTCGATTTGTAGAGCTGGTCACGCACTCTTACATACCATTAGACTTTTTAAAATCCGTGGGCTGGTTTGCGAGATATCGACACTTTTATGGTTATTGCTATTTCTGATGGGGGAGGGTTGTCAAATATATGTCGATTTGTAGAGGTGGACACGCAGTCTTACACACCATTAGACTTGTTAAAATTCGTGGGCTGGTTTGCGAGATATCGACACTTATATGGTTATTGTTATTTCTGATGGGGGAGGGTTGTTAAATATATGTCGATTTGTAGAAGTGGACACGCAGTCTTACACACCATTACACTTATTAAAATCCGTGGGCTGGTTTGCGAGATATCGACACTTTTATGGTTATTGCTATTTCTGATGAGGGAGGGTTGTCAAATATATGTCGATTTGTAGAGGTGGATACGCACTCTTACACACCATTAGACTTATTGAAATCCGTGTGCTGGTTTACGAGATATAGGGGTACAAATAGTCGAGAAAACCAAATCGTCTTTTCAGACACGAATAAACACTTTTAGGGTTATTGCTATTTCTGATGGGGGAGGGTTGTCAAACATATGTCGATTTGTAGAGCTGGACACGCACTCTTACACACCATTAGACTTATTAAAATCCGTGGGCTGGTTTGCGAGATATCGACACTTTTATGGTTATTGCTATTTCTGATGAGGGAGGGTTGTCAAATATATGTCGATTTGTAGAGGTGGACACGCACTCTTACACACCATTAGACTTATTGAAATCCGTGTGCTGGTTTACGAGATATAGGGGTACAAATAGTCGAGGAACCCAAATCGTCTTTTCAGACACGAATAAACACTTTTAAGGTTATTGCTATTTCTGATGGGGGAGGGTTGTCAAATATATGTCGATTTGTAGAGCTGGACACGCACTCTTACACACCATTAGACTTATTGAAATCCGTGCGCTGGTTTACGAGATATAAGGGGACAAATAGTCGGGAAACCCAAATCGTCTTTTCAGACACGAATAAATACTTTTATGGTTATTGCAATTTCTGATGGGGGAGGGTTGTCAAATATATGTCGATTTGTAGAGCTGTTTACGCACTCTTACATACCATTAGACTTTTTAAAATCCGTGGGCTGGTTTGCGAGATATCGACACTTTTATGGTTATTGCTATTTCTGATGGGGGAGGGTTGTCAAATATATGTCCATTTGTAGAGGTGGACACGCAGTCTTACACACCATTAGACTTATTAAAATTCGTGGGCTGGTTTGCGAGATATCGACACTTATATGATTATTGCTATTTCTGATGGGGAAGGGTTGTCAAATATATGTCGATTTGTAGAAGTGGACACGCAGTCTTACACACCATTAGACTTATTAAAATCCGTGCGCTGGTTTACGAGATATAGGGCGACAAATAGTCGAGAAACCCAAATCGCCTTTTCAGACACGAATAAACACTTTTATGGTTATTGCTATTTCTGATGGGGGAGGATTGTCAAATATATGTCGATTTGTAGAGCAGGACACGCACTCTTACACACCATTAGGCTTATTGAAATCCGTGCGCTGGTTTGCGAGATATAGGGGGACAAAAAGTCGAGAAACCCAAATCGTCTTCTCGGACACGAATAAACACCTTTAGGGTTATTGATATTTCTGATGGGGGAGGGTTGTCAAATATATGTCGATTTGTAGGGCTGGACACGCACTCTTACACACCATTAGACTTATTAAAATCCGTGGGCTGGTTTGCGAGATATCGACACTTTTATGGTTATTGCTATTTCTGATGAGGGAGGGTTGTCAAATATATGTCGATTTGTAGAGGTGGACACGCACTCTTACACACCATTAGACTTATTGAAATCCGTGTGCTGGTTTACGAGATATAGGGGTACAAACGAGAAACCCAAATCGTCTTTTCAGACACGAATTAACACTTTTATGGTTATTGCTATTTCTGATGGGGGATGGTTGTCAAATATATGTCGATTTGTAGAGCTGGACACACACTCTTACACACCATTAGACTTATTGAAATCCGTGCGCTGGTTTACGAGATATAAGGGGACAAATAGTCGAGAAACCCAAATCGTCTTTTCAGACACGAATAAACACTTTTATGGTTATTGCTATTTCTGATGGGGGAGGGTTGTCAAATATATGTCGATTTGTAGAGGTGGACACGCAGTCTTACACACTATTAGACTTATTAAAATTCGTGGGCTGGTTTGCGAGATATCGACACTTATATGGTTATTGCTATTTCTGATGGGGGAGCGTTGTCAAATATATGTCGATTTGTAGAAGTGGACACGCAGTCTTACACACCATTAGACTTATTAAAATCCGTGCGCTGGTTTACGAGATATAGGGGGACAAATAGTCGAGAAACCCAAATCGTCTTTTCAGACACGAATAAACACTTTTATGGTTATTGCTATTTCTGATGGGGGAGGGTTGTCAAATATATGTCGATTTGTAGAGGTGGACACGCAGTCTTACACACCATTAGACTTATTGAAATCCGTGCGCTGGTTTACGAGATATTGGGCGACAAATAGTCGAGAAACCCAAATCGTCCTTTCAGACACGAATAAACACTTTTAGGGTTATTGCTATTTCTGATGGGGGAGGGTTGTCAAACATATGTCGATTTGTAGAGCTGGACACGCACTCTTACACACCATTAGACTTATTAAAATCCGTGGTCTGGTTTGCGAGATATCGACACTTTTATGGTTATTGCTATTTCTGATGAGGGAGAGTTGTCAAATATATGTCGATTTGTAGAGGTGGACACGCACTCTTACACACCATTAGACTTATTGAAATCCGTGTGCTGGTTTACGAGATATAGGGGTACAAATAGTCGAGAAACCCAAATCGTCTTTTCAGACACGAATAAACACTTTTATGGTTATTGCTATTTCTGATGGGGGAGGGTTGTCAAATATATGTCGATTTGTAGAGCTGGACACGCACTCTTACACACCATTAGACTTATTGAAATCCGTGCGCTGGTTTACGAGATATAAGGGGACAAATAGTCGGGAAACCCAAATCGTCTTTTCAGACACGAATAAACACTTTTATGGTTATTGCTATTTCTGATGGGGGAGGGTTGTCAAATATATGTCCATTTGTAGAGGTGGACACGCAGTCTTACACACCATTAGACTTATTAAAATTCGTGGGCTGGTTTGCGAGATATCGACACTTATATGGTTATTGCTATTTCTGATGGGGAAGGGTTGTCAAATATATGTCGATTTGTAGAAGTGGACACGCAGTCTAACACACCATTAGACTTATTAAAATCCGTTCGCTGGTTTATGAGATATAGGGCGACAAATAGTCGAGAAACCCAAATCGCCTTTTCAGACACGAATAAACACTTTTATGGTTATTGCTATTTCTGATGGGGGAGGGTTGTCAAATATATGTCGATTTGTAGAGCAGGACACGCACTCTTACACACCATTAGGCTTATTGAAATCCGTGCGCTGGTTTGCGAGATATAGGGGAACAAAAAGTCGAGAAACCCAAATCGTCTTCTCAGACACGAATAAACACCTTTAGGGTTATTGCTATTTCTGATGGGGGAGGGTTGTCAAATATATGTCGATTTGTAGAGCTGGACACGCACTCTTACACACCATTAGACTTATTAAAATCCGTGGGCTGGTTTGCGAGATATCGACACTTTTATGGTTATTGCTATTTCTGATGGGGGAGGGTTGTCAAATATATGTCGATTTGTAGAGGTGGACACGCAGTCTTACACACCATTAGACTTGTTAGAATTCGTGGGCTGGTTTGCGAGATATCGACACTTATATGGTTATTGCTATTTCTGATGGGGCAGGGTTGTTAAATATATGTCGATTTGTAGAAGTGGACACGCAGTCTTACACACCATTAGACTTATTAAAATCCGTGTGCTGGTTTACGAGATATAGGGCGACAAATAGTCGAGAAACCCAAATCGTCTTTTCAGACACGAATAAACACTTTTATGGTTATTGCTATTTCTGATGGGGGGGTTGTCAAATATATGTCGATTTGTAGAGGTGGACACGCACTCTTACACACCATTAAACTTATTGAGATCCGTGCGCTGGTTTACGAGATATAGGGGGACAAAAAGTCGAGAAACCCAAATCGTCTTCTCAGACACGAATAAACACTTTTAGGGTTATTGCTATTTCTGATGGGGGAGGGTTGTCAAACATATGTCGATTTGTAGAGCTGGACACGCACTCTTACACACCATTAGACTTATTAAAATCCGTGGGCTGGTTTGCGAGATATCGACACTTTTATGGTTATTGCTATTTCTGATGAGGGAGGGTTGTCAAATATATGTCGATTTGTAGAGCTGGACACGCACTCTTACACACCATTAGACTTATTGAAATCCGTGCGCTGGTTTACGAGATATAAGGGGACAAATAGTCGGGAAACCCAAATCGTCTTTTCAGACACGAATAAACACTTTTATGGTTATTGCTATTTCTGATGGGGGAGGGTTGTCAAATATATGTCGATTTGTAGAGCTGGTCACGCACTCTTACATACCATTAGACTTTTTAAAATCCGTGGGCTGGTTTGCGAGATATCGACACTTTTATGGTTATTGCTATTTCTGATGGGGGAGGGTTGTCAAATATATGTCGATTTGTAGAGGTGGACACGCAGTCTTACACACCATTAGACTTGTTAAAATTCGTGGGCTGGTTTGCGAGATATCGACACTTATATGGTTATTGTTATTTCTGATGGGGGAGGGTTGTTCAATATATGTCGATTTGTAGAAGTGGACACGCAGTCTTACACACCATTACACTTATTAAAATCCGTGGGCTGGTTTGCGAGATATCGACACTTTTATGGTTATTGCTATTTCTGATGAGGGAGGGTTGTCAAATATATGTCGATTTGTAGAGGTGGACACGCACTCTTACACACCATTAGACTTATTGAAATCCGTGTGCTGGTTTACGAGATATAGGGGTACAAATAGTCGAGAAAACCAAATCGTCTTTTCAGACACGAATAAACACTTTTAGGGTTATTGCTATTTCTGATGGGGGAGGGTTGTCAAACATATGTCGATTTGTAGAGCTGGACAGGCACTCTTACACACCATTAGACTTATTAAAATCCGTGGGCTGGTTTGCGAGATATCGACACTTTTATGGTTATTGCTATTTCTGATGAGGGAGGGTTGTCAAATATATGTCGATTTGTAGAAGTGGACACGCAGTCTAACACACCATTAGACTTATTAAAATCCGTTCGCTGGTTTATGAGATATAGGGCGACAAATAGTCGAGAAACCCAAATCGCCTTTTCAGACACGAATAAACACTTTTATGGTTATTGCTATTTCTGATGGGGGAGGGTTGTCAAATATATGTCGATTTGTAGAGCAGGACACGCACTCTTACACACCATTAGGCTTATTGAAATCCGTGCGCTGGTTTGCGAGATATAGGGGAACAAAAAGTCGAGAAACCCAAATCGTCTTCTCAGACACGAATAAACACCTTTAGGGTTATTGCTATTTCTGATGGGGGAGGGTTGTCAAATATATGTCGATTTGTAGAGCTGGACACGCACTCTTACACACCATTAGACTTATTAAAATCCGTGGGCTGGTTTGCGAGATATCGACACTTTTATGGTTATTGCTATTTCTGATGGGGGAGGGTTGTCAAATATATGTCGATTTGTAGAGGTGGACACGCAGTCTTACACACCATTAGACTTGTTAGAATTCGTGGGCTGGTTTGCGAGATATCGACACTTATATGGTTATTGCTATTTCTGATGGGGCAGGGTTGTTAAATATATGTCGATTTGTAGAAGTGGACACGCAGTCTTACACACCATTAGACTTATTAAAATCCGTGTGCTGGTTTACGAGATATAGGGCGACAAATAGTCGAGAAACCCAAATCGTCTTTTCAGACACGAATAAACACTTTTATGGTTATTGCTATTTCTGATGGGGGGGTTGTCAAATATATGTCGATTTGTAGAGGTGGACACGCACTCTTACACACCATTAAACTTATTGAGATCCGTGCGCTGGTTTACGAGATATAGGGGGACAAAAAGTCGAGAAACCCAAATCGTCTTCTCAGACACGAATAAACACTTTTAGGGTTATTGCTATTTCTGATGGGGGAGGGTTGTCAAACATATGTCGATTTGTAGAGCTGGACACGCACTCTTACACACCATTAGACTTATTAAAATCCGTGGGCTGGTTTGCGAGATATCGACACTTTTATGGTTATTGCTATTTCTGATGAGGGAGGGTTGTCAAATATATGTCGATTTGTAGAGCTGGACACGCACTCTTACACACCATTAGACTTATTGAAATCCGTGCGCTGGTTTACGAGATATAAGGGGACAAATAGTCGGGAAACCCAAATCGTCTTTTCAGACACGAATAAACACTTTTATGGTTATTGCTATTTCTGATGGGGGAGGGTTGTCAAATATATGTCGATTTGTAGAGCTGGTCACGCACTCTTACATACCATTAGACTTTTTAAAATCCGTGGGCTGGTTTGCGAGATATCGACACTTTTATGGTTATTGCTATTTCTGATGGGGGAGGGTTGTCAAATATATGTCGATTTGTAGAGGTGGACACGCAGTCTTACACACCATTAGACTTGTTAAAATTCGTGGGCTGGTTTGCGAGATATCGACACTTATATGGTTATTGTTATTTCTGATGGGGGAGGGTTGTTCAATATATGTCGATTTGTAGAAGTGGACACGCAGTCTTACACACCATTACACTTATTAAAATCCGTGGGCTGGTTTGCGAGATATCGACACTTTTATGGTTATTGCTATTTCTGATGAGGGAGGGTTGTCAAATATATGTCGATTTGTAGAGGTGGACACGCACTCTTACACACCATTAGACTTATTGAAATCCGTGTGCTGGTTTACGAGATATAGGGGTACAAATAGTCGAGAAAACCAAATCGTCTTTTCAGACACGAATAAACACTTTTAGGGTTATTGCTATTTCTGATGGGGGAGGGTTGTCAAACATATGTCGATTTGTAGAGCTGGACAGGCACTCTTACACACCATTAGACTTATTAAAATCCGTGGGCTGGTTTGCGAGATATCGACACTTTTATGGTTATTGCTATTTCTGATGAGGGAGGGTTGTCAAATATATGTCGATTTGTAGAGGTGGACACGCACTCTTACACACCATTAGACTTATTGAAATCCGTGTGCTGGTTTACGAGATATAGGGGTACAAATAGTCGAGGAACCCAAATCGTCTTTTCAGACACGAATAAACACTTTTAAGGTTATTGCTATTTCTGATGGGGGAGGGTTGTCAAATATATGTCGATTTGTAGAGCTGGACACGCACTCTTACACACCATTAGACTTATTGAAATCCGTGCGCTGGTTTACGAGATATAAGGGGACAAATAGTCGGGAAACCCAAATCGTCTTTTCAGACACGAATAAACACTTTTATGGTTATTGCAATTTCTGATGGGGGAGGGTTGTCAAATATATGTCGATTTGTAGAGCTGTTTACGCACTCTTACATACCATTAGACTTTTTAAAATCCGTGGGCTGGTTTGCGAGATATCGACACTTTTATGGTTATTGCTATTTCTGATGGGGGAGGGTTGTCAAATATATGTCCATTTGTAGAGGTGGACACGCAGTCTTACACACCATTAGACTTATTAAAATTCGTGGGCTGGTTTGCGAGATATCGACACTTATATGATTATTGCTATTTCTGATGGGGAAGGGTTGTCAAATATATGTCGGTTTGTAGAAGTGGACACGCAGTCTTACACACCATTAGACTTATTAAAATCCGTGCGCTGGTTTACGAGATATAGGGCGACAAATAGTCGAGAAACCCAAATCGCCTTTTCAGACACGAATAAACACTTTTATGGTTATTGCTATTTCTGATGGGGGAGGATTGTCAAATATATGTCGATTTGTAGAGCAGGACACGCACTCTTACACACCATTAGGCTTATTGAAATCCGTGCGCTGGTTTGCGAGATATAGGGGGACAAAAAGTCGAGAAACCCAAATCGTCTTCTCGGACACGAATAAACACCTTTAGGGTTATTGATATTTCTGATGGGGGAGGGTTGTCAAATATATGTCGATTTGTAGGGCTGGACACGCACTCTTACACACCATTAGACTTATTAAAATCCGTGGGCTGGTTTGCGAGATATCGACACTTTTATGGTTATTGCTATTTCTGATGAGGGAGGGTTGTCAAATATATGTCGATTTGTAGAGGTGGACACGCACTCTTACACACCATTAGACTTATTGAAATCCGTGTGCTGGTTTACGAGATATAGGGGTACAAACGAGAAACCCAAATCGTCTTTTCAGACACGAATTAACACTTTTATGGTTATTGCTATTTCTGATGGGGGATGGTTGTCAAATATATGTCGATTTGTAGAGCTGGACACACACTCTTACACACCATTAGACTTATTGAAATCCGTGCGCTGGTTTACGAGATATAAGGGGACAAATAGTCGAGAAACCCAAATCGTCTTTTCAGACACGAATAAACACTTTTATGGTTATTGCTATTTCTGATGGGGGAGGGTTGTCAAATATATGTCGATTTGTAGAGGTGGACACGCAGTCTTACACACTAATAGACTTATTAAAATTCGTGGGCTGGTTTGCGAGATATCGACACTTATATGGTTATTGCTATTTCTGATGGGGGAGCGTTGTCAAATATATGTCGATTTGTAGAAGTGGACACGCAGTCTTACACACCATTAGACTTATTAAAATCCGTGCGCTGGTTTACGAGATATAGGGGGACAAATAGTCGAGAAACCCAAATCGTCTTTTCAGACACGAATAAACACTTTTATGGTTATTGCTATTTCTGATGGGGGAGGGTTGTCAAATATATGTCGATTTGTAGAGGTGGACACGCAGTCTTACACACCATTAGACTTATTGAAATCCGTGCGCTGGTTTACGAGATATTGGGCGACAAATAGTCGAGAAACCCAAATCGTCCTTTCAGACACGAATAAACACTTTTATGGTTATTGCTATTTCTGAGGGGGGAGGGTTGTCAAATATATGCCGATTTGTAGAGCTGGACACGCACTGTTACACACCATTAGTCTTATTAAAATCCGTGGGCTGGTTTGCGAGATATCGACACTTTTATGGTTATTGCTATTTCTGATGGGGGAGGGTTGTCAAATATATGTCGATTTGTAGAGGTGGACACGCACTCTTACACACCATTAGACTTATTGAAATCCGTGCACTGGTTTACGAGATATAGGGGGACAAATAGTCGAGAAACCCAAATCGTCTTTTCAGACACGAATAAACACTTTTATGGTAATTGCTGTTTCTCATGGGGGAGGGTTGTCAAATATATGTCGATTTGTAGAGGTGGACACGTACTCTTACACACCATTAGACTTATTAAAATCCGTGCCTTGGTTTACGAGATATAGGGGGACAAATAGTCGAGAAACCCAAATCGTCTTTTCAGACACGAATAAACACTTTTATGGTTATTGCTATTTCTGATGGGGGAGGGTTGTCAAATATATGTCGATTTGTAGAAGTGGACATGCAGTCTTACACACCATTAGACTTATTGAAATCCGTGCGCTGTTTTACGAGATATAGGGGGACAAATAGTCGAGAAACCCAAATCGTCTTTTCAGACACGAATAAACACTTTTATGGTTATTGCTATTTCTGATGGGGGAGGGTTGTCAAATACATGTCGATTTGTAGAGGTGGACACGCACTCTTACACACCATTAGACTTATTAAAATCCGTGGGCTGGTGTGCGAGATATCGACACTTTTATGGTTATTGCTATTTCTGATGGGGGAGGGTTGGCAAATATATGTCGATTTGTAGAGCTGGACACGCACTCTTACCCACTGTTAGACTTATTAAAATCCGTGGGCTGGTTTGCGAGATATCGACACTTTTATGGTTATTGCTCTTTCTGATGGGTGAGGGTTGTCAAATATATGTCGATTTGTAGAGGTGGACACGCACTCTTACACACCATTAGACTTATTGAAATCCGTGCGCTGGTTTGCGAGATATAGGGGTACAAATAGTCGAGAAACCCAAATCGTCTTTTCAGACACGAATAAACACTTTTAGGGTTATTGCTATTTCTGATGGGGGAGGGTTGTCAAATATATGTCGATTTGTAGAGCTGGACACGCACTCTTACACACCATTAGACTTATTAAAATCCGTGGGCTGGTTTGCGAGATATCGACACTTTTATGGTTATTGCTATTTCTGATGGGGGAGGGTTGTCAAATATATGTCGATTTGTAGAGGTGGACACGCAGTCTTACACACCATTAGACTTATTAAAATTCGTTGGCTGGTTTGCGAGATATCGACACTTCTATGGTTATTGCTATTTCTGATGGGGGAGGGTTGTCAAATATATGTCGATTTGTAGAGCTGGACACGCACTCTTACCCACTATTAGACTTATTAAAATCCGTGGGCTGGTTTGCCAGATATCGACACTTTTATGGTTATTGCTATTTCTGATGGGGGAGGGTTGTCAAATATATGTCGATTTGTAGAGGTGGACACGCAGTCTTACACACCATTAGACTTATTGAAATCCGTGCGCTGGTTTACAAGATATTGGGCGACAAATAGTCGAGAAACCCAAATCGTCCTTTCAGACACGAATAAACACTTTTATGGTTATTGCTATTTCTGATGGGGGAGGGTTGTCAAATATATGCCAATTTGTAGAGCTGGACACGCACTCTCACACACCATTAGACTTATTAAAATCCGTGGGCTGGTTTGCGAGATATCGACACTTTTATGGTTATTGCTATTTCTGATGGGGGAGGGTTGTCAAGTATATGTCGATTTGTAGAGGAGGACACGCACTCTTACACACCATTAGACTTATTGAAATCCGTGCACTGGTTTACGAGATATAGGGGTACAAATAGTCGAGAAACCCAAATTGTCTTTTCAGACACGAATAAACACTTTTATGGTTATTGCTATTTCTGATGGGGGAGGGTTGTCAAATATATGTCGATTTGTAGAGCTGGACACGCACTCTTACACACCACTCTTACCTAGACTTATTAAAATCCGTGGGCTGGTTTGCGAGATATCGACACTTTTATGGTTATTGCTATTTCTGATGGGGGAGGGTTGTCAAATATATGTCGATTTTTAGAGGTGGACACGCAGGCTTACACACCATTAGACCTATTAAAATTCGTGGGCTGGTTTGCGAGATATCGACACTTATATGGTTATTGCTATTTCTGATGGGGAAGGGTTGTCAAATATATGTCGATTTGTAGAAGTGGACACGCAGTCTTACACACCATTAGACTTATTAAAATCCGTGCGCTGGTTTACGAGATATAGGGCGACAAATAGTCGAGAAACCCAAATCGTCTTTTCAGACACGAATAAACACTTTTATGGTTATTGCTATTTCTGATGGGGGAGGGTTGTCAAATATATGTCGATTTGTAGAGCTGGACACGCACTCTTACACACCATTAGGCTTATTGAAATCCGTGCGCTGGTTTGCGAGATATAGGGGGACAAAGAGTCGAGAATCCCAAATCGTCTTCTCAGACACGAATAAGCACTTTTAGGGTTATTGCTATTTCTGATGGGGGAGGGTTGTCAAATATATGTCGATTTGTAGAGCTGGACACGCACTCTTACACACCATTAGACTTATTAAAATCCGTGGGCTGGTTTGCGAGATATCGACACTTTTATGGTTATTGCTATTTCTGATGAGGGAGGGTTGTCAAATATACGTCGATTTGTAGAGGTGGACACGCACTCTTACACACCATTAGACTTATTGAAATCCGTGTGCTGGTTTACGAGATATAGGGGTACAAATAGTCGAGAAACACCCAAATCGTCTTTTCAGACACGAATAAACACTTTTATGGTTATTGCTATTTCTGATGTGGGAGGGTTGTCAAATATATGTCGATTTGTAGAGCTGGACACGCACTCTTACACACCATTAGACTTATTGAAATCCGTGCGCTGGTTTACGAGATATAAGGGGACAAATAGTCGAGAAACCCAAATCGTCTTTTCAGACACGAAAAAACACTTTTATGGTTATTGCTATTTCTGACGGGGGAGGGTTGTCAAATATATGTCGATTTGTAGAGCTGGATGCGCACTCTTACACACCATTAGACTTATTAAAATCCGTGGGCTGGTTTCGGAGATATCGACACTTTTATGGTTATTGCTATTTCTGATGGGGGAGGGTTGTCAAATATATGTCGATTTGTAGAGGTGGACACGCAGTCTTACACACCATTAGACTTATTAAAATTCGTGGGCTGGTTTGCGAGATATCGACATTTATATGGTTATTGCTATTTCTGATGGGGAAGGGTTGTCAAATATATGTCGATTTGTAGAAGTGGACACGCAGTCTTACACACCATTAGACTTATTAAAATACGTGCGCTGGTTTACGAGATATAGGGCGACAAATAGTCGAGAAACCCAAATCGTCTTTTCAGACACGAATAAACACTTTTATGGTTATTGCTATTTCTGATGGGGGAGGGTTGTCAAATATATGTCGATTTGTAGAGCTGGACACGCACTCTTACACACCATTAGGCTTATTGAAATCCGTGCGCTGGTTTGCGAGATATAGGGGGACAAAGGTCGAGAAACCCAAATCGTCTTCTCAGACACGAATAAACACTTTTAGGGTTATTGCTATTTCTGATGGGGGAGGGTTGTCAAATATATGTCGATTTGTAGAGCTGGACACGCACTCTTACACACCATTAGACTTATTAAAATCCGTGGGCTGGTTTGCGAGATATCGACACTTTTATGGTTATTGCTATTTCTGATGAGGGAGGGTTGTCAAATATATGTCGATTTGTAGAGGTGGACACGCACTCTTACACACCATTAGACTTATTGAAATCCGTGTGCTGGTTTACGAGATATAGGGGTACAAATAGTCGAGAAACCCAAATCGTCTTTTCAGATACGAATAAACACTTTTATGGTTATTGCTATTTCTGATGGGGGAGGGTTGTCAAATATATGTCGATTTGTAGAGCTGGACACGCACTCTTACACACCATTAGACTTATTGAAATCCGTGCGTTGGTTTACGAGATATAAGGGGACAAATAGTCGAGAAAACCAAATCGTCTTTTCAGACACGAATAAACACTTTTATGGTTATTGCTATTTCTGACGGGGGAGGGTTGTCAAATATATGTCGATTTGTTGAGCTGGACACGCACTCTTACACACCATTAGACTTATTAAAATCCGTGGGCTGGTTTGCGAGATATCGACACTTTTATGGTTATTGCTATTTCTGATGGGGGAGGGTTGTCAAATATATGTCGATTTGTAGAGGTGGGCACGCAGTCTTACACAACATTAGACTTATTAAAATTCGTGGGCTGGTTTGCGAGATATCGACACTTATATGGTTATTGCTATTTCTGATGGGGGAGGGTTGTCCAATATATGTCGATTTGTAGAAGTGGACACGCAGTCTTACACACCATTAGACTTATTAAAATCCGTGCGCTGGTTTACGAGATATAGGGGGACAAATAGTCGAGAAACCCAAATCGTCTTTTCAGACACGAATAAACACTTTTATGGTTATTGCTATTTCTGATGGGGGAAGGTTGTCAAATATATGTCGATTTGTAGAGGTGGACACGCAGTCTTACACACCATTAGACTTATTGAAATCCGTGCGCTGGTTTACAAGATATTGGGCGACAAATAGTCGAGAAACCCAAATCGTCCTTTCAGACACGAATAAACACTTTTATGGTTATTGCTATTTCTGATGGGGGATGTTGTATATGTATACATATATATATATATGAAATACACTTCCTTAGTTACCTACGAAATTGGTTACCTAAGATATTCGCTTATTGATATTATGTCTTGTCTTATTATTATAATTTTCATGTATGAACACGACGTGTGTATTTTGTCCTACACGATTCAATAAATATTATCTTGTTCGTACTTACAACGTGTGTATACAAAACATGCGACATGGCGCAGTCGGTGACTGAAAGTAGAAAGTGTTGAAGAAACAAGGGATAGCAAAGGCTACATATTAATGGAGTTTCTAAAGCAGCCACCACCAATGAACCTGCAAGGTTGTATGGGTACTGAATGGAAGAAGTTCAAAAACAACTTCAATCTATATTCAATTGCCACCGGATGCTCGGACCGAGATGGAAGGATTCAGGCCGCTACACTACTCCATTGCGTTGGTGAAGGTACCAGAGAAATACTTGATACACTGGAACTCAGTGAGAAAGATAGGTCCAATGCGGATAAAATCATAAAAAAGTTGGATGACTATTTTATTCCAAAGAAAAATAAGACAGTCGAGCGTCACAAATTCAACTGCAGAGTGCAGCAGCAAGGTGAAAACTTTAATAGTTTTCTAGAAGACCTAAGGAAAATAGCTCAAAACTGCGAGTATGGCACGATGAAAGACGAGTTAATAATGGACAGGATTGTTTGTGGTATAGCTGACAATAAGATGAGGGACACGCTTCTAAGGCAAACTGATCTCGACCTACAGAAGACCATAAACATCTGCAAGGCGGCAGAACAAACCGAAACTCATCTAAAGGAGCTGTTTGTGAAGAACTACAACATGGATATCAGTGTGCTGCAGTCTTCGAAGCCAGACTTCTGGGACAACAGGAAAGTTGCCTCAGCCAAGGCTACCAGTGGACCCAGCAACTTTAAGGGCACCCACGGAAAAGCGTCTGTCATCAAGAGACAGAACGATCAGCAGAGTAGGCGTATGTACACAAACAACAACAAACATAAATGTTTTCGTTGCGGTTACAACCATACACAAAATTCTTGTCCAGCTAAAGGCAAAACTTGTACCAAATGTAGAAAACTGAATCATTTTGCAAACCAGTGCCGTTCGCGAAACGTTAATATACTAGAAAATGATTTAATAGAGAACAGTCCTGAATATAATTTAGAAACGAATACATCATATGTCATTGGTACTGTGAAAAAAGATAAAATTAAAGACACTTTTTGGTTATATGTGAGAATTTTAAATAATAAAACTTTAAAATGTAAAATGGATACGGGTGCTCAAGTAAATGTAATACCAAAATATGTCTTTAATAAATTAAATGTTGACTACCTTTTAACGAAAAGTAATGTTCAATTAACAAATTATGGTGGTGCAAAATTGAAGGTGTTTGGTGAATGCACACTTAACACTACCATAAATAAGAAACATAGCAATATAACCTTTACAGTGGTAGACACTGATCAAAATGCTGTTCCAATAATTGGTATTACCACAATGCAACAGTTGAAGTTGTTTGATTTTAAAAATTTAAATTCAGTAAACAGTGACGAAAAGTCATGGTTGGGCATAGTAGAATTAAATGTAGATTTGTTCAAAGGATTAGGCAAAATTAACTTACAACCATATGAATTTAAATTAATGAAAGGTTACGAACCTAAAGTTATTCCATGTAGGAAAGTGCCATTCCAATTGTTGGAACCACTTAAAAAAGAATTGCGGAAAATGACAGAAGACCAAATTATTACACCTGTTAGTGAGTCAACGGAGTTTGTCAATCCAATTGTATTAGTAAAAAAGCCAGATAATTCAATTAGAATGTGTCTAGATCCTAAAAACTTGAACCAGGCTATTCATCGCGAGCATTTTAAAATTCCAACGTTTGAAGAAGTAACTCATAAAATTAGAGGATCAAAAATTTTCTCAGTGTTGGATGCAAATAAGGGATTCTGGCAGATTGGTTTGAGTGAAAAAGCGTCTAAATTTACAACTTTTGCTACACCTTTTGGTAGATATCGATTTTTAAGACTACCTTTTGGTCTTTCTTGTGCACCAGAGATTTTCCAAAAGACATTCAGTAATGTTTTTGAAGGAATAGATGGGGTTGGAATTTATATTGACGATATTGTTGTTTTTGCACGAACTATAGAAGAGCACAATGAAATATTAAAAAAGGGTTTTGAAAGGGCAAGAGAACACAATGTAAAGTTTAACAAGAGTAAATGTAGATTTGCTGTTAAAGAAATCAAGTACCTAGGTCACATATTGTCGGAAACAGGAATAAAACCTGACTTATACAAAGTAGAAGCTATTCAGCAAATTCAGGCACCTACTAATAAAAAGGAATTAAGTAGATTCCTAGGTATGGTTACATATGTATCAAAATTTATTCCAAACATGTCCAGACTAACTCATAATCTGCGGCAATTATTAAAAAAAGAAACCATTTGGTTATGGACCGAAACCTTGGAAAAAGAATTTAAAGAATTAAAAACAGAATTAACAAAAGCACCTGTGTTAGCTTATTTTAATGAAAAAGAAAGCATAACTTTATCAGTTGATAGTTCCAAGTTTGGAATGGGTGCAGTAATTTTGCAAAATAATAAGCCGGTATGTTATGCGTCTAAATCACTAACTGAGTGTCAAACTAATTATGCACAAATTGAAAAGGAGGCTCTGGCAATTCTTTTTGGCTGCCAGAGATTTCACCAGTATGTCTACGGTAAGCATTTTCTGGTGGAAACTGATCATAAACCGTTAGAAATCATTTTTAAAAAAACCATTAAACCAATGCCCTTTAAGACTTCAGAGAATTTTAATTAATCTTCAACATTATGATTTCGACGTCAGATACAAACCTGGAAAGCAATTATATCTTGCTGATGCTTTGTCCAGAAGTAGTTGACATGCAACTAGATTTCATTCGTTATGTTAATGTAAGTCCACAGAAATATGATCAAATTAAAATTGAAACAAGAAAGGATCCAGAACTGATGGAATTATTAGAAACAATAAAGAATGGTTGGCCAGAAAACAAAAGTCAAGTTTCATATTTAGTTAAACCGTACTGGAATGTAAGATCTGATATTAATGAAATTAATGGCATATTGTACAAACAAGACCAAATAATAATTCCAGCAGCTCTAAGAACAGAAATATTGCAGAAATTACACTATGGTCACATGGGAATTAATAAGACTATTTTAAAAGCAAAGGAACTGGTCTATTGGCCATACATGTTGACACAGATAACTGATTTGGTCAAAAGCTGTTATACGTGTGCAAAATTCCACAATTCAAATCAAAAAGAAACAATAATTAACAAAGATATTCCCAATAGACCATGGCAAATAATTGCAGCTGATTTTTTTCACTTAAACAACAAACAATACTTGCTTGTAGTTGACCAATTTTCCAAATACCCAGAAGTAGAATGTCTTAATAATAACACTACGAGTATTAATGTAATACATAAATTTAAATCAATTGTTGCAAGGCATGGCAGACCGGAAATATTATATACTGATAATGGACCTCAATTTGTCAATCAGTATTTCCAAAAGTTTTTAAAAGAATGGGAAATAACTCACAAGACAAGTACTCCTCATTATCCACAATCTAATGGGTTTATTGAACGACACGTACAAACAATTAAAAAAATTATGAAAAAATCGTTGGAAGAGGAGAATGATATGTATTCAGTTCTAATGGAGTATAGAGCAACGCCAATAAGTTCAACAATTCCATCTCCAGCTGAACTACTTTTCAACAGAAAATTAAAAACATTTATTCCTATTAAGGAAAAACTCCTAAATAAAAACAGTGGAAGTAAGTATTACGGTTTGTGTTTAAAACGCAAGCAAAAGAAACAACAACATTATTTCAATAAAAATGCTAAAGATTTAAAAATATTAAGAAAGGGAGATAGAGTAGTTGTGCAAAACTACAAAAATAGCGAATGGACACCTGGCAGAATAGTACAAGTTGACAAAAATAGGCCTAGATCATACGAAATTGAATTTGATGGTCAAAATGGTAGATTTCATAGAAATCGAAAATTCATAAAGAAGTTCTGTGGTAAAACCAATTGTGATCAGCAACTTTATGAAAATGTTTTTGAACATTACAGACAATTAAATGAAAACACAGACAGACAACCCGACACACCCGACACAGTGATAGCGAACGATCACTCAAATGAGAGTGAAGTGATAAACAACAATGCAGGTGATACGCAAACAAATGTGTTGAAACGAAATAGAAAATTGCCAACGTATTTAAAAGATTACGTTCTCAAGTTTTAAGGGAATGTGTTCTGTATTGCTCATTCCTATGCTTGTTGTTATGTTAAAGTGATGTATTTTTAGTGTTTAAAAAAAGTATGTAAAGAAGGGAGATGTTGTATATGTATACATATATATATATGAAATACACTTCCTTAGTTACCTACGAAATTGGTTACCTAAGATATTCGCTTATTGATATTATGTCTTGTCTTATTATTATAATTTTCATGTACGAACACGACGTGTGTATTTTGTCCTACACGATTCAATAAATATTATCTTGTTCGTACTTACAACGTGTGTATACAAAACATGCGACAGGGGAGGGTTGTCAAATATATGCCAATTTGTAGAGCTGGACACACACTCTTACACACCATTAGACTTATTAAAATCCGTGGGCTGGTTTGCGAGATATCGACACTTTTATGGTTATTGCTATTTCTGATGGGGGAGGGTTGTCAAGTATATGTCGATTTGTAGAGGTGGACACGCACTCTTACACACCATTAGACTTATTGAAATCCGTGCACTGGTTTACGAGATATAGGGGGACAAATAGTCGAGAAACCCAAATCGTCTTTTCAGACACGAATAAATACTTTTATGGTTATTGCTATTTCTGATGGGGGAGGGTTCTCAAATATATGTCGATTCGTAGAGCTTGACACCCACTCCTACACACCATTAGACTTATTAAAATCCGTGCGCTGGTTTACGAGATATAGGGGGACAAATAGTCGAGAAACCCAAATCGTCTTTTCAGACACGAATAAACACTTTTATGGTTATTGCTATTTCTGATGGGGGAGGGTTGTCAAATATATGTCGATTTGTAGAGGTGGACACGCAGTCTTACACACCATTAGACTTATTGAAATCTGTGCGCTGGTTTACGAGATATAGGGGGACAAATGGTCGAGAAACCCAAATCGTCTTTTCAGACACGAATAAACACTACTATGGTTATTGCTATTTCTGATGGGGGAAGGTTGTCAAATATATGTCGATTTGTAGAGCTGGACACGCACTCTTACACACCATTAGACTTATTAAAATCCGTGGGCTGGTTTGCGAGATATCGACACTTTTATGGTTATTGCTATTTCTGATGGGGGAGGGTTGTCAAATATATGTCGATTTGTAGAGCTGGACACGCAGTCTTACACACCATTAGACTTATTGAAATCCGTGCGCCGGTTTACGAGATATAGGGCGACAAATAGTCGAGAAACCCAAATCGTCTTTTCAGACACGAATAAACACTTTTATGGTTATTGCTATTTCTGATGGGGGAGGGTTGTCAAATATATGTCGGTTTGTAGAGCTGGACACGCACTCTTACACACCATTAGACTTATTGAAATCCGTGCGCTGGTTTACGAGATATAAGGGGACAAATAGTCGAGAAACCCAAATCGTCTTTTCAGACACGAATAAACACTTTTATGGTTATTGCTATTTCTGATGGGGGAGGGTTATCAAATATATGTCGATTTGTAGAGCTGGACACGCACTCTTACACACCATTAGACTTATTGAAATCCGTGCGCTGGTTTACGAGATATAGGGGTACAAATAGTCGAGAAACCCAAATCGTCTTTTCAGACACGAATAAACACTTTTATGGTTATTGCTATTTCTGATGGGGGAGGGTTGTCAGATATATGTCGATTTGTAGAGCTGGACACGCACTCTTACACACCATTAGACTTATTGAAATCCGTGCGCTGGTTTACGAGATATAAGGGGACAAATAGTCGAGAAACCCAAATCGTCTTTTCAGACACGAATAAACACTTTTATGGTTATTGCTATTTCTGATGGGGGAGGGTTATCAAATATATGTCGATTTGTAGAGCTGGACACGCACTCTTACACACCATGTCAAATATATGTCGATTTGTAGAGGTAGACACGCAGTTTTACACACCATTAGACTTATTAAAATTCGTGGGCTGGTTTGCGAGATATCGACACTTATATGGTTATTGCTATTTCTGATGGGGTAGGGTTGTCAAATATATGTCGATTTGTAGAAGTGGTCACGCAGTCTTACACACCATTAGACTTATTAAAATCCGTGCGCTGCTTTACGAGATATAGGGGGACAAATAGTCAAGAAACCCAAATCGTCTTTTCAGACACGAATAAACACTTTTATGGTTATTGCTATTTCTGATGGGGGAGGGTTGTCAAATATATGTCGATTTGTAGAGGTGGACACGCAGCCTTACACACCATTAGACTTATTGAAATCCGTGCGCTGGTTTACAAGATATTGGGCGACAAATAGTCGAGAAACCCAAATCGTCCTTTCAGACACGAATAAACACATTTATGGTTATTGCTATTTCTGATTCGGGAGGGTTGTCAAATATATGCCAATTTGTAGAGCTGGACACGCACTCTTACACACCATTAGACTTATTAAAATCCGTGGGCTGGTTTGCGAGATATCGACACTTTTATGGTTATTGCTATTTCTGATGGGGGAGGGTTGTCAAATATATGTCGATTTGTAGAGGTGGACACGCACTCTTACACACCATTAGACTTATTGAAATCCGTGCACTGGTTTACGAGATATAGGGGTACAAATAGTCGAGAAACCCAAATCGTCTTTTCAGACACGAATAAACACTTTTATGGTTATTGCTATTTCTGATGGGGGAGGGTTGTCAAATATATGTCGATTTGTAGAGCTGGACACGCACTCTTACACACCATTAGACTTATTGAAATCCGTGCGCTGGTTTACGAGATATAAGGGGACAAATAGTCGAGAAACCCAAATCGTCTTTTCAGACACGAATAAACACTTTTATGGTTATTGCTATTTCTGATGGGGGAGGGTTGTCAAATATATGTCGATTTGTAGAGCTGGACACGCACTCTTACACACCATGTCAAATATATGTCGATTTTTAGAGGTGGACACGCAGTCTTACACACCATTAGACTTATTAAAATTCGTGGGCTGGTTTGCGAGATATCGACACTTATATGGTTATTGCTATTTCTGATGGGGGAGGGTTATCAAATATATGTCGATTTGTAGAAGTGGACACGCAGTCTTACACACCATTAGACTTATTAAAATCCGTGCGCTGGTTTACGAGATATAGGGGGACAAATAGTCGAGAAACCCATATCGTCTTTTCAGACACGAATAAACCCTTTTATGGTTATTGCTATATCTGATGGGGGAGGGTTGTCAAATATATGTCGATTTGTAGAGGTGGACACGCAGTCTTACACACCATTAGACTTATTGAAATCCGTGCGCTTTTTTACAAGATATTGGGCGACAAATAGTCGAGAAACCCAAATCGTCCTTTCAGACACGAATAAACACTTTTATGGTTATTGCTATTTCTGATGGGGGAGGGTTGTCAAATATATGCCAATTTGTAGAGCTGGACACGCACTCTTACACACCATTAGACTTATTAAAATCCGTGGGCTGGTTTGCGAGATATCGACACTTCTATGGTTATTGCTATTTCTGATGGGGGAGGGTTGTCAAATATTCGTCGATTTGTAGAGGTGGACACGCACTCTTACACACCATTAGACTTATTGAAATCCGTGCACTAGTTTACGAGATATAGGGGTACAAATAGTCGAGAAACCCAAATCGTCTTTTCAGACACGAATAAACACTTTTATGATTATTGCTATTTCTGATGGGGGAGGGTTGTCAAATATATGTCGATTTGTAGAACTGGACACGCACTCTTATACACCATTAGACTTATTGAAATCCGTGCGCTGGTTTACGAGATATAAGGGGACAAATAGTCGAGAAACCCAAATCGTCTTTTCAGACACGAATAAACACTTTTATGGTTATTGCTATTTCTGATGGGGGAGGGTTGTCAAATACATGTCGATTTGTAGAGCTGGTCACGCACTCTTACACACCATTAGACTTATTAAAATCCGTGGGCTGGTTTGCGAGATATCGACACTTTTAAGGTTATTGCTATTTCTGATGGGGGAGGGTTGTCAAATATATGTCGATTTGTAGAGGTGGACACGCAGTCTTACACACCATTAGACTTATTAAAATTCGTGGGCTGGTTTGCGAGATATTGACACTTATATGGTTATTGCTATTTCTGATGGGGAAGGGTTGTCAAATATATGTCAATTTGTAGAAGTGGACACGCAGTCTTACACACCATTAGACTTATTAAAATCCGTGCGCTGGTTTGCGAGATATCGACACTTTTATGGTTGTTGCTATTTCTGATGGGGGAGGGTTGTCAAATATATTTCGATTTGTAGAGGTGGACACGCAGTCTTACACACCATTAGACTTATTGAAATCCGTGCGCCGGTTTACGAGATATAGGGCGACAAATAGTCGAGAAACCCAAATCGTCTTTTCAGACACGAATAAACACTTTTATGGTTATTGCTATTTCTGATGGGGGAGGGTTGTCAAATATATGTCGATTAGTAGAGCTGGACACGCACTCTTACACACCATTAGACTTATTGAAATCCGTGCACTGGTTTACGAGATATAAGGGGACAAATAGTCGAGAAACCCAAATCGTCTTTTCAGACACGAATAAATACTTTTATTGTTATTGCTATTTCTGATGGGGGAGGGTTATCAAATATATGTCGATTTGTAGAGCTGGACACGCACTCTTACACACCATTAGACTTATTGAAATCCGTGCGCTGGTTTACGAGATATAGGGGTACAAATAGTCGAGAAACCCAAATCGTCTTTTCAGACACGAATAAACACTTTTATGGTTATTGCTATTTCTGATGGGGGAGGGTTGTCAAATATATGTCGATTTGTAGAGCTGGACACGCACTCTTACACACCATTAGACTTATTGAAATCCGTGCGCTGGTTTACGAGATATAGGGGGACAAATGGTCGAGAAACCCAAATCGTCTTTTCAGACACGAATAAACACTACTATGGTTATTGCTATTTCTGATGGGGGAAGGTTATCAAATATATGTCGATTTGTAGAGCTGGACACGCACTCTTACACACCATTAGACTTATTAAAATCCGTGGGCTGGTTTGCGAGATATCGACACTTTTATCGTTATTGCTATTTCTGATGGGGGAGGGTTGTCAAATATATGTCGATTTGTAGAGCTGGACACGCAGTCTTACACACCAATAGACTTATTGAAATCCGTGCGCCGGTTTACGAGATATAAGGGGACAAATAGTCGAGAAACCCAAATCGTCTTTTCAGACACGAATAAACACTTTTATGGTTATTGCTATTTCTGATGGGGGAGGGTTATCAAATATATGTCGGTTTGTAGAGCTGGACACGCACTCTTACACACCATGTCAAATATATGTCGATTTGTAGAGGTGGACACGCAGTCTTACACACCATTAGACTTATTAAAATTCGTGGGCTGGTTTGCGAGATATCGACACTTATATGGTTATTGCTATTTCTGATGGGGTAGGGTTGTCAAATATATGTCGATTTGTAGAAGTGGACACGCAGTCTTACACACCATTAGACTTATTAAAATCCGTGCGCTGCTTTACGAGATATAGGGGGACAAATAGTCGAGAAATCCAAATCGTCTTTTCAGACACGAATAAACACTTTTATGGTTATTGCTATTTCTGATGGGGGAGGGTTGTCAAATATATGTCGATTTGTAGAGGTGGACACGCAGTCTTACACACCATTAGACTTACTGAAATCCGTGCGCTGGTTTACAAGATATTGGGCGACAAATAGTCGAGAAACCCAAATCGTCCTTTCAGACACGAATAAACACTTTTATGGTTATTGCTATTTCTGATTCGGGAGGGTTGTCAAATATATGCCAATTTGTAGAGCTGGACACGCACTCTTACACACCATTAGACTTATTAAAATCCGTGGGCTGGTTTGCGAGATATCGACACTTATATGGTTATTGCTATTTCTGATGGGGTAGGGTTGTCAAATATATGTCGATTTGTAGAAGTGGACACGCAGTCTTACACACCATTAGACTTATTAAAATCCGTGCGCTGCTTTACGAGATATAGGGGGACAAATAGTCGAGAAATCCAAATCGTCTTTTCAGACACGAATAAACACTTTTATGGTTATTGCTATTTCTGATGGGGGAGGGTTGTCAAATATATGTCGATTTGTAGAGGTGGACACGCAGTCTTACACACCATTAGACTTACTGAAATCCGTGCGCTGGTTTACAAGATATTGGGCGACAAATAGTCGAGAAACCCAAATCGTCCTTTCAGACACGAATAAACACTTTTATGGTTATTGCTATTTCTGATTCGGGAGGGTTGTCAAATATATGCCAATTTGTAGAGCTGGACACGCACTCTTACACACCATTAGACTTATTAAAATCCGTGGGCTGGTTTGCGAGATATCGACACTTTTATGGTTATTGCTATTTCTGATGGGGGAGGGTTGTCAAATATATGTCGATTTGTAGAGGTGGACACGCACTCTTACACACCATTAGACTTATTGAAATCCGTGCACTGGTTTACGAGATATAGGGGTACAAATAGTCGAGAAACCCAAATCGTCTTTTCAGACACGAATAAACACTTTTATGGTTATTGCCATTTCTGATGGGGGAGGGTTGTCAAATATATGTCGATTTGTAGAGCTGGACACGCACTCTTACACACCATTAGACTTATTGAAATCCGTGCGCTGGTTTACGAGATATAAGGGGACAAATAGTCGAGAAACCCAAATCGTCTTTTCAGACACGAATAAACACTTTTATGGTTATTGCTATTTCTGATGGGGGAGGGTTGTCAAATATATGTCGATTTGTAGAGCTGGACACGCACTCTTACACACCATGTCAAATATATGTCGATTTTTAGAGGTGGACACGTAGTCTTACACACCATTAGACTTATTAAAATTCGTGGGCTGGTTTGCGAGATATCGACACTTATATGGTTATTGCTACTTCTGATGGGGGAGGGTTATCAAATATATGTCGATTTGTAGAAGTGGACACGCAGTCTTACACACCATTAGACTTATTAAAATCCGCGCGCTGGTTTACGAGATATAGGGGGACAAATAGTCGAGAAACCCAAATCGTCTTTTCAGACACGAATAAACCCTTTTATGGTTATTGCTATATCTGATGGGGGAGGGTTGTCAAATATATGTCGATTTGTAGAGGTGGACACGCTGTCTTACACACCATTAGACTTATTGAAATCCGTGCGCTTTTTTACAAGATATTGGGCGACAAATAGTCGAGAAAACCAAATCGTCCTTTCAGACACGAATAAACACTTTTATGGTTATTGCTATTTCTGATGGGGGAGGGTTGTCAAATATATGCCAATTTGTAGAGCTGGACACGCACTCTTACACACCATTAGACTTATTAAAATCCGTGGGCTGGTTTGCGAGATATCGACACTTTTATGGTTATTGCTATTTCTGATGGGGGAGGGTTGTCAAATATTTGTCGATTTGTAGAGGTGGACACGCTCTCTTACACACCATTAGACTTATTGAAATCCGTGCACTAGTTTACGAGATATAGGGGTACAAATAGTCGAGAAACCCAAATCGTCTTTTCAGACACGAATAAACACTTTTATGGTTATTGCTATTTCTGATGGGGGAGGGTTGTCAAATATATGTCGATTTGTAGAGCTGGACACGCACTCTTATACACCATTAGACTTATTGAAATCCGTGCGCTGGTTTACGAGATATAAGGGGACAAATAGTCGAGAAACCCAAATCGTCTTTTCAGACACGAATAAACACTTTTATGGTTATTGCTATTTCTGATGGGGGAGGGTTGTCAAATACATGTCGATTTGTAGAGCTGGTCACGCACTCTTACACACCATTAGACTTATTAAAATCCGTGGGCTGGTTTGCGAGATATCGACACTTTTGTGGTTATTGCTTTTTCTGATGGGGGAGGGTTGTCAAATATATGTCGATTTGTAGAGGTGGACACGCAGTCTTACACACTGTTAGACTTATTAAAATTCGTGGGCTGGTTTGCGAGATATCGACACTTATATGGTTATTGCTATTTCTGATGGGGAAGGGTTGTCAAATATATGTCGATTTGTAGAAGTGGACACGCAGTCTTACACACCATTAGACTTATTAAAATCCGTGCGCTGGTTTGCGAGATATCGACACTTTTATGGTTATTGCTATTTCTGATGGGGGAGGGTTTTCAAATATATGTCGATTTGTAGAGGTGGACACGCAGCCTTACACACCATTAGACTTATTGAAATCCGTGCGCCGGTTTACGAGATATAGGGCGACAAATAGTCGAGAAACCCAAATCGTCTTTTCAGACACGAATAAATACTTTTATGGTTATTGCTATTTCTGATGGGGGAGGGTTATCAAATATATGTCGATTTGTAGAGCTGGACACGCACTCTTACACACCATTAGACTTATTGAAATCCGTGCGCTGGTTTACGAGATATAGGGGTACAAATAGTCGAGAAACCCAAATCGTCTTTTCAGACACGAATAAACACTTTTATGGTTATTGCTATTTCTGATGGGGGAGGGTTGTCAAATATATGTCGATTTGTAGAGCTAGACACGCACTCTTACACACCATTAGACTTATTGAAATCCGTGCGCTGGTTTACGAGATATAAGGGGACAAATAGTCGAGAAACCCAAATCGTCTTTTCAGACACGAATAAACACTTTTATGGTTATTGCTATTTCTGATGCGGGAGGGTTATCAAATATATGTCGATTTGTAGAGCTGGACACGCACTTTTACACACCATGTCAAATATATGTCGATTTGTAGAGGTGGACACGCAGTCTTACACACCATTAGACTTATTAAAATTCGTGGGCTGGTTTGCGAGATATCGACACTTATATGGTTATTGCTATTTCTGATGGGGGAGGGTTGTCAAATATATGTCGATTTGTAGAAGTGGACACGCAGTCTTACACACCATTAGACTTATTAAAATCCGTGCACTGCTTTACGAGATATAGGGGGACAAACAGTCGAGAAACCCAAATCGTCTTTTCAGACACGAATAAACACTTTTATGGTTATAGCTATTTCTGATGGGGGAGGGTTGTCAAATATATGTCGATTTGTAGAGGTGGACACGCAGTCTTACACACCATTAGACTTATTGAAATCCGTGCGCTGGTTTACAAGATATTGGGCGACAAATAGTCGAGAAACCCAAATCGTCTTTCAGACACGAATAAACACTTTTATGGTTATTGCTATTTCTGATGGGGGAGGGTTGTCAAATATATGCCAATTTGTAGAGCTGGACACGCACTCTTACACACCATTAGACTTATTAAAATCCGTGGGCTGGTTTGCGAGATATCGACGCTTTTATGGTTATTGCTATTTCTGATGGGGGAGGGTTGTCAAATATATGTCGATTTGTAGAGGTGGACACGCACTCTTACACACCATTAGACTTATTGAAATCCGTGCACTGGTTTACGAGATATAGGGGTACAAATAGTCGAGAAACCCAAATCGTCTTTTCAGACACGAATAAACACTTTTATGGTTATTGCTATTTCTGATGGGGGAGGGTTGTCAAATATATGTCGATTTGTTGAGCTGGACACGCACTCTTACACACCATTAGACTTATTGAAATCCGTACGCTGGTTTACGAGATATAAGGGGACAAATAGTCGAGAAACCCAAATCGTCTTTTCAGACACGAATAAACACTTTTATGGTTATTGCTATTTCTGATGGGGGAGGGTTGTCAAATATATGTCGATTTGTAGAGCTGGACACGCACTCTTACACACCATGTCAAATATATGTCGATTTGTAGAGGTGGACACGCAGTCTTACACACCATTAGACTTATTAAAATTCGTGGTCTGGTTTGCGAGATATCGACACTTAAATGGTTATTGCTATTTCTGATGGGGGAGGGTTATCAAATATATGTCGATTTGTAGAAGTGGACACGCAGTCTTACACACCATTAGACTTATTAAAATCCGTGCGCTGGTTTACGAGATATAGGGGGACAAATAGTCGAGAAACCCAAATCGTCTTTTCAGACACGAATAAACACTTTTATGGTTATTGCTATATCTGATGGGGGAGGGTTGTCAAATATATGTCGATTTGTAGAGGTGGACACGCAGTCCTACACACCATTAGACTTATTAAAATCCGTGCGCTTTTTTACAAGATATTGGGCGACAAATAGTCGAGAAACCCAAATCGTCCTTTCAGACACGAATAAACACTTTTATGGTTATTGCTATTTCTGATGGGGGAGGGTTGTCAAATATACGCCAATTTGTAGAGCTGGACACGCACTCTTACACACCATTAGACTTATTAAAATCCGTGGGCTGGTTTGCGAGATATCGACACTTTTATGGTTATTGCTATTTCTGATGGGGGAGGGTTGTCAAATATTTGTCGATTTGTAGAGGTGGACACGCACTCTTACACACCATTAGACTTATTGAAATCCGTGCACTAGTTTACGAGATATAGGGGTACAAATAGTCGAGAAACCCAAATCGTCTTTTCAGACACGAATAAACCCTTTTATGGTTATTGCTATTTCTGATGGGGGAGGGTTGTCAAATATATGTCGATTTGTAGAGCTGGACACGCACTCTTACACACCATTAGACTTATTGAAATCCGTGCGCTGGTTTACGAGATATAAGGGGACAAATAGTCGAGAAACCCAGATCGTCTTTTCAGACACGAATAAATACTTTTATGGTTATTGCTATTTCTGATGGGGGAGGGTTGTCAAATACATGTCGATTTGTAGAGCTGGTCACGCACTCTTACACACCATTAGACTTATTAAAATCCGTGGGCTGGTTTGCGAGATATCGACACTTTTATGGTTATTGCTATTTCTGATTGGGGAGGGTTGTCAAATATATGTCGATTTGTAGAGGTGGACACGCAGTCTTACACACCATTAGACTTATTAAAATTCGAGGGCTGGTTTGCGAGATATCGACACTTATATGGTTATTGCTATTTCTGATGGGGAAGGGTTGTCAAATATATGTCGATTTGTAGAAGTGGACACGCAGTCTTACACACCATTAGACTTATTAAAATCCGTGCGCTGGTTTACGAGATATAGGGCGACAAATAGTCGAGAAACCCAAATCGTCTTTTCAGACACGAATAAACACTTTTATGGTTATTGCTATTTCTGATGGGGGAGGGTTGTCAAATATATGTCGATTTGTAGAGCTGGACACGCACTCTTACACACCATTAGGCTTATTGAAATCCGTGCGCTGGTTTGCGAGATAGAGGGGGACAAATAGTCGAGAAACACAAATCGTCTTCTCAGACACGAATAAACACTTTTAGGGTTATTGCTATTTCTGGTGGGGGAGGGTTGTCAAATATATGTCGATTTGTAGAGCTGGACACGTACTCTTACACACCATTAGACTTATTAAAATCCGTGGGCTGGTTTGCGAGATATCGACACTTATATGGTTATTGCTATTTCTGATGGGGGAGGGTTGTCCAATATATGTCGATTTGTAGAAGTGGACACGCAGTCTTACACACCATTAGACTTATTAAAATCCGTGCGCTGGTTTACGAGATATAGGGGGACAAATAGTCGAGAAACCCAAATCGTCTTTTCAGACACGAATAAACACTTTTATGGTTATTGCTATTTCTGATGGGGGAAGGTTGTCAAATATATGTCGATTTGTAGAGGTGGACACGCAGTCTTACACACCATTAGACTTATTGAAATCCGTGCGCTGGTTTACAAGATATTGGGCGACAAATAGTCGAGAAACCCAAATCGTCCTTTCAGACACGAATAAACACTTTTATGGTTATTGCTATTTCTGATTCGGGAGGGTTGTCAAATATATGCCAATTTGTAGAGCTGGACACGCACTCTTACACACCATTAGACTTATTAAAATCCGTGGGCTGGTTTGCGAGATATCGACACTTTTATGGTTATTGCTATTTCTGATGGGGGAGGGTTGTCAAATATATGTCGATTTGTAGAGGTGGACACGCACTCTTACACACCATTAGACTTATTGAAATCCGTGCACTGGTTTACGAGATATAGGGGTACAAATAGTCGAGAAACCCAAATCGTCTTTTCAGACACGAATAAACACTTTTATGGTTATTGCCATTTCTGATGGGGGAGGGTTGTCAAATATATGTCGATTTGTAGAGCTGGACACGCACTCTTACACACCATTAGACTTATTGAAATCCGTGCGCTGGTTTACGAGATATAAGGGGACAAATAGTCGAGAAACCCAAATCGTCTTTTCAGACACGAATAAACACTTTTATGGTTATTGCTATTTCTGATGGGGGAGGGTTGTCAAATATATGTCGATTTGTAGAGCTGGACACGCACTCTTACACACCATGTCAAATATATGTCGATTTTTAGAGGTGGACACGTAGTCTTACACACCATTAGACTTATTAAAATTCGTGGGCTGGTTTGCGAGATATCGACACTTATATGGTTATTGCTACTTCTGATGGGGGAGGGTTATCAAATATATGTCGATTTGTAGAAGTGGACACGCAGTCTTACACACCATTAGACTTATTAAAATCCGCGCGCTGGTTTACGAGATATAGGGGGACAAATAGTCGAGAAACCCAAATCGTCTTTTCAGACACGAATAAACCCTTTTATGGTTATTGCTATATCTGATGGGGGAGGGTTGTCAAATATATGTCGATTTGTAGAGGTGGACACGCTGTCTTACACACCATTAGACTTATTGAAATCCGTGCGCTTTTTTACAAGATATTGGGCGACAAATAGTCGAGAAACCCAAATCGTCCTTTCAGACACGAATAAACACTTTTATGGTTATTGCTATTTCTGATGGGGGAGGGTTGTCAAATATATGCCAATTTGTAGAGCTGGACACGCACTCTTACACACCATTAGACTTATTAAAATCCGTGGGCTGGTTTGCGAGATATCGACACTTTTATGGTTATTGCTATTTCTGATGGGGGAGGGTTGTCAAATATTTGTCGATTTGTAGAGGTGGACACGCACTCTTACACACCATTAGACTTATTGAAATCCGTGCACTAGTTTACGAGATATAGGGGTACAAATAGTCGAGAAACCCAAATCGTCTTTTCAGACACGAATAAACACTTTTATGGTTATTGCTATTTCTGATGGGGGAGGGTTGTCAAATATATGTCGATTTGTAGAGCTGGACACGCACTCTTATACACCATTAGACTTATTGAAATCCGTGCGCTGGTTTACGAGATATAAGGGGACAAATAGTCGAGAAACCCAAATCGTCTTTTCAGACACGAATAAACACTTTTATGGTTATTGCTATTTCTGATGGGGGAGGGTTGTCAAATACATGTCGATTTGTAGAGCTGGTCACGCACTCTTACACACCATTAGACTTATTAAAATCCGTGGGCTGGTTTGCGAGATATCGACACTTTTGTGGTTATTGCTTTTTCTGATGGGGGAGGGTTGTCAAATATATGTCGATTTGTAGAGGTGGACACGCAGTCTTACACACTGTTAGACTTATTAAAATTCGTGGGCTGGTTTGCGAGATATCGACACTTATATGGTTATTGCTATTTCTGATGGGGAAGGGTTGTCAAATATATGTCGATTTGTAGAAGTGGACACGCAGTCTTACACACCATTAGACTTATTAAAATCCGTGCGCTGGTTTGCGAGATATCGACACTTTTATGGTTATTGCTATTTCTGATGGGGGAGGGTTTTCAAATATATGTCGATTTGTAGAGGTGGACACGCAGCCTTACACACCATTAGACTTATTGAAATCCGTGCGCCGGTTTACGAGATATAGGGCGACAAATAGTCGAGAAACCCAAATCGTCTTTTCAGACACGAATAAATACTTTTATGGTTATTGCTATTTCTGATGGGGGAGGGTTATCAAATATATGTCGATTTGTAGAGCTGGACACGCACTCTTACACACCATTAGACTTATTGAAATCCGTGCGCTGGTTTACGAGATATAGGGGTACAAATAGTCGAGAAACCCAAATCGTCTTTTCAGACACGAATAAACACTTTTATGGTTATTGCTATTTCTGATGGGGGAGGGTTGTCAAATATATGTCGATTTGTAGAGCTGGACACGCACTCTTACACACCATTAGACTTATTGAAATCCGTGCGCTGGTTTACGAGATATAAGGGGACAAATAGTCGAGAAACCCAAATCGTCTTTTCAGACACGAATAAACACTTTTATGGTTATTGCTATTTCTGATGCGGGAGGGTTATCAAATATATGTCGATTTGTAGAGCTGGACACGCACTTTTACACACCATGTCAAATATATGTCGATTTGTAGAGGTGGACACGCAGTCTTACACACCATTAGACTTATTAAAATTCGTGGGCTGGTTTGCGAGATATCGACACTTATATGGTTATTGCTATTTCTGATGGGGGAGGGTTGTCAAATATATGTCGATTTGTAGAAGTGGACACGCAGTCTTACACACCATTAGACTTATTAAAATCCGTGCACTGCTTTACGAGATATAGGGGGACAAACAGTCGAGAAACCCAAATCGTCTTTTCAGACACGAATAAACACTTTTATGGTTATAGCTATTTCTGATGGGGGAGGGTTGTCAAATATATGTCGATTTGTAGAGGTGGACACGCAGTCTTACACACCATTAGACTTATTGAAATCCGTGCGCTGGTTTACAAGATATTGGGCGACAAATAGTCGAGAAACCCAAATCGTCTTTCAGACACGAATAAACACTTTTATGGTTATTGCTATTTCTGATGGGGGAGGGTTGTCAAATATATGCCAATTTGTAGAGCTGGACACGCACTCTTACACACCATTAGACTTATTAAAATCCGTGGGCTGGTTTGCGAGATATCGACGCTTTTATGGTTATTGCTATTTCTGATGGGGGAGGGTTGTCAAATATATGTCGATTTGTAGAGGTGGACACGCACTCTTACACACCATTAGACTTATTGAAATCCGTGCACTGGTTTACGAGATATAGGGGTACAAATAGTCGAGAAACCCAAATCGTCTTTTCAGACACGAATAAACACTTTTATGGTTATTGCTATTTCTGATGGGGGAGGGTTGTCAAATATATGTCGATTTGTTGAGCTGGACACGCACTCTTACACACCATTAGACTTATTGAAATCCGTACGCTGGTTTACGAGATATAAGGGGACAAATAGTCGAGAAACCCAAATCGTCTTTTCAGACACGAATAAACACTTTTATGGTTATTGCTATTTCTGATGGGGGAGGTTTGTCAAATATATGTCGATTTGTAGAGCTGGACACGCACTCTTACACACCATGTCAAATATATGTCGATTTGTAGAGGTGGACACGCAGTCTTACACACCATTAGACTTATTAAAATTCGTGGTCTGGTTTGCGAGATATCGACACTTAAATGGTTATTGCTATTTCTGATGGGGGAGGGTTATCAAATATATGTCGATTTGTAGAAGTGGACACGCAGTCTTACACACCATTAGACTTATTAAAATCCGTGCGCTGGTTTACGAGATATAGGGGGACAAATAGTCGAGAAACCCAAGTCCACCTTTATAAATCGACATATATTTGACAACCCTCCCCCATCAGAAATAGCAATAACCATAAAAGAGTTTATTCGTGTCTGAAGACGATTTGGGTTTCTCGACTTTTTGTCCCCCTATATCTCGTAAACCAGCGCACGTATTTCAATAAGTCTAATGGTGTGTAAGAGTGCGTGTCCACCTCTACAAATCGACATATATTTGACAACCCTCCCCCATCAGAAATAGCAATAACCATAAAAGTGTCGATATCTCGCAAACCAGCCCACGGATTTTAATAAGTCTAATGGTGTGTAAGAGTGCGTGTCCAGCTCTACAAATCGACATATATTTGACAACCCTCCCCCATCAGAAATAGCAATAACCATAAAAGCGTTTATTCGTGTCTGAAAAGACGATTTGGGTTGCTCGACTATTTGTCCCCCTATATCTCGTAAAATAGCGCACGGATTTCAATAAGTCTAATGGTGTGTAGGAGTGCGTGTCCAGCTCTACAAATCGACATATATTTGACAACCCTCCCCCATCAGAAATAGCAATAACCATAAAAGTGTCGATATCTCGCAAACCAGCCCACGGATTTTAATAAGTCTAATGGTGTGTAAGAGTGCGTGTCCAGCTCTACAAATCGACATATATTTGACAACCCTCCCCCATCAGAAACAGCAATAACCATAAAAGCGTTTATTCGTGTCTGAAAAGACGATTTGGGTTTCTCGACTATTTGTCCCCCTATATCTCGTAAACCAGCGCACGGATTTCAATAAGTCTAATGGTGTGTAAGAGTGCGTGTCCAGCTCTACAAATCGACATATATTTGACAACCCTCCCCCATCAGAAATAGCAATAACCATAAAAGCGTTTATTCGTGTCTGAAAAGACGATTTGGGTTTCTCGACTATTTGTCCCCCTATATCTCGTAAACCAGCGCACGGATTTCAATAAGTCTAATGGTGTGTAAGAGTGCGTGTCCAGCTCTACAAATCGACATATATTTGACAACCCTCCCCCATCAGAAATAGCAATAACCATAAAAGTGATTATTCGTGTCTGAAAAGACGATTTGGGTTTCTCGACTATTTGTCGCCCTATATCTCGTAAACCAGCGCACGGATTTCAATAAGTCTAATGGTGTGTAAGAGTGCGTGTCCACCTTTATAAATCGACATATATTTGACAACCCTCCCCCATCAGAAATAGCAATAACCATAAAAGGGTTTATTCGTGTCTGAAAGGACGATTTGGTTTTCTCGACTTTTTGTCCCCCTATATCTCGTAAACAAGCGCACAGATTTCAATAAGTCTAATGGTGTGTAAGAGTGCGTGTCCGCCTCTACAAATCGACATATATTTGACAACCCTCCCCCATCAGAAATAGCAATAACCATAAAAGTGTTTATTCGTGTCTGAAAAGACGATTTGGTTTTCTCGACTTTTTGTCCCCCTATATCTCGTAAACAAGCGCACAGATTTCAATAAGTCTAATGGTGTGTAAGAGTGCGTGTCCACCTCTACAAATCGACATATATTTGACAACCCTCCCCCAGCAGAAATAGCAATAACCATAGAAGTGTCGATATCTCGCAAACCAGCCCACGGATTTTAATAAGTCTAATGGTGTGTAAGAGTGCGTGTCCAGCTCTACAAACCAACATATATTTGACAACCCTCCCCCATCATAAATAGCAATAACCATAAAAGCGTTTATACGTGTCTGAAAAGACGATTTGGGTTTCTCGACTATTTGTCCCCTTATATCTCGTAAACCAGCGCACGGATTTCAATAAGTCTAATGGCGTGTAAGAGTGCGTGTCCAGCTCTACAAATCGACACATATTTGACAACCCTCCCCCATCAGAAATAGCAATAACCATAAAAGTGTCGATATCTCGCAAACCAGCCCACGGATTTTAATAAGTCTAATGGTGTGTAAGAGTGCGTGTCCAGCTCTACAAATCGACATATATTTGACAACCCTCCCCCATCAGAAATAGCAATAACCATAAAAGGGTTTATTCGTGTCTGAAAAGACGATTTGGGTTTCTCGACTATTTGTCCCCCTATATCTCGTAAACCAGCGCACGGATTTCAATAAGTCTAATGGTGTGTAAGAGTGCGTGTCCAGCTCTACAAATCGACATATATTTGACAACCCTCCCCCATCAGAAATAGCAATAACCATAAAGGTGTTTATTCGTGTCTAAAAAGACGATTTGGGTTTCTCGACTATTTGTCCCCCTATATCTCGTAAACCAGCGCACGGATTTCAATAAGTCTAATGGTGTGTAAGAGTGCGTGTCCACCTCTACAAATCGACATATATTTGACAACCCTCCCCCATCAGAAATAGCAATAACCATAAGAGTGTTTATTCGTGTCTGAAAAGACGATCTGGGTTTCTCGACTCTTTGTCCCCCTATATCTCGTAAACCAGCGCACGGATTTCAGTAAGTCTAATGGTGTGTAAGACTGCGTGTCCACCTCTACAAATCGACATATATTTGACAACCCTCCCCCATCAGAAATAGCAATAACCATAAAAGTGTCGATATCTCGCAAACCAGCCCACGGATTTTAATAAGTTTAATGGTGTGTAAGAGTGCGTGTCAAGCTCTACAAATCGACATATATTTGACAACCCTCCCCCATCAGAAATAGCAATAACCATAAAAGTGTTTATTCGTGTCTGAAAAGACGATTTGGGTTTCTCGACAAGTTGTCGCCCTATATCTCGTAAACCAGCGCACGGACTTCAATAAGTCTAATGGTGTGTAAGACTGCGTGTCCACCTCTACAAATCGACATATATTTGACAACCCTCCCCCATCAGAAATAGCAATAACCATAAAAGTGTTCATTCGTTTCTGAAAAGACGATTTGGGTTTCTCGACTATTTGTCGCCCAATATCTCGTAAACCAGCGCACGGATTTCAATAAGTCTAATGGTGTGTAAGACTGCGTGCGCACCTCTACAAATCGACATATATATGACAAACCTCCCCCATCAGAAATAGCAATAACCATAAAAGTGTTTATTCGTGTCTAAAAAGACGATTTGGGTTTCTCGGTTATTTGTCCCCCTATATCTCGTAAACCAGCGCACGGCTTTTAGTAAGTCTAATGGTGTGTAAGAGTGCGTGTCCAGCACTACAAATCGACATATATTTGACAACCATCCCCCATCAGAAATAGCAATAACCATAAAAGCGTTTGTTCGTGTCTGAAAAGATGATTTGGGTTTCTCGACTATTTGTCGCCCTATATCTCGTAAACCAGCGCACGGATTTCAATAAGTCTAATGGTGTGTAAGAGTGCGTGTCCACCTCTACAAATCGACATATATTTGACAACGCTCCCCCATCAGAAATAGCAATAACCATAAAAGGGTTTATTCGTGTCTGAAAAGACGATTTGGGTTTCTCGACTATTTGTCGCCCTATATCTCGTAAACCAGCGCACGGATTCCAATAAGTCTAATGGTGTGTAAAAGTGCGTGTCCACCTTTATAAATCGACATATATTTGACAACCCTCCCCCATCAGAAATAGCAATAACCATAAAAGAGTTTATTCGTGTCTGAAGACGATTTGGGTTTCTCGACTCTTTGTCCCCCTATATCTCGTAAACCAGCGCACGTATTTCAATAAGTCTAATGGTGTGTAAGAGTGCGTGTCCACCTCTACAAATCGACATATATTTGACAACCCTCCCCCATCAGAAATAGCAATAACCATAAAAGTGTCGATATCTCGCAAACCAGCCCACGGATTTTAATAAGTCAAATGGTGTGTAAGAGTGCGTGTCCAGCTCTACAAATCGACATATATTTGACAACCCTCCCCCATCAGAAATAGCAATAACCATAAAAGCGTTTATTCGTGTCTGAAAAGACGATTTGGGTTGCTCGACAATTTGTCCCCTATATCTCGTAAAATAGCGCACGGATTTCAATAAGTCTAATGGTGTGTAGGAGTGCGTGTCCAGCTCTACAAATCGACATATATTTGACAACCCTCCCCCATCAGAAATAGCAATAACCATAAAAGTGTCGATATCTCGCAAACCAGCCCACGGATTTTAATAAGTCTAATGGTGTGTAAGAGTGCGTGTCCAGCTCTACAAATCGACATATATTTGACAACCCTCCCCCATCAGAAACAGCAATAACCATAAAAGCGTTTATTCGTGTCTGAAAAGACGATTTGGGCTTCTCGACTATTTCTCCCCCTATATCTCGTAAACCAGCGCACGGATTTCAATAAGTCTAATGGTGTGTAAGAGTGCGTGTCCAGCTCTACAAATCGACATATATTTGACAACCCTCCCCCATCAGAAATAGCAATAACCATAAAAGCGTTTATTCGTGTCTGAAAAGACGATTTGGGTTTCTCGACTATTTGTCCCCCTATATCTCGTAAACCAGCGCACGGATTTCAATAAGTCTAATGGTGTGTAAGAGCGCGTGTCCAGCTCTACAAATCGACATATATTTGACAACCCTCCCCCATCAGAAATAGCAATAACCATAAAAGTGTTTATTCGTGTCTGAAAAGACGATTTGGGTTTCTCGACTATTTGTCGCCCTATATCTCGTAAACCAGCGCACGGATTTCAATAAGTCTAATGGTGTGCAAGAGTGCGTGTCCACCTTTATACATCGACATATATTTGACAACCCTCCCCCATCAGAAATAGCAATAACCATAAAAGTGTTTATTCGTGTCTGAAAGGACGATTTGGTTTTCTCGACTTTTTGTCCCCCTATATCTCGTAAACAAGCGCACAGATTTCAATAAGTCTAATGGTGTGTAAGAGTGCGTGTCCGCCTCTACAAATCGACATATATTTGACAACCCTCCCCCATCAGAAATAGCAATAACCATAAAAGTGTTTATTCGTGTCTGAAAAGACGATTTGGTTTTCTCGACTTTTTGTCCCCCTATATCTCGTAAACAAGCGCACAGATTTCAATAAGTCTAATGGTGTGTAAGAGTGCGTGTCCACCTCTACAAATCGACATATATTTGACAACCCTCCCCCAGCAGAAATAGCAATAACCATAAAAGTGTCGATATCTCGCAAACCAGCCCACGGATTTTAATAAGTCTAATGGTGTGTAAGAGTGCGTGTCCAGCTCTACAAATCAACATATATTTGACAACCCTCCCCCATCATAAATAGCAATAACCATAAAAGCGTTTATACGTGTCTGAAAAGACGATTTGGGTTTCTCGACTATTTGTCCCCTTATATCTCGTAAACCAGCGCACGGATTTCAATAAGTCTAATGGTGTGTAAGAGTGCGTGTCCAGCTCTACAAATCGACACATATTTGACAACCCTCCCCCATCAGAAATAGCAATAACCATAAAAGTGTCGATATCTCGCAAACCAGCCCACGGATTTTAATAAGTCTAATGGTGTGTAAGAGTGCGTGTCCAGCTCTACAAATCGACATATATTTGACAACCCTCCCCCACCAGAAATAGCAATAACCATAAAAGGGTTTATTCGTGTCTGAAAAGACGATTTGGGTTTCTCGACTATTTGTCCCCCTATATCCCGTAAACCAGCGCACGGATTTCAATAAGTCTAATGGTGTGTAAGAGTGCGTGTCCACCTCTACAAATCGACATATATTTGACAACCCTCCCCCATCAGAAATAGCAATAACCATAAGAGTGTTTATTCGTGTCTGAAAAGACGATCTGGGTTTCTCGACTTTTTGTCCCCCTATATCTCGTAAACCAGCGCACGGATTTCAGTAAGTCTAATGGTGTGTAAGACTGCGTGTCCACCTCTACAAATCGACATATATTTGACAACCCTCCCCCATCAGAAATAGCAATAACCATAAAAGTGTCGATATCTCGCAAACCAGCCCACGGATTTTAATAAGTTTAATGGTGTGTAAGAGTGCGTGTCAAGCTCTACAAATCGACATATATTTGACAACCCTCCCCCATCAGAAATAGCAATAACCATAAAAGTGTTTATTCGTGTCTGAAAAGACGATTTGGGTTTCTCGACTATTTGTCGCCCTATATCTCGTAAACCAGCGCACGGACTTCAATAAGTCTAATGGTGTGTAAGACTGCGTGTCCACCTCTACAAATCGACATATATTTGACAACCCTCCCCCATCAGAAATAGCAATAACCATAAAAGTGTTTATTCGTGTCTGAAAAGACGATTTGGGTTTCTCGATTATTTGTCCCCTTATATCTCGTAAACCAGCGCACGGATTTTAATAAGTCTAATGATGTGTAAGAGTGCGTGTCCAGCTCTACAAATCGACATATATTTGACAACCCTCCCCCATTAGAAATAGCAATAACCATAAAAGTGTTTATTCGTGTCTGAAAAGACGATTTGGGTTTCTCGACTATTTGTCGCCCAATATCTCGTAAACCAGCGCACGGATTTCAATAAGTCTAATGGTGTGTAAGACTGCGTGTCCACCTCTACAAATCGACATATATATGACAAACCTCCCCCATCAGAAATAGCAATAACCATAAAAGTGTTTATTCGTGTCTAAAAAGACGATTTGGGTTTCTCGGTTATTTGTCCCCCTATATCTCGTAAACCAGCGCACGGATTTTAGTAAGTCTAATGGTGTGTAAGAGTGCGTGTCCAGCTCTACAAATCGACATATATTTGACAACCATCCCCCATCAGAAATAGCAATAACCATAAAAGTGTTTGTTCGTGTCTGAAAAGATGATTTGGGTTTCTCGACTATTTGTCGCCCTATATCTCGTAAACCAGCGCACGGATTTCAATAAGTCTAATGGTGTGTAAGACTGCGTGTGCACCTCTACAAATCGACATTATTTGACAACCCTCCCCCATCAGAAATAGCAATAACCATAAAAGTGTCGATATCCCGCAAACCAGCCCACGGATTTTAATAAGTCTAATGGTGTGTAAGAGTGCGTGTCCAGCTCTACAAATCGGCATATATTTGACAACCCTCCCCCATTAGAAATAGCAATAACCATAAAAGTGTTTATTCGTGTCTGAAAAGACGATTTGGGTTTCTCGACTATTTGTCCCCCTATATCTCGTAAACCAACTCACGGATTTTAATAAGTCTAATGGTGTGTAAGAGTGCGTGTCCACCTCTACAAATCGACATATATTTGACAACCCTCCTCCATCAGAAATAGCAATAACCATAAAAGTGTTTGTTCGTGTCTGAAAAAATGATTTGGGTTTCTCGACTATTTGTCGCCCTATATCTCGTAAACCAGCGCACGGATTTCAATAAGTCTAATGGTGTGTAAGACTGCGTGTGCACCTCTACAAATCGACATATATTTGACAACCCTCCCCCATCAGAAATAGCAATAACCATAAAAGTGTCGATATCCCGCAAACCAGCCCACGGATTTTAATAAGTCTAATGGTGTGTAAGAGTGCGTGTCCAGCTCTACAAATCGGCATATATTTGACAACCCTCCCCCATTAGAAATAGCAATAACCATAAAAGTGTTTATTCGTGTCTGAAAAGACGATTTGGGTTTCTCGACTATTTGTCCCCCTATATCTCGTAAACCAGCTCACGGATTTTAATAAGTCTAATGGTGTGTAAGAGTGCGTGTCCACCTCTACAAATCGACATATATTTGACAACCCTCCTCCATCAGAAATAGCAATAACCATAAAAGAGTTTATTCGTGTCTGAAGACCATTTGGGTTTCTCGACTTTTTGTCCCCCTATATCTCGTAAACCAGCGCACGTATTTCAATAAGTCTAATGGTGTGTAAGAGTGCGTGTCCACCTCTACAAATCGACATATATTTGACAACCCTCCCCCATCAGAAATAGCAATAACCATAAAAGTGTCGATATCTCGCAAACCAGCCCACGGATTTTAATAAGTCTAATGGTGTGTAAGAGTGCGTGTCCAGCTCTACAAATCGACATATATTTGACAACCCTCCCCCCTCAGAAATAGCAATAACCATAAAAGCGTTTATTCGTGTCTGAAAAGACGATTTGGGTTGCTCGACTATTTGTCCCCCTATATCTCGTAAAATAGCGCACGGATTTCAATAAGTCTAATGGTGTGTAAGAGTGCGTGTCCACCTTTATAAATCGACATATATTTGACAACCCTCCCCCATCAGAAATAGCAATAACCATAAAAGTGTTTATTCGTGTCTGAAAAGACGATTTGGTTTTCTCGACTCTTTGTCCCCCTATATCTCGTAAACAAGCGCGCAGAGTTCAATAAGTCTAATGGTGTGTAAGAGTGCGTGTCCACCTCTACAAATCGACATATATTTGACAACCCTCCCCCATCAGAAATAGCAATAACCATAAAAGTGTCGATATCTCGCAAACCAGCCCACGGATTTTAATAAGTCTAATGGTGTGTAAGAGTGCGTGTCCAGCTCTACAAATCAACATATATTTGACAACCCTCCCCCATCAGAAATAGCAATAACCATAAAAGCGTTTATTCGTGTCTGAAAAGACGATTTGGGTTTCTCGACTATTTGTCCCCTTATATCTCGTAAACCAGCGCACGGATTTCAATAAGTCTAATGGTGTGTAAGAGTGCGTGTCCAGCTCTACAAATCGACACATATTTGACAACCCTCCCCCATCAGAAATAGCAATAACCATAAAAGTGTCGATATCTAGCAAACCAGCCCACGGATTTTAATAAGTCTAATGGTGTGTAAGAGTGCGTGTCCAGCTCTACAAATCGACATATATTTGACAACCTTCCCCATCAGAAATAGCGATAACCATAAAAGCGTTTATTCGTGTCTGAAAAGACGATTTGGGTTTCTCGACTATTTGCCCCCCTATATCTCGTAAACCAGCGCACGGATTTTAATAAGTCTAATGGTGCGTAAGAGTGCGTGTCCACCTCTACAAATCGACATATATTTGACAACGCTCCCCCATCAGAAATAGCAATAACCATAAAAGTGCTTATTCGTGTCTGAAAAGACGATTTGGGTTTCTCGACTATTTGTCCCCCTATATCTCGTAAACCAGCGCACGGATTTCAATAAGTCTAATGGTGTGTAAGACTGCGTGTCCACCTCTACAAATCGACATATATTTGACAACCCTCCCCCTTCAGAAATAGCAATAACCATAAAAGCGTTTATTCGTGTCTGAAAAGACGATTTGGGTTTCTCGACTATTTGTCCCCCTATATCTCGTAAACCAGCGCACGGATTTCAATAAGTCTAATGGTGTGTAAGAGTGCATGTCCAGCTCTACAAATCGACATATATTTGACAACCCTCCCTCATTAGAAATAGCAATAACCATAAAAGTGTTTATTCGTGTCTGAAAAGACGATTTGGGTTTCTCGACTATTTGTCCCCCTATATCTCGTAAACCAGCGCACGGATTTTAATAAGTCCAATGGTGTGTAAGAGTGCGCGTCCACCTCTACAAATCGACATATATTTGACAACCTTCCCCCATCAGAAATAGCAATAACCATAAAAGTGTTAATTCGTGTCTGAAAAGACGATTTGGGTTTCTCGACTCTTTGTCGCCCTATATCTCGTAAACTAGCGCACGGATTTCAATAAGTCTAATGATGTGTAAGAGTGCGTGTCCACCTTTATAAACCGACATATATATGACAACCCTCCCCCATCAGAAATAGCAATAACCATAAAAGTGTTTATTCGTGTCTGAAAAGACGATTTGGGTTTCTCGACATTTTGTCCCCCTATATCTCGTAAACCAGCGCACGGATTTCAATAAGTCTAATGGTGCGTAAGAGTGCGTGTCCACCTCTACAAATCGACATATATTTGACAACCCTCCCCCATCAGAAATAGCAATAACCATAGAAGTGTCGATATCTCGCAAACCAGCCCACGGATTTTAATAAGTGTAATGGTGTGTAAGAGTGCGTGTCCAGCTCTACAAATCGACATATATTTGACAACACTCCCCCGACAGAAATAGCAATAACCATAAAAGCGCTTATTCGTGTCTGAAAAGACGATTTGGGTTTCTCGACTATTTGTCCCCCTATATCTCGTAAACCAGCGCACGGATTTCAATAAGTCTAATGGTGTGTAAGAGTGCGTGTCCAGCTCTACAAATCGACACATATTTGACAACCCTCCCCCATCAGAAATAGCAATAACCATAAAAGTGTCGATATCTAGCAAACCAGCCCACGGATTTTAATAAGTCTAATGGTGTGTAAGAGTGCGTGTCCAGCTCTACAAATCGACATATATTTGACAACCCTCCCCCATCAGAAATAGCAATAACCATAAAAGCGTTTATTCGTGTCTGAAAAGACGATTTGGGTTTCTCGACTATTTGCCCCCCTATATCTCGGAAACCAGCACACGGATTTTAATAAGTCTAATGGTGCGTAAGAGTGCGTGTCCACCTCTACATATCGACATATATTTGACAACGCTCTCCCATCAGAAATAGCAATAACCATAAAAGTGTTTATTCGTGTCTGAAAAGACAATTTGAGTTTCTCGACTATTTGTCCCCCTATATCTCGTAAACCAGCGCACGGATTTCAATAAGTCTAATGGTGTGTAAGACTGCGTGTCCACCTCTACAAATCGACATATATTTGACAACCCTCCCCCTTCAGAAATAGCAATAACCATAAAAGTGTTCATTCGTTTCTGAAAAGACGATTTGGGTTTCTCGACTATTTGTCGCCCAATATCTCGTAAACCAGCGCACGGATTTCAATAAGTCTAATGGTGTGTAAGACTGCGTGCGCACCTCTACAAATCGACATATATATGACAAACCTCCCCCATCAGAAATAGCAATAACCATAAAAGTGTTTATTCGTGTCTAAAAAGACGATTTGGGTTTCTCGGTTATTTGTCCCCCTATATCTCGTAAACCAGCGCACGGCTTTTAGTAAGTCTAATGGTGTGTAAGAGTGCGTGTCCAGCACTACAAATCGACATATATTTGACAACCATCCCCCATCAGAAATAGCAATAACCATAAAAGCGTTTGTTCGTGTCTGAAAAGATGATTTGGGTTTCTCGACTATTTGTCGCCCTATATCTCGTAAACCAGCGCACGGATTTCAATAAGTCTAATGGTGTGTAAGAGTGCGTGTCCACCTCTACAAATCGACATATATTTGACAACGCTCCCCCATCAGAAATAGCAATAACCATAAAAGGGTTTATTCGTGTCTGAAAAGACGATTTGGGTTTCTCGACTATTTGTCGCCCTATATCTCGTAAACCAGCGCACGGATTCCAATAAGTCTAATGGTGTGTAAAAGTGCGTGTCCACCTTTATAAATCGACATATATTTGACAACCCTCCCCCATCAGAAATAGCAATAACCATAAAAGAGTTTATTCGTGTCTGAAGACGATTTGGGTTTCTCGACTCTTTGTCCCCCTATATCTCGTAAACCAGCGCACGTATTTCAATAAGTCTAATGGTGTGTAAGAGTGCGTGTCCACCTCTACAAATCGACATATATTTGACAACCCTCCCCCATCAGAAATAGCAATAACCATAAAAGTGTCGATATCTCGCAAACCAGCCCACGGATTTTAATAAGTCAAATGGTGTGTAAGAGTGCGTGTCCAGCTCTACAAATCGACATATATTTGACAACCCTCCCCCATCAGAAATAGCAATAACCATAAAAGCGTTTATTCGTGTCTGAAAAGACGATTTGGGTTGCTCGACAATTTGTCCCCTATATCTCGTAAAATAGCGCACGGATTTCAATAAGTCTAATGGTGTGTAGGAGTGCGTGTCCAGCTCTACAAATCGACATATATTTGACAACCCTCCCCCATCAGAAATAGCAATAACCATAAAAGTGTCGATATCTCGCAAACCAGCCCACGGATTTTAATAAGTCTAATGGTGTGTAAGAGTGCGTGTCCAGCTCTACAAATCGACATATATTTGACAACCCTCCCCCATCAGAAACAGCAATAACCATAAAAGCGTTTATTCGTGTCTGAAAAGACGATTTGGGCTTCTCGACTATTTCTCCCCCTATATCTCGTAAACCAGCGCACGGATTTCAATAAGTCTAATGGTGTGTAAGAGTGCGTGTCCAGCTCTACAAATCGACATATATTTGACAACCCTCCCCCATCAGAAATAGCAATAACCATAAAAGCGTTTATTCGTGTCTGAAAAGACGATTTGGGTTTCTCGACTATTTGTCCCCCTATATCTCGTAAACCAGCGCACGGATTTCAATAAGTCTAATGGTGTGTAAGAGCGCGTGTCCAGCTCTACAAATCGACATATATTTGACAACCCTCCCCCATCAGAAATAGCAATAACCATAAAAGTGTTTATTCGTGTCTGAAAAGACGATTTGGGTTTCTCGACTATTTGTCGCCCTATATCTCGTAAACCAGCGCACGGATTTCAATAAGTCTAATGGTGTGCAAGAGTGCGTGTCCACCTTTATACATCGACATATATTTGACAACCCTCCCCCATCAGAAATAGCAATAACCATAAAAGTGTTTATTCGTGTCTGAAAGGACGATTTGGTTTTCTCGACTTTTTGTCCCCCTATATCTCGTAAACAAGCGCACAGATTTCAATAAGTCTAATGGTGTGTAAGAGTGCGTGTCCGCCTCTACAAATCGACATATATTTGACAACCCTCCCCCATCAGAAATAGCAATAACCATAAAAGTGTTTATTCGTGTCTGAAAAGACGATTTGGTTTTCTCGACTTTTTGTCCCCCTATATCTCGTAAACAAGCGCACAGATTTCAATAAGTCTAATGGTGTGTAAGAGTGCGTGTCCACCTCTACAAATCGACATATATTTGACAACCCTCCCCCAGCAGAAATAGCAATAACCATAAAAGTGTCGATATCTCGCAAACCAGCCCACGGATTTTAATAAGTCTAATGGTGTGTAAGAGTGCGTGTCCAGCTCTACAAATCAACATATATTTGACAACCCTCCCCCATCATAAATAGCAATAACCATAAAAGCGTTTATACGTGTCTGAAAAGACGATTTGGGTTTCTCGACTATTTGTCCCCTTATATCTCGTAAACCAGCGCACGGATTTCAATAAGTCTAATGGTGTGTAAGAGTGCGTGTCCAGCTCTACAAATCGACACATATTTGACAACCCTCCCCCATCAGAAATAGCAATAACCATAAAAGTGTCGATATCTCGCAAACCAGCCCACGGATTTTAATAAGTCTAATGGTGTGTAAGAGTGCGTGTCCAGCTCTACAAATCGACATATATTTGACAACCCTCCCCCACCAGAAATAGCAATAACCATAAAAGGGTTTATTCGTGTCTGAAAAGACGATTTGGGTTTCTCGACTATTTGTCCCCCTATATCCCGTAAACCAGCGCACGGATTTCAATAAGTCTAATGGTGTGTAAGAGTGCGTGTCCACCTCTACAAATCGACATATATTTGACAACCCTCCCCCATCAGAAATAGCAATAACCATAAGAGTGTTTATTCGTGTCTGAAAAGACGATCTGGGTTTCTCGACTTTTTGTCCCCCTATATCTCGTAAACCAGCGCACGGATTTCAGTAAGTCTAATGGTGTGTAAGACTGCGTGTCCACCTCTACAAATCGACATATATTTGACAACCCTCCCCCATCAGAAATAGCAATAACCATAAAAGTGTCGATATCTCGCAAACCAGCCCACGGATTTTAATAAGTTTAATGGTGTGTAAGAGTGCGTGTCAAGCTCTACAAATCGACATATATTTGACAACCCTCCCCCATCAGAAATAGCAATAACCATAAAAGTGTTTATTCGTGTCTGAAAAGACGATTTGGGTTTCTCGACTATTTGTCGCCCTATATCTCGTAAACCAGCGCACGGACTTCAATAAGTCTAATGGTGTGTAAGACTGCGTGTCCACCTCTACAAATCGACATATATTTGACAACCCTCCCCCATCAGAAATAGCAATAACCATAAAAGTGTTTATTCGTGTCTGAAAAGACGATTTGGGTTTCTCGATTATTTGTCCCCTTATATCTCGTAAACCAGCGCACGGATTTTAATAAGTCTAATGATGTGTAAGAGTGCGTGTCCAGCTCTACAAATCGACATATATTTGACAACCCTCCCCCATTAGAAATAGCAATAACCATAAAAGTGTTTATTCGTGTCTGAAAAGACGATTTGGGTTTCTCGACTATTTGTCGCCCAATATCTCGTAAACCAGCGCACGGATTTCAATAAGTCTAATGGTGTGTAAGACTGCGTGTCCACCTCTACAAATCGACATATATATGACAAACCTCCCCCATCAGAAATAGCAATAACCATAAAAGTGTTTATTCGTGTCTAAAAAGACGATTTGGGTTTCTCGGTTATTTGTCCCCCTATATCTCGTAAACCAGCGCACGGATTTTAGTAAGTCTAATGGTGTGTAAGAGTGCGTGTCCAGCTCTACAAATCGACATATATTTGACAACCATCCCCCATCAGAAATAGCAATAACCATAAAAGTGTTTGTTCGTGTCTGAAAAGATGATTTGGGTTTCTCGACTATTTGTCGCCCTATATCTCGTAAACCAGCGCACGGATTTCAATAAGTCTAATGGTGTGTAAGACTGCGTGTGCACCTCTACAAATCGACATTATTTGACAACCCTCCCCCATCAGAAATAGCAATAACCATAAAAGTGTCGATATCCCGCAAACCAGCCCACGGATTTTAATAAGTCTAATGGTGTGTAAGAGTGCGTGTCCAGCTCTACAAATCGGCATATATTTGACAACCCTCCCCCATTAGAAATAGCAATAACCATAAAAGTGTTTATTCGTGTCTGAAAAGACGATTTGGGTTTCTCGACTATTTGTCCCCCTATATCTCGTAAACCAACTCACGGATTTTAATAAGTCTAATGGTGTGTAAGAGTGCGTGTCCACCTCTACAAATCGACATATATTTGACAACCCTCCTCCATCAGAAATAGCAATAACCATAAAAGTGTTTGTTCGTGTCTGAAAAAATGATTTGGGTTTCTCGACTATTTGTCGCCCTATATCTCGTAAACCAGCGCACGGATTTCAATAAGTCTAATGGTGTGTAAGACTGCGTGTGCACCTCTACAAATCGACATATATTTGACAACCCTCCCCCATCAGAAATAGCAATAACCATAAAAGTGTCGATATCCCGCAAACCAGCCCACGGATTTTAATAAGTCTAATGGTGTGTAAGAGTGCGTGTCCAGCTCTACAAATCGGCATATATTTGACAACCCTCCCCCATTAGAAATAGCAATAACCATAAAAGTGTTTATTCGTGTCTGAAAAGACGATTTGGGTTTCTCGACTATTTGTCCCCCTATATCTCGTAAACCAGCTCACGGATTTTAATAAGTCTAATGGTGTGTAAGAGTGCGTGTCCACCTCTACAAATCGACATATATTTGACAACCCTCCTCCATCAGAAATAGCAATAACCATAAAAGAGTTTATTCGTGTCTGAAGACCATTTGGGTTTCTCGACTTTTTGTCCCCCTATATCTCGTAAACCAGCGCACGTATTTCAATAAGTCTAATGGTGTGTAAGAGTGCGTGTCCACCTCTACAAATCGACATATATTTGACAACCCTCCCCCATCAGAAATAGCAATAACCATAAAAGTGTCGATATCTCGCAAACCAGCCCACGGATTTTAATAAGTCTAATGGTGTGTAAGAGTGCGTGTCCAGCTCTACAAATCGACATATATTTGACAACCCTCCCCCCTCAGAAATAGCAATAACCATAAAAGCGTTTATTCGTGTCTGAAAAGACGATTTGGGTTGCTCGACTATTTGTCCCCCTATATCTCGTAAAATAGCGCACGGATTTCAATAAGTCTAATGGTGTGTAAGAGTGCGTGTCCACCTTTATAAATCGACATATATTTGACAACCCTCCCCCATCAGAAATAGCAATAACCATAAAAGTGTTTATTCGTGTCTGAAAAGACGATTTGGTTTTCTCGACTCTTTGTCCCCCTATATCTCGTAAACAAGCGCGCAGAGTTCAATAAGTCTAATGGTGTGTAAGAGTGCGTGTCCACCTCTACAAATCGACATATATTTGACAACCCTCCCCCATCAGAAATAGCAATAACCATAAAAGTGTCGATATCTCGCAAACCAGCCCACGGATTTTAATAAGTCTAATGGTGTGTAAGAGTGCGTGTCCAGCTCTACAAATCAACATATATTTGACAACCCTCCCCCATCAGAAATAGCAATAACCATAAAAGCGTTTATTCGTGTCTGAAAAGACGATTTGGGTTTCTCGACTATTTGTCCCCTTATATCTCGTAAACCAGCGCACGGATTTCAATAAGTCTAATGGTGTGTAAGAGTGCGTGTCCAGCTCTACAAATCGACACATATTTGACAACCCTCCCCCATCAGAAATAGCAATAACCATAAAAGTGTCGATATCTAGCAAACCAGCCCACGGATTTTAATAAGTCTAATGGTGTGTAAGAGTGCGTGTCCAGCTCTACAAATCGACATATATTTGACAACCCTCCCCCATCAGAAATAGCGATAACCATAAAAGCGTTTATTCGTGTCTGAAAAGACGATTTGGGTTTCTCGACTATTTGCCCCCCTATATCTCGTAAACCAGCGCACGGATTTTAATAAGTCTAATGGTGCATAAGAGTGCGTGTCCACCTCTACAAATCGACATATATTTGACAACGCTCCCCCATCAGAAATAGCAATAACCATAAAAGTGCTTATTCGTGTCTGAAAAGACGATTTGGGTTTCTCGACTATTTGTCCCCCTATATCTCGTAAACCAGCGCACGGATTTCAATAAGTCTAATGGTGTGTAAGACTGCGTGTCCACCTCTACAAATCGACATATATTTGACAACCCTCCCCCTTCAGAAATAGCAATAACCATAAAAGCGTTTATTCGTGTCTGAAAAGACGATTTGGGTTTCTCGACTATTTGTCCCCCTATATCTCGTAAACCAGCGCACGGATTTCAATAAGTCTAATGGTGTGTAAGAGTGCATGTCCAGCTCTACAAATCGACATATATTTGACAACCCTCCCTCATTAGAAATAGCAATAACCATAAAAGTGTTTATTCGTGTCTGAAAAGACGATTTGGGTTTCTCGACTATTTGTCCCCCTATATCTCGTAAACCAGCGCACGGATTTTAATAAGTCCAATGGTGTGTAAGAGTGCGCGTCCACCTCTACAAATCGACATATATTTGACAACCTTCCCCCATCAGAAATAGCAATAACCATAAAAGTGTTAATTCGTGTCTGAAAAGACGATTTGGGTTTCTCGACTCTTTGTCGCCCTATATCTCGTAAACTAGCGCACGGATTTCAATAAGTCTAATGATGTGTAAGAGTGCGTGTCCACCTTTATAAACCGACATATATATGACAACCCTCCCCCATCAGAAATAGCAATAACCATAAAAGTGTTTATTCGTGTCTGAAAAGACGATTTGGGTTTCTCGACATTTTGTCCCCCTATATCTCGTAAACCAGCGCACGGATTTCAATAAGTCTAATGGTGCGTAAGAGTGCGTGTCCACCTCTACAAATCGACATATATTTGACAACCCTCCCCCATCAGAAATAGCAATAACCATAGAAGTGTCGATATCTCGCAAACCAGCCCACGGATTTTAATAAGTGTAATGGTGTGTAAGAGTGCGTGTCCAGCTCTACAAATCGACATATATTTGACAACACTCCCCCGACAGAAATAGCAATAACCATAAAAGCGTTTATTCGTGTCTGAAAAGACGATTTGGGTTTCTCGACTATTTGTCCCCCTATATCTCGTAAACCAGCGCACGGATTTCAATAAGTCTAATGGTGTGTAAGAGTGCGTGTCCAGCTCTACAAATCGACACATATTTGACAACCCTCCCCCATCAGAAATAGCAATAACCATAAAAGTGTCGATATCTAGCAAACCAGCCCACGGATTTTAATAAGTCTAATGGTGTGTAAGAGTGCGTGTCCAGCTCTACAAATCGACATATATTTGACAACCCTCCCCCATCAGAAATAGCAATAACCATAAAAGCGTTTATTCGTGTCTGAAAAGACGATTTGGGTTTCTCGACTATTTGCCCCCCTATATCTCGGAAACCAGCGCACGGATTTTAATAAGTCTAATGGTGCGTAAGAGTGCGTGTCCACCTCTACATATCGACATATATTTGACAACGCTCCCCCATCAGAAATAGCAATAACCATAAAAGTGTTTATTCGTGTCTGAAAAGACAATTTGAGTTTCTCGACTATTTGTCCCCCTATATCTCGTAAACCAGCGCACGGATTTCAATAAGTCTAATGGTGTGTAAGACTGCGTGTCCACCTCTACAAATCGACATATATTTGACAACCCTCCCCCTTCAGAAATAGCAATAACCATAAAAGCGTTTATTCGTGTCTGAAAAGACGATTTGGGTTTCTCGACTATTTGTCCCCCTATATCTCGTAAACCAGCGCACGGATTTCAATAAGTCTAATGGTGTGTAAGAGTGCGTGTCCAGCTCTACAAATCGACATATATTTGACAACCCTCCCCCATTAGAAATAGCAATAACCATAAAAGTGTTTATTCGTGTCTGAAAAGACGATTTGGGTTTCTCGACTATTTGTCCCCCTATATCTCGTAAACCAGCGCACGGATTTTAATAAGTCCAATGGTGTGTAAGAGTGCGTGTCCACCTCTACAAATCGACATATATTTGACAACCTTCCCCCATCAGAAATAGCAATAACCATAAAAGTGTTAATTCGTGTCTGAAAAGACGATTTGGGTTTCTCGACTCTTTGTCGCCCTATATCTCGTAAACCAGCGCACGGATTTCAATAAGTCTAATGATGTGTAAGAGTGCGTGTCCACCTTAATAAACCGACATATATTTGACAACCCTCCCCCATCAGAAATAGCAATAACCATAAAAGTGTTTATTCGTGTCTGAAAAGACGATTTGGGTTTCTCGACTTTTTGTCCCCCTATATCTCGTAAACCAGCGCACGGATTTCAATAAGTCTAATGGTGTGTAAGAGTGCGTGTCCACCTCTACAAATCGACATATATTTGACAACCCTCCCCCATCAGAAATAGCAATAACCATAAAAGTGTCGATATCTGGCAAACCAGCCCACGGATTTTAATAAGTGTAATGGTGTGTAAGAGTGCGTGTCCAGCTCTACAAATCGACATATATTTGACAACACTCCACCGTCAGAAATAGCAATAACCATAAAAGCGTTTATTCGTGTCTGAAAAGACGATTTGGGTTTCTCGACTATTTGTCCCCATATATCTCGTAAACCAGCGCACGGATTTCAATAAGTCTAATGGTGTGTAAGAGTGCGTGTCCAGCTCTACAAATCGACATATATTTGACAACCCCCCCCATCAGAAATAGCAATAACCATAAAAGTGTTTATTCGTGTCTGAAAAGACGATTTGGGTTTCTCGACTATTTGTCCCCCTATATCTCGTAAACCAGCGCACGGATTTTAATAAGTCTAATGGTGTGTAAGAGTGCGTGTCCACCTCTACAAATCGACATATATTTGACAACCCTCCCCCATCAGAAATAGCAATAACCATAAAAGTGTTTATTCGTGTCTGAAAAGACGATTTGGTTTTCTCGACTATTTGTCCCCCTATATCTCTTAAACCAGCGCACGGATTTCAATAAGTCTAATGGTGTGTAAGACTGCGTGTCCACCTCTACAAATCGACATATATTTGACAACCCTCCCCCTTCAGAAATAGCAATAACCATAAAAGTGTCGATATCTCGCAAACCAGCCCACGGATTTTAATAAGTCTAATGGTGGGTAAGAGTGCGTGTCCAGCTCTACAAATCGACATATATTTGACAACCCTCCCCCATCAGAAATAGCAATAACCATAAAAGCGTTTATTTGTGTCTGAAAAGACGATTTGGGTTTCTCGACTATTTGTCGCCGTATATCTCGTAAACCAGCGCACGGATTTTAATAAGTCTAATAGTGTGTAAGAGTGCGTGTCCATCTCTACAAATCGACATATATTTGCCAACCCTCCCCATGAGAAATAGCAATAACCATAAAAGCGTCGATATCTCGCAAACCAGTCTACGGATTCTAATAAGTCTAATAGTGTGCAAGAGTGCGCGTCCAGCACTCCAAATCGACATATATTTTCCATCCCTCCCCCATCAGAAATAGCAATTACCATATATAATATTAAATATGAAATTTGGAATCAGAAACGTAGGAATTAAATATAGATAAAGATTAATCTCGTTTTTTCACTACGTACACCAATGGAAAAATTCCTACGTTTCTGATTCCAAATTTCATGTTTAATTGTAATATCTACCTCTCGAGTACTATCGGAATTCCCTCTTTGACGTTGGCTATTAATTGTGCTTTGGTCAAAGACATTATATACGCCAGATCCTTATAACACACACGGAAGAAATGAATTGCACACCTGTTGTGTAGCTCAGTTGGTAGAGCACCTGCCCGGAAAGCAGAAGGTCGTGGGTTCGGATCCTACCATAACAGGTCATTTTTTCCATTGGTGTACGTAGTGAAAAAACGAGATTAATCTTTATCTATATTTAATTCCTACGTTTCTGATTCCAAATTTCATATTTAATTGTAATATCTACCTCTCGAGTACTGTCGGAATTCCCTCTTTGACGTTGGCTATTAATTGTGCTTTGGTCAAAGACATTATATACGCCAGATCCTTATAACACACACGGAAGAAATGAATTGCACACCTGTTGTGTAGCTCAGTTGGTAGAGCACCTGCCCGGAAAGCAGAAGGTCGTGGGTTCGGATCCTACCATAACAGGTCATTTTTTCCATTGGTGTACGTAGTGAAAAAACGAGATTAATCTTTATCTATATTTAATTCCTACGTTTCTGATTCCAAATTTCATATTTAATTGTAATATCTACCTCTCGAGTACTATCGGAATTCCCTCTTTGACGTTGGCTATTAATTGTGCTTTGGTCAAAGACATTATATACGCCAGATCCTTATAACACACACGGAAGAAATGAATTGCACACCTGTTGTGTAGCACAGTTGGTAGAGCACCTGCCCGGAAAGCAGAAGGTCGTGGGTTCGGATCCTACCATAACAGGTCATTTTTTCCATTGGTGTACGTAGTGAAAAAACGAGATTAATCTTTATCTATATATAATATTGTTTACTCGTGTCTGGGAAGACGATTTGGGTTTCTCGACTTTTTGTCCCCCTATATCTCGTAAACCAGCGCACGGATTTCAGTAAGTCTAATCATGTGTAAAACTGCGTGTCCACCTCTACAAATCGACATATACTTGGCAACCCTCCCCCATCAGAAATAGCAATAACCATAAAAGTGTCGATATCTCGCAAACCAGCCCACGGATTTTAATAAGTTTAATGGTGTGTAAGAGTGCGTGTCAGGCTCTACAAATCGACATATATTTGACAACCCTCCCCCATCAGAAATAGCAATAACCATAAAAGTATTTATTCGTGTCTGAAAAGACGATTTGGGTTTCTCGACTATTTGTCCCCCTATATCTCGTAAACCAGCCCACAGATTTCAATAAGTCTAATGGTGTGTAAGACTGCGTGTCCACCTCTACAAATCGACATATATTTGACAACCCTCCCCCACCAGAAATAGCAATAACCATAAAAGTATTTATTCGTGTCTGAAAAGACGATTTGGGTTTCTCGACTATTTGTCACCCTATATCTCGTAAACCAGCGCACGGATTTCAATAAGTCTAATGGTGTGTAAGAGTGCGTGTCCAGCTCTACAAATTGGCATATATTTGACAACCCTCCCCCATCAGAAATAGCAATAACCATAAAAGTGTTTATTCGTGTCTGAAAGGACGATTTGGGTTTCTCGACTATTTGTCGCCCAATATCTTGTAAAAAAGCGCACGGATTTCAATAAGTCTAATGGTGTATAAGACTGCGTGTCCACCTCTACAAATCGACATATATTTGACAACCCTCCCCCATCAGATATAGCAATAACCATAAAAGGGTTTATTCGTGTCTGAAAAGACGATTTGGGTTTCTCGACTATTTGTCCCCCTATATCTCGTAAACCAGCGCACGGATTTCAATAAGTCTAATGGTGTGTAAGAGTGCGTGTCCAGCTCTACAAATCGACATATATTTGACAACCCTCCCCCGTCAGAAATAGCAATAACCATAAAAGTGTTTATTCGTGTCTGAAAAGACGATTTGGGTTTCTCGACTATTTGTCCCCTTATATCTCGTAAACCAACGCACGGATTTCAATAAGTCTAATGGTGTGTAAGAGTGCGTGTCCAGCTCTACAAATCGACATATATTTGACAACCCTCCCCCATCAGAAATAGCAATAACCATAAAAGTGTTTATTCGTGTCTGAAAAGACGATTTGGGTTTCTCGATTATTTGTACCCCTATATCTCGTAAACCAGCACACGGATTTCAATAAGTCTAATGGTGTGTAAGAGTGCGTGTCCACCTCTACAAATCGACATATATTTGACAACCCTCCCTCATCAGAAATAGCAATAACCATAAAAGTGTCGATATCTCGCAAACCAGCCAACGGATTTTAATAAGTCTAATGGTGTGTAAGAGTGCGTGTCCAGCTCTACAAATCGACATATATTTGACAACCCTCCCCCATCAGAAATAGCAATAACCCTAAAAGTGTTTATTCGTGTCTGAGAAGACGATTTGGGTTTCTCGACCTTTGTCCCCCTATATCTCGCAAACCAGCGCACGGATTTCAATAAGCCTAATGGTGTGTAAGAGTGCGTGTCCAGCTCTACAAATCGACATATATTTGACAACCCTCCCCCATCAGAAATAGCAATAACCATAAAAGTGTTTATTCGTGTCTGAAAAGACGATTTGGGTTTCTCGACTATTTGTCGCCCTATATCTCGTAAACCAGCGCTCGTATTTTAATAAGTCTAATGGTGTGTAAGACTGCGTGTCCACTTCTACAAATCGACATATATTTGACAACCCTTCCCCATCAGAAATAGCAATAACCATATAAGTGTCGATATCTCGCAAACCAGCCCACGAATTTTAATAAGTCTAATGGTGTGTAAGACTGCGTGTCCACCTCTACAAATCGACATATATTTGACAACCCTCCCCCATCAGAAATAGCAATAACCATAAAAGTGTCGATATCTCGCAAACCAGCCCACGGATTTTAATAAGTCTAATGGTGTGTAAGAGTGCGCGTCCAGCTCTACAAATCGACATATATTTGACAACCCTCCCCCGTCAGAAATAGCAATAACCATAAAAGTGTTTTTTCGTGTCTGAAAAGACGATTTGGGTTTCTCGACTATTTGTCCCCTTATATCTCGTAAACCAGCGCACGGATTTCAATAAGTCTAATGGTGTGTAAGGGTGCGTGTCCAGCTCTACAAATCGACATATATTTGACAACCCTCCCCCATCAGAAATAGCAATAACCATAAAAGTGTTTATTCGTGTCTGAAAAGACGATTTGGGTGTTTCTCGACTATTTGTACCCCTATATCTCGTAAACCAGCACACGGATTTCAATAAGTCTAATGGTGTGTAAGAGTGCGTGTCCACCTCTACAAATCGACATATATTCGACAACCCTCCCTCATCAGAAATAGCAATAACCATAAAAGTGTCGATATCTCGCAAACCAGCCCACGGATTTTAATAAGTCTAATGGTGTGTAAGAGTGCGTGACCAGCTCTACAAATCGACATATATTTGACAACCCTCCCCCATCAGAAATAATAATAATAATAATAATAATAATAAAGTGTCTTTATTGCGGAAGAAATAAGCATAATACAAAATAAAGATTAGCAAAAACAGGGCGAAGTTGAGAATATATTCTCCTCTTCCACTTAACCCTGCCATAAGAAAAATGAAAATAAAACAATCAAATAAAAAGAAAAATAATGTATAGGTATAAAATAATTATTAACTTCATATCTTGAATTACTTATAGTAAAATAAACTTTAAACTGGCCGAGAGAGATCACATAAAAGAAATACTATGACTAGCTGGTGGACTGAGCAGCAAACAGCGCTTTCCACAATCTCTTCTTAAATCCATTCAGAGGTAACTGTTTTAAGGAGTCAGGCAGCGGATTATACAAATTTGGCAGGTTAAAAGAGTAAGATCTTTCGTAAATAGCGGTTTTATGCATGGGGGGTGTAATGGTTCCCTTACTTCTAACATTAACGTTATGGACATCTGTCCTGAATCGAATTTTATTGTACAGATATTGAGGAACGTGTGTGGAGAGCAACTTGTGGTAGAAAACTAATAAATGATAGCGTCGACGATTAACCATGTTCAACCATCCAACCTCACCCAATTTGTGAGATACATGGTCCTCCCGCCTGAGACCGAAAATAAGTCGTAAACAAGAGTTGTGCACTCTTTGAATCCGACTCGATGAGAGTACATCCAAGCACGAACCATACACTGTGTCGCAAAAATCAAAATGACTGAGGACCAGAGCGTTACAGAGGTGAACCTTAGTTTTATAGTTGATGTACTTGCGTGAGCTGTAAATCATTTTAAGAGCACCAAACGCCTTTCTACACTTATTAGCAACGTGTTTTCTAAATCTAAGGTCACTGTCCATTTCAAGCCCCAGATTTCGGGTGATGCCACTCACACCTACCATTTGTTCCCCAACTTGCAAACTGAAATCCTGTGCAGCAGCCCCCCTCGCGGACCTCCCCCCAAATAGCATCACCACCGACTTACGGGGGTTAATTCTAAGTGAATGACGATTGGAGATGTCTATGAGACTCTTGATATCATCATTAAGTTTTGACTGTGCAACCGCCGTTTGACTATGAGGAAAGGACAAATAAATTTGCGCATCGTCTGCGTAGAAGTGCGAACTGCAATGCTTAAGGCATGAGGATAAATTATTAGTATAGATACAAAACAACAGAGGACCCAAAATGGACCCCTGGGGTACCCCAGAGCGTAAAAACCTCGGCCGTGAACTACGATTGTCTATTTTTACTATTTGTTGTCTATCATGTAAATAATTAGATATTAAAGAACGTGCCTTTTCACTGAAACCGACATAATGCAAGATCGAACACAACAATTGATGATTTACGGTATCAAATGCCTTAGAATAATCTAAAAGAGCTAAACCTGTAAGCTTGCCCCCATCAGACGCACGCAAAATATCATCACTTATGTTTGTTAGTGCAGTTGCACAACTATAGCCCTTTCGAAAACCAGATTGGAATTCAGGTAAAATATTATAATCATTAAGAAATTGCGTTATTTGGCTTTCCATTATTTTTTCCAAAAGCTTGGATACTACCGACAGAATGCTTATTGGTCTAAGGTCCCCGCAAGTCTGAGGATTCGCCACCTTGGGGAGAGGGGCTACCACTGCCAATTTCCAACAGGATGGAAAAACAGAATTGACAAGACAGTAGTTCAGTATGTGTGTTAAATAAGGCAAAACAAAAGGACAGCAATAACAAATCATCGCAAGCGAGATTCCGTCCGCGCCAATAGCATTTGATTTCATTTTCAATAGAAAACCAGAAACCACAGCCTCATCAACAGGTTGAAAAGGAAATTCACCAGTAAAGTTAACTTTTTTGTTGTTATCATAAAAGCTCAGCAAATCAATATCCACGTCAACAAGCCCGCCACCAGCATTAATAAAGTACTCATTAATCTCATCCACATCCTGCAAATCAGGTGGCAAAGCACAACTTTTCGGTTTTACAATTCCGGTGTTTCTCATTTCACTCCAAAGCTTCCTGCCCCCAGTACCATTCAATATTGCCGAGAAATAAGCCTTCTTCTCCGCTGCAACAGCGCTAGACACGTGTTTACAGATAGATTTGTACTCTTGAAAATCGTTCACAGATTTAGTAGACTTATATCTAGCACATGCATTTTCTCTAAGCTTTATTAAATTTTTAATATTAGGTGTCAACCAGGGTGCAGGCTTTTTAGTGAACTTAGATGTCTTTATAGGAGCATGAACATCAAATAGGCTCACGATAAGAGTATTAAAATAATTAACTTTCACATTAATATCATGAATATCGTATAGTAAATAAAATGACAGCTGTTTTAGATCACTTGTGAATGATTCTAAATTGAACATACTAAAATCCCTGTAGACCCGCACACTAGGCTTACACGTTTTCTTTGGAGCCCTCAAATGACATTCAATCAGCTCATGATCAGTCATACCATCAAGCGACTTCAAACCTCGAAAAGAAAAATCAGCTCCAGAGCACACCGCAACATCTATCAGTGACTCAGAAATGGGAGTAATACGCGTGGGTTGATCAACAATCTGCTGTAGGCCATATGCCTCCAACAAGTCCAAAAATGTAACCGCGCTCGAGCACAGAGGACCCAATAAATTAATATTAATATCGCCAGCACAGAAAAGCTCGTCGCATAGTGGAATGCAAGCACTTAAGGTTTCCTCAAAAGATTCAAAAAATAAGGAACAGTTAGCCTTGGGTGGTCTATAAACAACTCCCACACAATAGTTCAGATTATTATACCTCACCAAGACCCAAGCCTGCTCCAAATGCTCATAACAGTTGACGTTCAAATTAGTGATTTTAATATTAGACCTAATGTTCAGACCAACGCCTCCGCCTCTCCCAGTTGCCCTATTCTGTTGCACAAATTTGTAACCCGGTATCATACAGCGATCCCCAATGTCATCCGTCAGCCACGTCTCCGTAATCAGTACAATATCGTATTGACTCACCACAATAAACTCTCTGAATTCCAAAAAACAAGAAGCTAGTGATCTTATATTTACGCACGCTATATGCATACTATTCAGTCCCTCAGCCAAAACCAATAACAGACGCTATAATAATACAGCTACAAATATAAAAGCAAATTAGCGAACTCAATGAAGAAACAAAAAAAAGAATCACTATTCGCGCGTTAAAGTTACAACAACTAAAGCAGGAACAAATGCGCGATTATGCGTCCCTCGACAAAACCCAGACAAAATGAAACAGAATTTACAAATTATAAAGCAAAAAGAACTTAACTTAACATCTTCTTGATAACGTCGTTCTTTTTCATATAAATCGCACCATCATGGGTCCACACTGACATTTTTCCATGGAGTTCCTGTAGCTTTTTCAATTCCAGAACTCGAAACTGTGTAAGATCTTCTCCAATAAATACCCCTGTGCCCTTGAGAAGCCTCTTCGCTCGAAAAACGGTCGCTTTAGATTTATAAGTCGAAAACTTAATTATAATTGGGCGAGTGACGTTTGGTTTTCGCGCGCCAACTCGGTGGCAACGATCAATCTCAGCAGCAGACAAATTCAAATTCAATTTTTCGCGGAAAACTTCCAAGCAAACCGATTCGGTGTCTTCCGTCTTCGTCCCACTATCCTCTTTGATACCAAACATACGTATACTAGTACGGCGACTATATTGTTCATGTTGATCCAGTTTTTCCTCAAGTTTAGCCTTCGAATCGGTATTTGCGGTCTGTATTTGAAGAATTTCGTTTTCTAAATTTACCACTTTGGCTTCCAGTTTCTTTACCCTTCCATTAAGCTCCTTGTATTGTTCCGCAACAACCCCAGCCACAGCTTTAGCTAATTGACTGACGAATGAGTCCTTCCTGAACAACTCCACCATGACTTCTTCAAACTCAGCGAGTTTCTGCTTTGTGACGACCATCGCAACAATTGAAATTAACTAACACTACCGAAGACCACTCAGAGAACAGCGTAGACCAATATTTCTACTTAAGACGGTATAAAACTTCCACAAATTGTATAAAAATTGTCGAGGGCGCTGCACACGTGCTTACTCGCTCGGCATGTAACACAGAATGATATGATAAATAGCAATAACCATAAAAGTGTTTATTCGTGTCTGAAAAGACGATTTGGGTTTCTCGACTATTTGTCCCCTTATATCTCGTAAACCAGCGCACGGATTTCAGTAAGTCTAATGGTGTGTAAGAGTGCGTGTCCAGCTCTACAAATCGACATATATTTGACAACCCTCCCCCATCAGAAATAGCAATAACCATAAAAGTGTTTATTCGTGTCTGAAAAGACAATTTGAGTTTCTCGACTATTTGTATAAGTCTAATGGTGTGTAAGAGTGCGTGTCCACCTCTACAAATCGACATATACTTGACAACCCTCCCCCATCAGAAATAGCAATAACCATAAAAGTGTCGATATCTCGCAAACCAGCCCACGGATTTTAATAAGTCTAATGGTGTGTGAGAGTGCGTGTCCAGCTCTACAAATTGGCATATATTTGACAACCCTCCCCCATCAGAAATAGCAATAACCATAAAAGTGTTTATTCGTGTCTGAAAGGACGATTTGGGTTTCTCGACGATTTGTCGCCCAATATCTTGTAAACCAGCGCACGGATTTCAATAAGTCTAATGGTGTGTAAGACTGCGTGTCCACCTCTACAAATCGACATATATTTGACAACCCTCCCCCATCAGAAATAGCAATAACCATAAAAGTGTTTATTCGTGTCTGAAAAGACGATTTGGGTTTCTCGTCTATTTGTCCCCCTATATCTCGTAAACCAGCGCACGGATTTTAATAAGTCTAATGGTGTGTAAGACTGCGTGTCCACTTCTACAAATCGACATATATTTGACAACCCTCCCCCATCAGAAATAGCACTAACCATATAAGTGTCGATATCTCGCAAACCAGCCCACGAATTTTAATAAGTCTAATGGTGTGTAAGACTGCGTGACCACCTCTACAAATCGACATATATTTGACAACCCTCCCCCATCAGAAATAGCAATAACCATAAAAGTGTTTATTCGTGTCTGAAAAGACGATTTGGGTTTCTCGACTATTTGTCCCCTTATATCTCGTAAACCAGCGCACGGATTTCAATAAGTCTAATGGTGTGTAAGAGTGCGTGTCCAGCTCTACAAATCGACATATATTTGACAACCCTCCCCCATCAGAAATAGCAGTAACCATAAAAGTGTCGATATCTCGCAAACCAGCCCACGGATTTTAATAAGTCTAATGGTGTGTAAGAGTGCGTGTCCAGCTCTACAAATCGACATATATTTGACAACCCTCCCCCATCAGAAATAGCAATAACCATAAAAGTGTTTATTCGTGTCTGAAAAGACGATTTGGGTTTCTCGACTATTTGTCCCCTTATATCTCGTAAATCAGCGCACGGATTTCAATAAGTCTAAAGGTGTGTAAGAGTGCGTGTCCAGCTCTACAAATCGACATATATTTGACAACCCTCCCCCATCAGAAATAGCAATAACCATAAAAGTGTTTATTCGTGTCTGAGAAGACGATTTGGGTTTCTCGACTATTTGTACCCCTATATCTCGTAAACCAGCACACGGATTTCAATAAGTCTAATGGTGTGTAAGAGTGCGTGTCCAGCTCTACAAATCGACATATATTTGACAATCCTCCCCCATCAGAAATAGCAATAACCATAAAAGTGTTTTTGGTGGGAATGAAAAGACCTCTTTGTTCCTATGAAGGTTTTATTATTTTAATAGGTACCGGTTTCGATCTCACAGGATCATCATCAGCCTAAATCTAAAAAACAAAAGGCGGAGATAGTACTGATCGAAAGTGTCATGTTATAAAATAAATAGTAATAGACAGAATTACACTTTAAAAACAATTATCAAAAGATAATGTTACAAATAGAATTGATAAAACAAAAGACAAAAACTTACGGTCAATATTGAAGTATAATTGTACAGAACAGTAAAATCGACGACGTGCATCTGACGGAGTCCGAGACGGAATAGACAGGGAGAAATTTAACATCGAACAAAAATGGGTACGCAACCACGTCACAGACACCAAAAATTCCTAATGTATCCCACAGAGGTCAGACCGGAAGATATATTTGAAGAGAGGTTGGTGTGGAAAATTAATTTGATCATTGAGTAAATTGATATGTTTATTTAATTTAAGTTTCTCGATTTCGTATTGTTCGAGTAAGTCGAGTTTATAACCTTTTTTGCATCTATGTAAAAGTTTGACATTTTCGTAATCTAGATTGTGACCTGTTTCTAATTTGTGTTTGAATAAATTTGAAGTGTTTCTAGTTTTATGTTCGTTGATTCTTTGTGAGATCTTTCTTCCAGTCTGGCCTACGTAAGACGAAGGACAAACAGAGCAGCTGACCGAGTAGACGCCACAGCAATCCGTGATAGGGGTTGGGGTTTTGAAATTGGATAATAAACTGTAAATCTGAGTAGAACTCTTAAAAGCAGGGAAAATATTAAATTTAGGGAGGATTTTATTAAGTTTGACGGTAGTTTTATTATAAGTGAACGGTTTGTATATTCGGTCAAGAGGTTTATCATAGAAGTAAAGTGGATCTGTTTTAATTAGGGTTTGTCGCAAAAGTCGGTTGATGTGACATTATTAACAACATCAACCCCTTCAGACACTACATTGCCAGGTGGACACGATATGTGGACGATGTGTTTTGTGTGTGGGGTGGAAGCAAGGATGAACTAATCAATTTTTTAAATTTTATAAACAATCTACACAATAAGTTGAACTTCACTTTAGAAATAGAGAACAACCATATATTGAACTTCCTAGATTTGACCTTAACCAGAACCAATAATAAATTAAAATTTGACATTTTTAGAAAACCATCTTCCATTCCTACAATAATCCCTTACGATTCAGCACATCCTTTTTCCCAACGTTTGGCTTCTTTCCGCTTTATGCTCAACAGATGTCTCACGTATCCCTTAGAACCTGATTCTAAAATCAAAGAACTTAATTTCATATACAATCTCGCTCTGCAAAACTCATTTCCCACAAAACACATCAACCGACTTTTGCGACAAACCCTAATTATAACAGATCCACTTTACTTCTATGATAAACCTCTTGACCGAATATACAAACCGTTCACTTATAATAAAACTACCGTCAAACTTAATAAAATCCTCCCTAAATTTAATATTTTCCCTGCTTTTAAGAGTTCTACTCAGATTTACAGTTTATTATCCAATTTCAAAACCCCAACCCCTATCACGGATTGCTGTGGCGTCTACTCGGTCAGCTGCTCTGTTTGTCCTTCGTCTTACATTGGTCAGACTGGAAGAAAGATCTCACAAAGAATCAACGAACATAAAACTAGAAACACTTCAAATTTATTCAAACACAAATTAGAAACAGGTCACAATCTAGATTACGAAAATGTCAAACTTTTACATAGATGCAAAAAAGGTTATAAACTCGACTTACTCGAACAATACGAAATCGAGAAACTTAAATTAAATAAACATATCAATTTACTCAATGATCAAATTAATTTTCCACACCAACCTCTCTTCAAATATATCTTCCGGTCTGACCTCTGTGGGACACATTAGGAATTTTTGGTGTCTGTGACGTGGTTGCGTACCCATTTTTGTTCGATGTTAAATTTCTCCCTGTCTATTCCGTCTCGGACTCCGTCAGATGCACGTCGTCGATTTTACTGTTCTGTACAATTATACTTCAATATTGACCGTAAGTTTTTGTCTTTTGTTTTATCAATTCTATTTGTAACATTATCTTTTGATAATTGTTTTTAAAGTGTAATTCTGTCTATTACTATTTATTTTATAACATGACACTTTCGATCAGTACTATCTCCTCCTTTTGTTTTTTAGATTTAGGCTGATGATGATCCTGTGAGATCGAAACCGGTACCTATTAAAAAAGACGATTTGGTTTTCTCGACTTTTTGTCCCCCTATATCTCGTAAACAAGCGCACAGATTTCAATAAGTCTAATGGTGTGTAAGAGTGCGTGTCCACCTCTACAAATCGACATATATTTGACAACCCTCCTCCATCAGAAATAGCAATAACCATAAAAGTGTCGACCACGGATTTTAATAAGTCTAATGGTGTGTAAGAGTGCGTGTCCAGCTCAACAAATCAACATATATTTGACAATCCTCCCCCATCAGAAATAGCAATAACCATAAAAGCGTTTATTCGTGTCTGAAAAGACGATTTGGGTTTCTCGACTATTTGTCCCCTTATATCTCGTAAATCAGCGCACGGATTTCAATAAGTCTAATGGTGTGTAAGAGTGCGTGTCCAGCTCTACAAATCGACACATATTTGACAACCCTCCCCCATCAGAAATAGCAATAACCATAAAAGTGTCGATATCTAGCAAACCAGCCCACGGGTTTTAATAAGTCTAATGGTGTGTAAGAGTGCGTGTCCAGCTCTACAAATCGACATATATTTGACAACCCTCCCCCATCAGAAATAGCAATAACCATAAAAGCGTTTATTCGTGTCTGAAAAGACGATTTGGGTTTCTCGACTATTTGCCCCCCTATATCTCGTAAACCAGCGAACGGATTTTAATAAGTCTAATGGTGCGTAAGAGTACGTGTCCACCTCTACAAATCGACATATATTTGACAACGCTCCCCCATCAGAAATAGCAATAACCATAAAAGTGTTTATTCGTGTCTGAAAAGACGATTTGGGTTTCTCGACTATTTGTCCCCCTATATCTCGTAAACCGGCGCACGGATTTCAATAAGTCTAATGGTGTGTAAGACTGCGTGTCCACCTCTACAAATCGACATATATTTGACAACCCTCCCCCATTAGAAATAGCAATAACCATAAAAGTGTTTATTCGTGTCTGAAAAGACGATTTGGGTTTCTCGCCTATTTGTCGCCCTATATCTCGTAAACCAGCGCACGGATTTCAATAAGTCTAATGATGTGTAAGAGTGCGTGTCCACCTTTATAAACCGACATATATTTGAAAACCCTCCCCCATCAGAAATAGCAATAACCATAAAAGTGTTTATTCGTGTCTGAAAAGACGATTTGGGTTTCTCGACTATTTGCCCCCCTATATCTCGTAAACCAGCGCACGGATTTTAATAAGTCCAATGGTGTGTAAGAGTGCGTGTCCACCTCTACAAATCGACATATATTTGACAACCTTCCCCCATCAGAAATAGCAATAACCATAAAAGTGTTAATTCGTGTCTGAAAAGACGATTTGGGTTTCTCGACTCTTTGTCGCCCTATATCTCGTAAACCAGCGCACGGATTTCAATAAGTCTAATGGTGTGTAAGAGTGCGTGTCCACCTCTACAAATCGACATATATTTGACAACCCTCCCCCATCAGAAATAGCAATAACCATAAAAGTGTCGATATCTAGCAAACCAGCCCACGGATTTTAATAAGTCTAATGGTGTGTAAGAGTGCGTGTCCAGCTCTACAAATCGACATATATTTGACAACCCTCCCCCATCAGAAATAGCAATAACCATAAAAGCGTTTATTCGTGTCTGAAAAGACGATTTGGGTTTCTCGACTATTTGCCCCCCTATATCTCGTAAACCAGCGCACGGATTTTAATAAGTCTAATGGCGCGTAAGAGTGCGTGTCCACCTCTACAAATCGACATATATTTGACAACGCTCCCCCATCAGAAATAGCAATAACCATAAAAGTGTTTATTCGTGTCTGAAAAGACGATTTGGATTTCTCGACTATTTGTCCCCCTATATCTCGTAAACCAGCGCACGGATTTCAATAAGTCTAATGGTGTGTAAGACTGCGTGTCCACCTCTACAAATCGACATATATTTGACAACCCTCCCCCTTCAGAAATAGCAATAACCATAAAAGCGTTTATTCGTGCCTGAAAAGACGATTTGGGTTTCTCGACTATTTGTCCCCCTATATCTCGTAAACCAGCGCACGGATTTCAATAAGTCTAATGGTGTGTAAGAGTGCGTGTCCACCTCTACAAATCGACATATATTTGACAACCCTCCCCCATCAGAAATAGCAATAACCATAAAAGTGTCGATATCTCGCAAACCAGCCCACGGATTTTAATAAGTCTAATGGTGTGTAAGAGTGCGTGTCCAGCTCTACAAATCAACATATATTTGACAACCCTCCCCCATCAGAAATAGCAATAACCATAAAAGCGTTTATTCGTGTCTGAAAAGACGATTTGGGTTTCTCGACTATTTGTCCCCTTATATCTCGTAAACCAGCGCACGGATTTCAATAAGTCTAATGGTGTGTAAGAGTGCGTGTCCAGCTCTACAAATCGACACATATTTGACAACCCTCCCCCATCAGAAATAGCAATAACCATAAAAGTGTCGATATCTAGCAAACCAGCCCACGGGTTTTAATAAGTCTAATGGTGTGTAAGAGTGCGTGTCCAGCTCTACAAATCGACATATATTTGACAACCCTCCCCCATCAGAAATAGCAATAACCATAAAAGCGTTTATTCGTGTCTGAAAAGACGATTTTGGTTTCTCGACTATTTGCCCCCCTATATCTCGTAAACCAGCGAACGGATTTTAATAAGTCTAATGGTGCGTAAGAGTGCGTGTCCACCTCTACAAATCGACATATATTTGACAACGCTCCCCCATCAGAAATAGCAATAACCATAAAAGTGTTTATTCGTGTCTGAAAAGACGATTTGGGTTTCTCGACTATTTGTCCCCCTATATCTCGTAAACCAGCGCACGGATTTCAATAAGTCTAATGGTGTGTAAGAGTGCGTGTCCAGCTCTACAAATCGACATATATTTGACAACCCTCCCCCATTAGAAATAGCAATAACCATAAAAGTGTTTATTCGTGTCTGAAAAGACGATTTGGGTTTCTCGACTATTTGTCGCCCTATATCTCGTAAACCAGCGCACGGATTTCAATAAGTCTAATGATGTGTAAGAGTGCGTGTCCACCTTTATAAACCGACATATATTTGACAACCCTCCCTCATCAGAAATAGCAATAACCATAAAAGTGTTTATTCGTGTCTGAAAAGACGATTTGGGTTTCTCGACTATTTGTCCCCCTATATCTCGTAAACCAGCGCACGGATTTTAATAAGTCCAATGGTGTGTAAGAGTGCGTGTCCACCTCTACAAATCGACATATATTTGACAACCTTCCCCCATCAGAAATAGCAATAACCATAAAAGTGTTAATTCGTGTCTGAAAAGACGATTTGGGTTTCTCGACTCTTTGTCGCCCTATATCTCGTAAACCAGCGCACGGATTCCAATAAGTCTAATGATGTGTAAGAGTGCGTGTCCACCTTTATAAACCGACATATATTTGACAACCCTCCCCCATCAGAAATAGCAATAACCATAAAAGCGTTTATTCGTGTCTGAAAAGACGATTTGGGTTTCTCGACTCTTTGTGCCCCTATATCTCGTAAACCAGCGCACGGATTTCAATAAGTCTAATGGTGTGTAAGAGTGCGTGTCCACCTCTACAAATCGACATATATTTGACAACCCTCCCCCATCAGAAATAGCAATAACCATAAAAGTGTCGATATCTAGCAAACCAGCCCACGGATTTTAATAAGTCTAATGGTGTGTAAGAGTGCGTGTCCAGCTCTACAAATCGACATATATTTGATAACCCTCCCCCATCAGAAATAGCAATAACCATAAAAGCGTTTATTCGTGTCTGAAAAGACGATTTGGGTTTCTCGACTATTTGCCCCCCTATATCTCGTAAACCAGCGCACGGATTTTAATAAGTCTAATGGCGCGTAAGAGTGCGTGTCCACCTCTACAAATCGACATATATTTGACAACGCTCCCCCATCAGAAATAGCAATAACCATAAAAGTGTTTATTCGTGTCTGAAAAGACGATTTGGGTTTCTCGACTATTTGTCCCCCTATATCTCGTAAACCAGCGCACGGATTTCAATAAGTCTAATGGTGTGTAAGACTGCGTGTCCACCTCTACAAATCGACATATATTTGACAACCCTCCCCCTTCAGAAATAGCAATAACCATAAAAGCGTTTATTCGTGTCTGAAAAGACGATTTGGGTTTCTCGACTATTTGTCCCCCTATATCTCGTAAACCAGCGCACGGATTTCAATAACTCTAATGGTGTGTAAGAGTGCGTGTCCAGCTCTACAAATCGACATATATTTGACAACCCTCCCCCTTTAGAAATAGCAATAACCATAAAAGTGTTTATTAGTGTCTGAAAAGACGATTTGGGTTTCTCGACTATTTGTCCCCCTATATCTCGTAAACCAGCGCACGGATTTTAATAAGTCCAATGGTGTGTAAGAGTGCGTGTCCACCTCTACAAATCGACATATATTTGACAACCTTCCCCCATCAGAAATAGCAATAACCATAAAAGTGTTAATTCGTGTCTGAAAAGACGATTTGGGTTTCTCGACTCTTTGTCGCCCTATATCTCGTAAACCAGCGCACGGATTTCAATAAGTCTAATGGTGTGTAAGGGTGCGTGTCCAGCTCTACAAATCGACATATATTTGACAACCCCCCCATCAGAAATAGCAATAACCATAAAAGTGTTTATTCGTGTCTGAAAAGACGATTTGGGTTTCTCGACTATTTGTCCCCCTATATCTCGTAAACCAGCGCACGGATTTTAATAAGTCTAATGGTGTGTAAGAGTGCGTGTCCACCTTTATAAATCGACATATATTGGACAACCCTCGCCCATCAGAAATAGCAATAACCATAAAAGTGTTTATTCGTGTCTGAAAAGACGATTTGATTTTCTCGACTTTTTGTCCCCCTATATCTCGTAAACAAGCGCACAGATTTCAATAAGTCTAATGGTGTGTAAGAGTGCGTGTCCACCTCTACAAATCGACATATATTTGACAACCCTCCCCCATCAGAAATAGCAATAACCATAAAAGTGTCGATATCTCGCAAACCAGCCCACGGATTTTAATAAGTCTAATGGTGTGTAAGAGTGTGTGTCCAGCTCTACAAATCAACATATATTTGACAACCCTCCCCCATCAGAAATAGCAATAACCATAAAAACGTTTATTCGTGTCTGAAAAGACGATTTGGGTTTCTCGACTATTTGTCCCCTTATATCTCGTAAACCAGCGCACGGATTTCAATAAGTCTAATGGTGTGTAAGAGTGCGTGTCCAGCTCTACAAATCGACACATATTTGACAACCCTCCCCCATCAGAAATAGCAATAACCATAAAAGGGTCGATATCTAGCAAACCAGCCCACGGATTTTAATAAGTCTAATGGTGTGTAAGAGTGCGTGTCCAGCTCTACAAATCGACATATATTTGACAACCCTCCCCCATCAGAAATAGTAATAACCATAAAAGCGTTTATTCGTGTCTGAAAAGACGATTTGGGTTTCTCGACTATTTGCCCCTCTATATCTCGTAAACCAGCGCACGGATTTTAATAAGTCTAATGGTGCGTAAGAGTGCGTGTCCACCTCTACAAACCGACATATATTTGACAACGCTCCCCCATCAGAAATAGCAATAACCATAAAAGTGTTTATTCGTGTCTGAAAAGACGATTTGAGTTTCTCGACTATTTGTCCCCCTATATCTCGTAAACCAGCGCACGGATTTCAATAAGTCTAATGGTGTGTAAGACTGCGTGTCCACCTCTACAAATCGACATATATTTGACAACCCTCCCCCTTCAGAAATAGCAATAACCATAAAAGCGTTTATTCGTGTCTGAAAAGACGATTTGGGTTTCTCGACTATTTGTCCCCCTATATCTCGTAAACCAGCGCACGGATTTCAATAAGTCTAATGGTGTGTAAGAGTGCGTGTCCAGCTCTACAAATCGACATATATTTGACAACCCTCCCCCATCAGAAATAGCAACCATAAAAGTGTCGATATCTCGCAATCCAGCCCACGGATTTTAATAAGTGTAATGGTGTGTAAGAGTGCGTGTCCAGCTCTAGAAATTGACATATATTTGACAACACTCCACCGTCAGAAATAGCAATAACCATAAAAGCGTTTATTCGTGTCTGAAAAGACGATTTGGGTTTCTCGACTATTTGTCCCCCTATATCTCGTAAACCAGCGCACGGATTTCAATAAGTCTAATGGTGTGTAAGAGTGCGTGTCCAGCTCTACAAATCGACATATATTTGACAACCCCCCCATCAGAAATAGCAATAACCATAAAAGTGTTTATTCGTGTCTGACAAGACGATTTGGGTTTCTCGACTATTTGTCCCCCTATATCTCGTAAACCAGCGCACGGATTTTAATAAGTCTAATGGTGTGTAAGAGTGCGTGTCCACCTCTACAAATCGACATATATTTGACAACCCTCCCCCATCAGAAATAGCAATAACCATAAAAGTGTTTATTCGTGTCTGAAAAGACGATTTGGTTTTCTCGACTATTTGTCCCCCTATATCTCGTAAACCAGCGCACGGACTTCAATAAGTCTAATGGTGTGTAAGACTGCGTGTCCACCTCTACAAATCGACATATATTTGACAACCCTTCCCCATCAGAAATAGCAATAACCATAAAAGCGTTTATTCGTGTCTGAAAAGACGATTTGGGTTTCTCGACTATTTGTCCCCCTATATCTCGTAAACCAGCGCACGGATTTCAATAAGACTAATGGTGTGTAAGAGTGCATGTCCAGCTCTACTAATCGACATATATTTGACAACCCTCCCCCATCAGAAATAGCAATAACCATAAAAGTGTTTATTCGTGTCTGAAAAGACGATTTGGGTTTCTCGACTATTTATCCCCCTATATCTCGTAAACCAGCGCACGGATTTTAATAAGTCTAATGGTGTGTAAGAGTGCGTGTCCACCTCTACAAATCGACATATATTTGACAACCCTCCCCCATCAGAAATAGCAATAACCATAAAAGTGTTAATTCGTGTCTGAAAAGACGATTTGGGTTTCTCGACTTTTTGTCGCCCTATATCTCGTAAACCAGCGCACGGATTTCAATAAGTCTAATGATGTGTAAGAGTGCGTGTCCACCTTTATAAATCGACATATATTTGACAACCCTCCCCCATCAGAAATACCAATAACCATAAAATAAAGGTGTTTATTCGTGTCTGAAAAGACGATTTGGGTTTCTCGAACCTTTGTCCCCCTATATCTCGTAAACCAGCGCACGGATTTCAATACGTCCAATGGTGTGTAAGAGTGCGTGTCCACCTCTACAAATCGACATATATTTGACAACACTCCCCCTTCAGAAATAGCAATAACCATAAAAGTGTTTATTCGTGTCTGAAAAGACGATTTGGTTTTCTCGACTATTTGTCCCCCTATATCTCGTAAACCAGCGCACGGATTTCAATAAGTCTAATGGTGTGTAAGACTGCGTGTCCACCTCTACAAATCGACATATATTTGACAACCCTTCCCCATCAGAAATAGCAATAACCATAAAAGTGTTTATTCGTGTCTGAAAAGACGATTTGGGTTTCTCGACTATTTGTCCCCCTATATCTCGTAAACCAGCGCACGGATTTCAATAAGACTAATGGTGTGTAAGAGTGCATGTCCAGCTCTACTAATCGACATATATTTGACAACCCTCCCCCATCAGAAATAGCAATAACCATAAAAGTGTTTATTCGTGTCTGAAAAGACGATTTGGGTTTCTCGACTATTTATCCCCCTATATCTCGTAAACCAGCGCACGGATTTTAATAAGTCTAATGGTGTGTAAGAGTGCGTGTCCACCTCTACAAATCGACATATATTTGACAACACTCCCCCTTCAGAGATAGCAATAACCATAAAAGTGTTTATTCGTGTCTAAAAAGACGATTTGGGTTTCTCGACTATTTGTCCCCCTATATCTCGTAAACCAGCGCACGGATTTCAATAAGTCTAATGGTGTGTAAGACTGCGTGTCCACCTCTACAAATCGACATATATTTGACAACCCTCCCCCTTCAGAAATAGCAATAACCATAAAAGCGTTTATTCGTGTCTGAAAAGACGATTTGGGTTTCTCGACTATTTGTCCCCCTATATCTCGTAAACCAGCGCACGGATTTCAATAAGTCTAATGGTGTGTAAGAGTGCGTGTCCAGCTCTACAAATCGACATATATTTGACAACCCTCCCCCTTTAGAAATAGCAATAACCATAAAAGTGTTTATTCGTGTCTGAAAAGACGATTTGGGTTTCTCGACTATTTGTCCCCCTATATCTCGTAAACCAGCGCACGGATTTTAATAAGTCCAATGGTGTGTAAGAGTGCGTGTCCACCTCTACAAATCGACATATATTTGACAACCTTCCCCCATCAGAAATAGCAATAACCATAAAAGTGTTAATTCGTGTCTGAAAAGACGATTTGGGTTTCTCGACTCTTTGTCGCCCTATATCTCGTAAACCAGCGCACGGATTTCAATAAGTCTAATGATGTGTAAGAGTGCGTGTCTACCTTTATAAACCGACATATATTTGACAACCCTCCCCCATCAGAAATAGCAATAACCATAAAAGTGTTTATTCGTGTCTGAAAAGACGATTTGGGTTTCTCGACTTTTTGTCCCCCTATATCTCGTAAACCAGCGCACGGATTTCAATAAGTCTAATGGTGTGTAAGAGTGCGTGTCCACCTCTACAAATCGACATATATTTGACAACCCTCCCCCATCAGAAATAGCAATAACCATAAAAGTGTCGATATCTCGCAAACCAGCCCACGGATTTTAATAAGTGCAATGGTGTGTAAGAGTGCGTGTCCAGCTCTACAAATCGACATATATTTGACAACACTCCCCCGTCAGAAATAGCAATAACCATAAAAGCGTTTATTCGTGTCTGAAAAGACGATTTGGTTTTCTCGACTATTTGTCCCCCTATATCTCGTAAACCAGCGCACGGATTTCAATAAGTCTAATGGTGTGTAAGACTGCGTGTCCATCTCTACAAATCGACATATATTTGACAACCCTTCCCCATCAGAAATAGCAATAACCATAAAAGCGTTTATTCGTGTCTGAAAAGACGATTTGGGTTTCTCGACTATTTGTCCCCCTATATCTCGTAAACCAGCGCACGGATTTCAATAAGACTAATGGTGTGTAAGAGTGCATGTCCAGCTCTACTAATCGACATATATTTGACAACCCTCCCCCATCAGAAATAGCAATAACCATAAAAGTGTTTATTCGTGTCTGAAAAGACGATTTGGGTTTCTCGACTATTTATCCCCCTATATCTCGTAAACCAGCGCACGGATTTTAATAAGTCTAATGGTGTGTAAGAGTGCGTGTCCACCTCTACAAATCGACATATATTTGACAACCCTCCCCCATCAGAAATAGCAATAACCATAAAAGTGTTAATTCGTGTCTGAAAAGACGATTTGGGTTTCTCGACTTTTTGTCGCCCTATATCTCGTAAACCAGCGCACGGATTTCAATAAGTCTAATGATGTGTAAGAGTGCGTGTCCACCTTTATAAATCGACATATATTTGACAACCCTCCCCCATCAGAAATACCAATAACCATAAAATAAAGGTGTTTATTCGTGTCTGAAAAGACGATTTGGGTTTCTCGAACCTTTGTCCCCCTATATCTCGTAAACCAGCGCACGGATTTCAATAAGTCTAATGGTGTGTAAGAGTGCGTGTCCACCTCTACAAATCGACATATATTTGACAACACTCCCCCTTCAGAAATAGCAATAACCATAAAAGTGTTTATTCGTGTCTGAAAAGACGATTTGGTTTTCTCGACTATTTGTCCCCCTATATCTCGTAAACCAGCGCACGGATTTCAATAAGTCTAATGGTGTGTAAGACTGCGTGTCCACCTCTACAAATCGACATATATTTGACAACCCTTCCCCATCAGAAATAGCAATAACCATAAAAGCGTTTATTCGTGTCTGAAAAGACGATTTGGGTTTCTCGACTATTTGTCCCCCTATATCTCGTAAACCAGCGCACGGATTTCAATAAGACTAATGGTGTGTAAGAGTGCATGTCCAGCTCTACTAATCGACATATATTTGACAACCCTCCCCCATCAGAAATAGCAATAACCATAAAAGTGTTTATTCGTGTCTGAAAAGACGATTTGGGTTTCTCGACTATTTATCCCCCTATATCTCGTAAACCAGCGCACGGATTTTAATAAGTCTAATGGTGTGTAAGAGTGCGTGTCCACCTCTACAAATCGACATATATTTGACAACACTCCCCCTTCAGAAATAGCAATAACCATAAAAGTGTTTATTCGTGTCTGAAAAGACGATTTGGGTTTCTCGACTATTTGTCCCCCTATATCTCGTAAACCAGCGCACGGATTTCAATAAGTCTAATGGTGTGTAAGACTGCGTGTCCACCTCTACAAATCGACATATATTTGACAACCCTCCCCCTTCAGAAATAGCAATAACCATAAAAGCGTTTATTCGTGTCTGAAAAGACGATTTGGTTATTGGTATTTGCTATTTGGTTATTGCTATTTCTCATGGGGAAGGGTTGGCAAATATATGTCGATTTATAGAGCTGGACACGCACTCTTACACACTGTTAGACTTATTAATAATCTGTGGGCTGGTTTGCGAGATATCGACTATTTTGCGGCGATTGTTATTTCCCATGGGGGAGGGTTGGCAAATATATGTCGATTTGTAGAGCTGGATACGCACTCTTACACAGTATTAGATTTATTAAAATATGTGGGCTGGTTTGCGGGATATCGACAGTTATGCTGTTATTGCTATTACCCATGGGGGAAGGTTGGCAAATATATATCGATTTGTCGAGCTGGACACGCACTCTTACACACTATTAGATTTATTAAATTCCGTGGGCTGCTTTGTAAGATATCGACCCTTTTATGGTTATTGCTATTTCTCATGGGGGAGAGTTGGAAAATATATGTCAATTTGTAGAGCTGAACACGCACTCTTACACGCTATTAGACATATTAAAATCCGTAGGCTGGTTTGCGAGATATCGACACTTTTATGTTTATTACTATTTCTCATGGGGGAGGGTTGGCATATATATGTCGATTTGTAGAGCTGGACACGCACTCTTACACACTATTAGACTTATTGAAATCCGTGCGCTGGTTTGCGAGTTATAGGGAGACGAAAAATCGAGAAACCCAAATCGTCTTCCCAGACACTAGTAAACGCTTTCATGGTGATTGCCATTTCTCATGGGGGAGGGTTGGCAAATATAGGTCGATTTGTAGAGCTGGACACGCACTCTTACACACAATTAGACTTATTAAAATCCGTGGACTGGTTTGCGAGATATCGACACTTTTGCGGATATTGTTATTTCTCATGGAAGAGGGTTGGAAAATATAAGTCGATTTGTAGAGCTGAACACGCACTCTAACACACTATTAGATTTATTAAATTCCGTTGGCTGGTTTGTAAGATATCGACACTTTTATGGTTATTGCTATTTGTCATGGGGGAGGGTTGGCAAATATATGTCAATTTGTAGAGCTGCACACGCACTCTTACACACTATTAGACTTATTAAAATCCGTGGGCTGGTTTGCGAGATATCGACAATTTTGCAGTTATTGTTATTTCCCATGGGGGAGGGTTGGCAAATATATGTCGATTTGTAGAGCTGAACACGCACTCTTACACACTATTAGAATTATTGAAGTCCGTACGCTGGTTTGCGAGATATTAGGAGACGAGAAATCGAGAAACACAAATCGTCTTCCCAGACTCGAGTAAACCCTTTTATGGTAATTGCTATTTCTCATATGGGAGCGTTGGCAAATATATGTCGATTTGTAGAGCTGGACACGCACCCTTGCACACTATTAGACTTATTAAAATCCGTAGGCTGGTTTGCGAGATATCGACACTTTTATGGTTATTGCTATTTCTCATGGGGGAGTGTTCGCAAATATATGTCGATTTGTAGAGCTCGACACGCACTCTTACACACTATTAGACTTATCATAATCCGTAGGCTGGTTTGCGAGATATCGACAATTTTATGGTTATTGCTATTTCTCATGGGGGAGGGTTGGCAAATATATGTCGATTTGTAAAGCTGAACACGCACCCTTGCACACTATTGGACATATTAAAATCCGTGGCTAGTTTCCGAGATATCGACACTTCTGCGGTTATTGCTATTTCTCATGGGGGAGGGTGGGCAAATATATGTCGATTTGTACAGCTGGACACGCACTCTTACACACTATTAGACTTATTAAAATCCGTGGGCTGGTTTGCGAGATAACGACACTTTTATGGTTATTGCTATTTCTCATGGGGGAGGGTTGGCCAAAAAATGTCGATTTGTAAAGCTGGACACGCACTCTTGCACACTATTAGACATATTAAAATCTGTAGGCTGGTTTGCGAGATATCGACACTTTTATGGTTATTGCTATTTCTCATATGGGGGGGTTGGCGAATATATGTCGATTTGTCGAGCTGGACATGCACTCTTACACACTGTTAGACTTATTAATCCCCGAGGGCTGGTTTGCGAGATATCGACACTTTTGCGGTTATTGCTATTTCTCATGGGGTAGGGTTGGCAAATATATGTCGATTTGTAGAGCTGGACATGCACTCTTAAACACTATTAGACTTATTAAAATCCGTGGGCTGGTTTGCGAGATATCGACAGTTTTGCTGTTATTGCTATTTCCCATGGGGAGGGTTGACAAATATATGTCGATTTGTAGAGCAGGACACGCCCTCTTACACACTATTAGACTTATTGAAATCCGTACGCTGGTTTGCGAGATATAGGGAGACGAAAAGTCGAGAAAAGCAAATCGTCTTCCCAGACACGAATAAACACTTTTATGGTAATTGCTGTTTCTGATAGGGGAGGGTTGGCAAATACATGTCGATTTGTAAAGCCGGACACGCGCCCTTGCGCACTATTAGACTTATTAAATTCCGTGGGCTGGTTTCCGCGGTATCGACACTTCTATGGTTATTGCTATTTCTCATGGGGGGGTTCGCAAATATATGTCGATTTGTAGAGCTGGATACGCACTCTTACACACTATTAGTCTTATTGAAATCCGTAAGCTGGTTTGCGAGATATAGGGAGACGAAAAATCGAGAAACCCAAATCGTCTTCACAGACACGAGTAAACACTTTTATGGTAATTGCTATTTCTCATGGGGGTGGGTTGGCAAATATATGTCGATTTGTAAAGCTGGACACGCACCCTTGCACACTATTAGACATATTAAAATCCGTGGGCTGGTTTCCGAGATATCGACACTTTTGCGGTTATTGCTATTTCTCATGGGGGAGGGTTGGCAAATATACGTCGATTTGTAGAGCTGGACACGCACTCTTACACACTATTAGACTTATTAAAAACCGTGGGCTGGTTTGCGAGATATCGACCATTTTGCGGTTATTGCTATTTCTCATGGGGAAGGGTTGGCAAATATATGTCGATTTATAGAGCTGGACACGCACTCTTACACACTGTTAGATTTATTAATATCTGTGGGCTGGTTTGCGAGATATCGACTATTTTGCGGCGATTGTTATTTCCCATGGGGGAGGGTTGGCAAATATATGTCGATTTGTAGAGCTGGATACGCACTCTTACACAGTATTAGATTTATTAAAATATGTGGGCTGGTTTGCGGGATATCGACAATTATGCTGTTATTGCTATTACCCATGGGGGAAGGTTGGCAAATATATATCGATTTGTCGAGCTGGACACGCACTCTTACACACTATTAGACTTATTGAAGTCCTGGTTTGCGAGATATAAGGAGACGAGAAATCGAGAAAACCAAATCGTCTTCCCAGACGCGAGTAAACCCTTTTATGGTAATTGCTATTTCTCATATGGGAGCGTTGGCAAATATATGTCGATTTGTAGAGCTGGACACGCACCCTTGCACACTATTAGGCTTATTAAAATCCGTAGGCTGGTTTGCGAGATATCGACACTTTTATGGTAATTGCTATTTCTCATGGGGGAGTGCTCGCAAATATATGTCGATTTGAAAAGCTGGACACGCACTCTTACACACTATTAGACTTATTGAAATCCGTACGCTGGTTTGCGACATATAGGGAGACGAAAAATCGAGAAACCCAAATCGTCTTCCCAGACACGAGTAAACAATTTTATGGTAATTGCTATTTCTCATGGGGGAGGGTTGGCAAATATATGTCGATTTGTAAAGCTGGACACGCAGCCTTGCACACTATTGGACATATTAAAATCCGTGGGCTGGTTTCCGGGATATCGACCCTTTTGCGGTTATTGCTATTTCTCATGGGGAGGGTTGGCAAATATATGTCGATTTGTACAGCTGGACACGCACTCTTACACACTATTAGACTTATTAAAATATGTGGGCTGGTTTGCGAGATAACGACACTTTTATGGTTATTGCTATTTCTCATGGAGGAGGGTTGGCAAAAATATGTCGATTTGTAAAGCTGGACACGCACCCCTGCACACAATTAGACATATTAAAATCCGTAGGCTGGTTTGCGAGATATCGACACCTTTATGGTTATTGCTATTTCTGATGGGGGAGTGTTGGCGAATATATGTCGATTTGTAGAGCTGGACACGCCCCCTTGCACACTATTAGACTTATTAAAATCCGTAGGCTGGTTTGCGAGATATCGACACTTTTATGGTTATTGCTATTTCTCATGGGGGAGTGTTTGCAAATATATGTCGAATTGTAGAGCTGGACACGCACTCTTACACACTATTAGACTTATTGAAATCCGTGCGCTGGTTTGCGAGATATAGGGAGACGAATAATCGAGAAACCCAAATCGTCTTCCCAGACACGAGTAAACAATTTTATGGTAATTGCTATTCCTCATGGGGGAGGGTTGGCAAATATACGTCGATTTGTGGTGCTGGACACGCACTCTTACACACTATTATACATATTAAAATCCGTAGGCTGGTTTGCGAGATATCGACACTTTTATGTTTATTATTATTTCTCATGGGGGAGGGTTGGCATATATATGTCGATTTGTAGAGCTGGACACGCACTCTTACACACTATTAGACTTATTGAAATCCGTGCGCTGGTTTGCGAGATATAGGGAGACGAAGAATCGAGAAATCCAAATCGTCTTCCCAGACACTAGTAAACACTTTCATGGTGATTGCTATTTCTCATGGGGGAGCATTGGCAAATATATGTCGATTTGTAGAGCTGGACACGCACTCCTACACACTATTAGACTTATTAAAATCCGTGGGCTGGTTTGCGAGATATCGACACTTTTGCGGACATATTGTTATTTCTCATGGGGGAGGGTTGGCATATATATGTCGATTTGTAGAGCTGGAAACGCACTCTTGCACACTATTAGACTTATTAAAATCCGTGAACTGGTTTGCGAGATATCGACACTTTTGCGGTTATTTCTATTTCTCATGGGGGAGGCTTGGCAAATATACGTCGATTTGTAGAGCTAGACACGCACTCCTACACACTATTAGACTTATTAGAATCCGTGGGCTGGTTTGCGAGATATCGACACTTTTGCGGGTATTGTTATTTCTCATGGGGGAGGGTTGGCAGATATATGTCGATTTGTAGAGCTGGAAACGTACTCTTGCACACAATTAGACTTATTAAAAGCCGTAGGCTGGTTTGCGAGATATCGACACTTTTATGGTTATTGTTATTTCTCATGGGGGAGGGTTGGCAAATATATGTCGATTTGTAGAGCTGGACACGCACTCTTTCACACTATTAGACTTATTGAAATCCGTACGCTGGTTTGCGAGATATAGGGAGACGAAAAATCGAGAAGACCCAAATCGTCTTCTCAGACACGTGTAAACTCTTTCATGGTGATTGCCATTTCTCATGGGGTAGGATTGGCAAACATATGTTGATTTGTAGAGCTGGACACGCACTCTTACAGACTATTAGACTGATTAAAATCCGTGGGCTGGTTTGCGAGATATCGACACTTTTGCGGATATTGTTATTTCTCATGGAAGAGGGTTGGAAAATATAAGTCGATTTGAAGAGCTGAACACGCACTCCTATACACTATTAGATTTATTAAATTCCGTGGGCTGGTTTGTAAGATATCGACACTTCTATGGTTATTGCTATTTGTCATGGGGGAGGGTCGATCGACAATTTTGCGGTTATTGTTATTTCCCATGGGGGAGGGTTGGCAAGTATATGTCGATTTGTAGAGCTGGAAACGCACTCTTGCACACAATTAGACTTATTAAAATCCGTAGGCTGGTTTGCGAGATATCGACACTTTTATGGTGATTGCCATTTCTCATGCAGTAGGGTTGGCAAGTATATGTCGGTTTGTAGAGCTGGACACGCACTCTTACACACTATTAGACTTATTGAAATTCGTACGCTGGTTTGCGAGATATAGGGGAACGAAAAGTCGAGAAACCCAAATCGCCTTCACAGACACGATTAAACACTTTCATGGTGATTGCCATTTCTAATGCAGTAGGGTTGGCAAACATATGTTGATTTGTAGAGCTGGATACGCACTCTTACAGTGTAATGGGTCGGAAACCCATTGTTTATTTATTAAAATGTGATCAAATTGAGCGCGATGTAGACGGAGTAGAATGTTCGAGAATGTCAAAGTTTTGGTGTTGTTCAGTTGAACATCTGGTTTACTGAGGATTTGACCGCGTGTTTATAAGTTTAAATTTGACGCGTTGTCATTGGCTACGGAGAAATGCTTGCGTGCATTCGGGTTGACCTAGGCAAGGGAGCAAAATCTTTTCCTTCTTCTCCTTCGACCATCATGAAGTAAAGTTGTTGTACAGTGCGCTATGCACTTAAAAATATGTGTATTGTCCTGGTAAGTCTTTTCAACTTGTCTCGCATTTCATTTTAAATTAGAATTGTTTATTTATCTCTGCTAAAAGGTGTGTCTGTCTAAATCAACTTCTGGTTTCAATTAAGCGTCATTATGTTCAAAGCCTCATTCATTTTTTATGTAACCTATCAAACGGGATTGTTGATTATTATTGTTAATAGGTGTTATTGTTTTGATAAGTGTTTCGTTTCATTTGAGTAGTCTTGCTTTATCAGCCCTTATTAAATGTTAAATACTTAAACGCGTCAGTTAGTAGTCAGAAAATGTGTCTACAAGGTTCAAGAAAAAGGACCCAGTTAGTTTTGCCTTCGAATAGATTTGGATTAGACTTGATGAATTAGAGATTTGACCAGTAATTAAAGCCTTAGACCGCGTTCGGCCAAAATGCTACCATGTTAGGGAATCGTGGTGGTTCCGGCCATTCTGACCCCCTACAACAGACTATTAGACATATTAAAATCCGTAGGCTGGTTTGCGAGATATCGACACCTTTATGGTTATTGCTATTTCTGATGGGGGAGTGTTGGCGAATATATGTCGATTTGTAGAGCTGGACACGCCCCCTTGCACACTATTAGACTTATTAAAATCGGTAGGCTGGTTTGCGAGATATCGACACTTTTATGGTTATTGCTATTTCTCATGGGGGAGTGTTTGCAAATATATGTCGAATTGTAGAGCTGGACACGCACTCTTACACACTATTAGACTTATTGAAATCCGTACGCTGGTTTGCGAGATATAGGGAGACGAATAATCGAGAAACCCAAATCGTCTTCCCAGACACGAGTAAACAATTTTATGGTAATTGCTATTCCTCATGGGGGAGGGTTGGCAAATATACGTCGATTTGTGGTGCTGGACACGCACTCTTACACACTATTATACATATTAAAATCCGTAGGCTGGTTTGCGAGATATCGACACTTTTATGTTTATTATTATTTCTCATGGGGGAGGGTTGGCATATATATGTCGATTTGTAGAGCTGGACACGCACTCTTGCACACTATTAGACTTATTGAAATCCGTGCGCTGGTTTGCGAGATATAGGGAGACGAAGAATCGAGAAATCCAAATCGTCTTCCCAGACACTAGTAAACACTTTCATGGTGATTGCTATTTCTCATGGGGGAGGGTTGGCAAATATATGTCGATTTGTAGAGCTGGACACGCACTCCTACACACTATTAGACTTATTAAAATCCGTGGGCTGGTTTGCGAGATATCGACACTTTTGCGGACATATTGTTATTTCTCATGGGGGAGGGTTGGCAGATATATGTCGATTTGTAGAGCTGGAAACGCACTCTTGCACACTATTAGACTTATTAAAATCCGTGAACTGGTTTGCGAGATATCGACACTTTTGCGGTTATTTCTATTTCTCATGGGGGAGGCTTGGCAAATATACGTCGATTTGTAGAGCTGGACACGCACTCCTACACACTATTAGACTTATTAGAATCCGTGGGCTGGTTTGCGAGATATCGACACTTTTGCGGGTATTGTTATTTCTCATGGGGGAGGGTTGGCAGATATATGTCGATTTGTAGAGCTGGAAACGTACTCTTGCACACAATTAGACTTATTAAAAGCCGTAGGCTGGTTTGCGAGATATCGACACTTTTATGGTTATTGTTATTTCTCATGGGGGGGGTTGGCAAATATATGTCGATTTGTAGAGCTGGACACGCACTCTTTCACACTATTAGACTTATTGAAATCCGTACGCTGGTTTGCGAGATATAGGGAGACGAAAAGTCGAGAAGACCGAAATCGTCTTCTCAGACACGTGTAAACTCTTTCATGGTGATTGCCATTTCTCATGGGGTAGGATTGGCAAGCATATGTTGATTTGTAGAGCTGGACACGCACTCTTACAGACTATTAGACTGATTAAAATCCGTGGGCTGGTTTGCGAGATATCGACACTTTTGCGGATATTGTTATTTCTCATGGAAGAGGGTTGGAAAATATAAGTCGATTTGAAGAGCTGAACACGCACTCCTATACACTATTAGATTTATTAAATTCCGTGGGCTGGTTTGTAAGTTATCGACACTTCTATGGTTATTGCTATTTGTCATGGGGGAGGGTCGATCGACAATTTTGCGGTTATTGTTATTTCCCATGGGGGAGGGTTGGCAAGTATATGTCGATTTGTAGAGCTGGAAACGCACTCTTGCACACAATTAGACTTATTAAAATCCGTAGGCTGGTTTGCGAGATATCGACACTTTTATGGTGATTGCCATTTCTCATGCAGTAGGGTTGGCAAGTATATGTCGATTTGTAGAGCTGGACACGCACTCTTACACACTATTAGACTTATTGAAATTCGTACGCTGGTTTGCGAGATATAGGGGAACGAAAAGTCGAGAAACCCAAATCGCCTTCACAGACACGAGTAAACACTTTCATGGTGATTGCCATTTCTAATGCAGTAGGGTTGGCAAACATATGTTGATTTGTAGAGCTGGATACGCACTCTTACAGTGTAATGGATCGGAAACCCATTGTTTATTTATTAAAATGTGATCAAATTGAGCGCGATGTAGACGGAGTAGAATGTTCGAGAATGTCAAAGTTTTGGTGTTGTTCAGTTGAACATCTGGTTTACTGAGGATTTGACCGCGTGTTTATAAGTTTAAATTTGACGCGTTGTCATTGGCTACGGAGAAATGCTTGCGTGCATTCGGGTTGACCTAGGCAAGGGAGCAAAATCTTTTCCTTCTTCTCCTTCGACCATCATGAAGTAAAGTTGTTGTACAGTGCGCTAGGCACTTAAAAATATGTGTATTGTCCTGGTAAGTCTTTTCAACTTGTCTCGCATTTCATTTTAAATTAGAATTGTTTATTTATCTCTGCTAAAAGGTGTGTCTGTCTAAATCAACTTCTGGTTTCAATTAAGCGTCATTATGTTCAAAGCCTCATTCATTTTTTATGTAACCTATCAAACGGGATTGTTGATTATTATTGTTAATAGGTGTTATTGTTTTGATAAGTGTTTCGTTTCATTTGAGTAGTCTTGCTTTATCAGCCCTTATTAAATGTTAAATACTTAAACGCGTCAGTTAGTAGTCAGAAAATGTGTCTACAAGGTTCAAGAAAAAGGACCCAGTTAGTTTTGCCTTCGAATAGATTTGGACTAGACTTGATGAATTAGAGATTTGACCAGTAATTAAAGCCTTAGACCGCGTTCGGCCAAAATGCTACCATGTTAGGGAATTGTGGTGGTTCCGGCCATTCTGACCCCCTACAACAGACTATTAGACTTATTGAAATCCGTGGGCTGGTTTGCGAGATATCGACACTTTTGCGGATATTGTTATTTCTCATGGAAGAGGGTTGGAAAATATAAGTCGATTTGTAGAGCTGAACACGCACTCTTACACACTATTAGATTTATTAAAATCCGTTGGCTGGTTCGTAAGATATCGACACATTTATGGTTATTGCTATTTGTCATGGGCGAGGGTTGGCAAATATATGTCGATTTGTAGAGCTGGACACGCACTCTTACACACTATTAGAATTATTGAAGTCCGTACGCTGGTTTGTGAGATATAAGGAGACCAGAAGTCGAGGAACACAAATCGTCTTCCCAGACTCGAGTAAACCCTTTTATGGTAATTGCTATTTCTCATATGGGAGCGTTGGCAAATATATGTCGATTTGTAGAGCTGGACACGCACCCTTGCACACTATTAGACTTATTAAAATCCGTAGGCTGGTTTGCGAGATATCGACACTTTTATGGTTATTGCTTTTTCTCATGGGGGAGTGTTCGCAAATATATGTCGATTTCTAGAGCTGGACACGCACTCTTACACACTATTAGACTTATTAAAATCCGTAGGCTGGTTTGCGAGATATCGACACTTTTGCGGTTATTGCTATTTCTCATGGTGGAGGGGTGGCAGATATATGTCGATTTGTACAGCTGGACAGGCATTCTTACACACTATTAGACTTATTAAAATCCGTGGGCTGGTTTGCGAGATAACAACACTTTTATGGTTATTGCTATTTCTCATGGGGGAGGGGTGGCAGATATATGTCGATTTGTACAGCTGGACACGCACTCTTACACACTATTAGACTTACTAAAATCCGTGGGCTGGTTTGCGAGATAACGACACTTTTATGGTTATTGCTATTTCTCATGGGGGAGGGTTGGCCAAAATATGTCGATTTGTAAAGCTGGACAAGCACTCTTGCACACTATTAGACATATTAAAATCTGTGGGCTGGTTTGCGAGATAACGACACTTTTATGGTTATTGCTATTTCTCATGGGGGAGGGTTGGCCAAAATATGTCGATTTGTAAAGCTGGACAAGCACTCTTGCACACTATTAGACATATTAAAATCTGTGGGCTGGTTTGCGAGATATCGACACTTTTATGGTTATTGCTATTTGTCATGGGGGAGGGTTGGCGAATATATTTCGATTTGTAGAGCTGGACATGCACTCTTACACACTGCTAGACTTATTAATCCCCGAGGGCTGGTTTGCGAGATATCGACACTTTTGCGGTTATTGCTATTTCTCATGGGGTAGGGTTGGCAAATATATGTCGATTTGTAGAGCTGCACACGCACTCTTACACACTATTAGACTCATTAAAGTCCGTGGGCTGGTTTGCGAGATATCGACAGTTTTGCGGTTATTGTTATTTCCCATGAGGGACGGTTGGCAAATATATGTCGATTTGTAGAGCTGGACTCGCACTCTTACACACTATTAGACTTATTGAAATTCGTACGCTGGTTTGCGAGATATAGGGGAACGAAAAGTCGAGAAACCCAAATCGTCTTCACAGACACGAGTAAACACTTTCATGGTGATTGCCATTTCTCATGCAGTAGGGTTGGCAAACATATGTTGATTTGTAGAGCTGGATACGCACTCTTACAGACTATCAGACATATTGAAATCCGTGGGCTGGTTTGCGAGATATCGACACTTTTGCGGATATTGTTATTTCTCATGGAAGAGGGTTGGAAACTATAAGTCGATGTGTAGAGCTGAACACGCACTCTTACGCACTATTACATTTATTAAATTCCGTTGGCTGGTTTGTAAGATAACGACACTTTTATGGTTATTGCTATTTGTCATGGGGGAAGGTTGGCAAATATATGTCAATTTGTAGAGCTGCACACGCACTCTTACACACTATTAGACTTATTAAAATCCGTTGGCTGGTTTGCGAGATATCGACAATTTTGCGGTTATTGTTATTTCCCATGGGGGAGGGTTGGCAAATATATGTCGATTTGTAGAGCTGGAGACGCACTCTTACACACTATTAGAATTATTGAAGTCCGTACGCTGGTTTGCGAGATATAAGGGGACGAGAAATCGAGGAATACAAATCGTCTTCACAGACTCGAGTAAACCCTTTTATGGTAATTGCTATTTCTCATATGGGAGCGTTGGCAAATATATGTCGATTTGTAGAGCTGGACACGCACCCTTGCACACTATTACACAGTATTATATTTATTAAAATCTGTGGGCTGGTTTGCGGGATATCGACAATTATGCTGTTATTGCTATTACCCATGGGGGAAGGTTGGCAAATATATATCGATTTGTAGAGCTGGATACGCACTCTTACACACTATTAGACTTATTGAAGTCCTGGTTTGCGAGATATAAGGAGACGAGAAATCGAGAAAACCAAATCGTCTTCCCAGACGCGAGTAAACCCTTTTATGGTAATTGCTATTTCTCATATGGGAGCGTTGGCAAATATATGTCGATCTGTAGAGCTGGACATGCACCCTTGCACACTATTAGGCTTATTAAAATCTGTAGGCTGGTTTGCGAGATATCGACACTTTTATGGTAATTGCTATTTCTCATGGGGGAGTGCTCGCAAATATATGTCGATTTGAAAAGCTGGACACGCACTCTTACACACTATTAGACTTATTGAAATCCGTACGCTGGTTTGCGAGATATAGGGAGACGAAAAATCGAGAAACCCAAATCGTCTTCCCAGACACGAACAATTTTATGGTAATTGCTATTTCTCATGGGGGAGGGTTGGCAAATATATGTCGATTTGTAAAGCTGGACACGCAGCCTTGCACACTATTGGACATATTAAAATCCGTGGGCTGGTTTCCGGGATATCGACCCTTTTGCGGTTATTGCTATTTCTATTAGACTTATTAAAATCCGTAGGCTGGTTTGCGAGATATCGACACTTTTATGGTTATTGCTATTTCTCATGGGGGAGTGTTCGCAAATATATGTCGATTTGTAGAGATGGACACGCATCCTTGCACACTATTGGACTTATTAAAATCTGTGGGCTGGTTTCCGAGATATCGACACTTTTGCGGTTATTGCTATTTCTCATGGGGGAGGGTTGGCAAATATATGTCGATTTGTACAGCTGGACACGCACTCTTACACACTATTAGACTTATTAAAATCCGTGTTCTGGTTTGCGAGATAACGACACTTTTATGGTTATTGCTATTTCTCATGGGGGAGGGTTGGCCAAAATATGTCGATTTGTAAAGCTGGACAAGCACTCTTGCACACTATTAGACATATTAAAATCTGTAGGCTGGTTTGCGAGATATCGACACTTTTATGGTTATTGCTATTTCTCATGGGGGAGGGTTGGCGAATATATGTCGATTTGTAGAGCTGGACATGCACTCATACACACTGTTAGACTTATTAATCTCCGAGGGCTGGTTTGCGAGATATCGACACTTTTGCGGTTATTGCTATTTCTCATGGGGTAGGGTTGGCAAATATATGTCGATTTGTAGAGCTGGACACGCACTCTTACACACTATTAGACTTATTAAAATCCGTGGTCTGGTTTGCGAGATATCGACAGTTTTGCTGTTATTGCTATTTCCCATGGGGAGGGTTGGCAAATATATGTCGATTTGTAGAGCTGGACACGCCCTCTTACACACTATTAGACTTATTGAAATCTGTGGGCTGGTTTGCGAGAAATCGACAATTTTGCGGTTATTGTTATTTCCCACGGGGGAGGGTTGGCAAATATATGTCGATTTGTAGAGCTGGACACGCACTCTTACACACTATCAGACCTATTGAAGTCCGTACGCTGTTTTGCGAGATTTAGGGAGACGAGAAGTCGAGAAACCCAAATCGTCTTCCCAGAAGCGAGTAAACCCTTTTATGGTAATTGCTGTTCCTCATGGGGGATGGCAAATATATGTAGATTTGTAAAGCTGGATATGCACCCTTGCACACTATTAGACATATTAAAATCCGTGTGCTGGTTTCCGAGATATCGACACCTTTGCGGTTATTGCTATTTCTCATGGGGGAGGGTTGGCAAATATACGTCGATTTGTAGAGCTGGACACGCACTCTTACACACTATTAGATTCATTGAAATCCGTGCGCTGGTTTGCGAGATATAGGGAGACGAATAGTCGAGAAACACAAATCGTCTTCCCAGACACGAGTAAACAATATTATATATGGTAATTGCTATTTCTGATGGGGGAGGGTTGGAAAATATATGTCGATTTGGAGTGCTGGACGCGCACTCTTGCACACTACTAGACTTATTAAAATCCGTAGACTGGTTTGCGAGATATCGACGCTTTTATGGTTATTGCTATTTCTCATGGGGAGTGTTGGCAAATATATGTCGATTTGTAGAGCTGGACACGCACTCTTACACACTATTAGACTTATTAAAATCCGTTGGCTGGTTTGCGAGATATCGACAATTTTGCGGTTATTGTTATTTCCCATGGGGGAGGGTTGGCAAATATATGTCGATTTGTAGAGCTGGAGACGCACTCTTACACACTATTAGAATTATTGAAGTCCGTACGCTGGTTTGCGAGATATAAGGGGACGAGAAATCGAGGAATACAAATCGTCTTCACAGACTCGAGTAAACCCTTTTATGGTAATTGCTATTTCTCATATGGGAGCGTTGGCAAATATATGTCGATTTGTAGAGCTGGACACGCACCCTTGCACACTATTACACAGTATTATATTTATTAAAATCTGTGGGCTGGTTTGCGGGATATCGACAATTATGCTGTTATTGCTATTACCCATGGGGGAAGGTTGGCAAATATATATCGATTTGTAGAGCTGGATACGCACTCTTACACACTATTAGACTTATTGAAGTCCTGGTTTGCGAGATATAAGGAGACGAGAAATCGAGAAAACCAAATCGTCTTCCCAGACGCGAGTAAACCCTTTTATGGTAATTGCTATTTCTCATATGGGAGCGTTGGCAAATATATGTCGATCTGTAGAGCTGGACATGCACCCTTGCACACTATTAGGCTTATTAAAATCTGTAGGCTGGTTTGCGAGATATCGACACTTTTATGGTAATTGCTATTTCTCATGGGGGAGTGCTCGCAAATATATGTCGATTTGAAAAGCTGGACACGCACTCTTACACACTATTAGACTTATTGAAATCCGTACGCTGGTTTGCGAGATATAGGGAGACGAAAAATCGAGAAACCCAAATCGTCTTCCCAGACACGAACAATTTTATGGTAATTGCTATTTCACATGGGGGAGGGTTGGCAAATATATGTCGATTTGTAAAGCTGGACACGCAGCCTTGCACACTATTGGACATATTAAAATCCGTGGGCTGGTATCCGGGATATCGACCCTTTTGCGGTTATTGCTATTTCTATTAGACTTATTAAAATCCGTAGGCTGGTTTGCGAGATATCGACACTTTTATGGTTATTGCTATTTCTCATGGGGGAGTGTTCGCAAATATATGTCGATTTGTAGAGATGGACACGCATCCTTGCACACTATTGGACTTATTAAAATCTGTGGGCTGGTTTCCGAGATATCGACACTTTTGCGGTTATTGCTATTTCTCATGGGGGAGGGTTGGCAAATATATGTCGATTTGTACAGCTGGACACGCACTCTTACACACTATTAGACTTATTAAAATCCGTGTTCTGGTTTGCGAGATAACGACACTTTTATGGTTATTGCTATTTCTCATGGGGGAGGGTTGGCCAAAATATGTCGATTTGTAAAGCTGGACAAGCACTCTTGCACACTATTAGACATATTAAAATCTGTAGGCTGGTTTGCGAGATATCGACACTTTTATGGTTATTGCTATTTCTCATGGGGGAGGGTTGGCGAATATATGTCGATTTGTAGAGCTGGACATGCACTCATACACACTGTTAGACTTATTAATCTCCGAGAGCTGGTTTGCGAGATATCGACACTTTTGCGGTTATTGCTATTTCTCATGGGGTAGGGTTGGCAAATATATGTCGATTTGTAGAGCTGGACACGCACTCTTACACACTATTAGACTTATTAAAATCCGTGGTCTGGTTTGCGAGATATCGACAGTTTTGCTGTTATTGCTATTTCCCATGGGGAGGGTTGGCAAATATATGTCGATTTGTAGAGCTGGACACGCCCTCTTACACACTATTAGACTTATTGAAATCTGTGGGCTGGTTTGCGAGAAATCGACAATTTTGCGGTTATTGTTATTTCCCACGGGGGAGGGTTGGCAAATATATGTCGATTTGTAGAGCTGGACACGCACTCTTACACACTATCAGACCTATTGAAGTCCGTACGCTGTTTTGCGAGATTTAGGGAGACGAGAAGTCGAGAAACCCAAATCGTCTTCCCAGAAGCGAGTAAACCCTTTTATGGTAATTGCTGTTCCTCATGGGGGATGGCAAATATATGTAGATTTGTAAAGCTGGATATGCACCCTTGCACACTATTAGACATATTAAAATCCGTGTGCTGGTTTCCGAGATATCGACACCTTTGCGGTTATTGCTATTTCTCATGGGGGAGGGTTGGCAAATATACGTCGATTTGTAGAGCTGGACACGCACTCTTACACACTATTAGATTCATTGAAATCCGTGCGCTGGTTTGCGAGATATAGGGAGACGAATAGTCGAGAAACACAAATCGTCTTCCCAGACACGAGTAAACAATATTATATATGGTAATTGCTATTTCTGATGGGGGAGGGTTGGAAAATATATGTCGATTTGGAGTGCTGGACGCGCACTCTTGCACACTACTAGACTTATTAAAATCCGTAGACTGGTTTGCGAGATATCGACGCTTTTATGGTTATTGCTATTTCTCATGGGGAGTGTTGGCAAATATATGTCGATTTGTAGAGCTGGACACGCACTCTTACACACTATTAGACTTATTAAAATCCGTGCGCTGGTTTACGAGATAAAGGGCGACAAATAGTCGAGAAACCCAAATCGTCTTTTCAGACACGAATAAACACTTTTGTGGTTATTGCTATCTCTGATGGGGTAGGGTTGTCAAATATATGTCGATTTGTAGAGCTGGACACGTACTCTTACCGACCATTAGACTTATTAAAATCCGTGTTCTGGTTTGCGAGATATCGACACTTTTATGGTTATTGCTATTTCTGATGGGGGAGGGTTGTCAAATATATGTCGATTTGTAGAGGTGGACACGCAGTCTTACACACCATTAGATTTATTGAAATCCGTGCGCTGGTTTACGAGATATAGGGGGACAAATAGTCGAGAAAACCAAATCGTCTCTTCAGACACGAATAAACACTTTTACGGTTATTGCTATTTCTGATGGGGGAGGGTTGTCAAATATATGTCGATTTGTAGAGGTGGACACGCACTCTTACACACTATTAGACTCATTAAAATCCGTGGGCTGGTTTGCGAGATATCGACACTTTTGCGGTTATTGCTATTTCTCATGGGGAATGGTTGGCAAATATATGTCGATTTGTAAAGCTGGACACGCACCCTTGCACACTATTAGACATATTAAAATCCGTGTGCTGGTTTCCGAGGTATCGACACCTTTGCGGTTATTGCTATTTCTCATGGGGGAGGGTTGGCAAATATACGTCGATTTGTAGAGCTGGACACGCACTCTTACACACTATTAGACTTATTAAAATCCGTGGGCTGGTTTGCGAGATATCGACACTTTTGCGGTTATTGCTATTTCTCATGGGGAATGGTTGGCAGATATATGTCGATTTGTAGAGCTTGACACGCACCCTAACACACTATTAGACCTATTAAAATCCGTGAGCTGTTTTGCGAGATTTAGGGAGACGAGAAATCGAGAAACCCAAATCGTCTTCCCAGAAGCGAGTAAACCCTTTTATGGTAATTGTTATTTCTCATATGGGAGGGTTGGCATATATATGTCGATTTGTAGAGCTGGACACGCACTCTTGCACACTATTAGACTTATTAAAATCCGTAGACTGGTTTGCGAGATATCGACACTTTAATGGTTATTGCAATTTCTCATGGGGGGTTTGCAAATATTTGTCGATTTGTAGAGCTGGACACGCACTGTTACACACTATTAGACTTATTGAAATCCGTACGCTGGTTTGCGAGATATAGGGAGACGAATAATCGAGAAACCCAAATCGTCTTCCCAGACACGGGTAAACATTTTTATGGTAATTGCTGTTCCTCATGGGGGATGGCAAATATTTGTAGATTTGTAAAGCTGGATATGCAACCTTGCACACTATTAGACATATTAAGACCCGTGTGCTGGTTTCCGAGATATCGACACCTTTGCGGTTATTGCTATTTCACATGGGGGAGTGTTCGCAAATATGTGTCGATTTGTAGAGCTGGACACGCACTCTTACACACTATTAGACTTATTGAAATCCGTGCGCTGGTTTGCGAGATATAGGGAGACGAATAGTCGAGAAACACAAATCGTCTTCCCAGACACGGGTAAACAATATTATATATGGTAATTGCTATTTCTGATGGGGGAGGGTTGGAAAATATATGTCGATTTGGAGTGCTGGACGCGCACTCTTGCACCTACTAGACTTATTAAAATCCGTAGACTGGTTTGCGAGATATTGACGCTTTTATGGTTATTACTATTTCTCATGGGGAGTGTTGGCAAATATATGTCGATTTGTAGAGCTGGACACGCAGTCTTACACACTATTAGACTTATTAAAGTCCGTGCGCTGGCTTACGAGATATAGGGCGACAAATAGTCGAGAAACCCAAATCGTCTTTTCAGACACGAATAAACACTTTTGTGGTTATTGCTATTTCTGATGGGGGAGGGTTGTCAAATATATGTCGATTTGTAGAGCTGGACACGCACTCTTACCGACCATTAGACTTATTAAAATCCGTGTTCTGGTTTGCGAGATATCGACACTTTTATGGTTATTGCTATTTCTGATGGGGGAGGGTTGTCAAATATATGTCGATTTGTAGAGGTGGACACGCAGTCTTACACACCATTAGATTTATTGAAATCCGTGCGCCGGTTTACAAGATATAGGGGGACAAATAGTCGAGAAAACCAAATCGTCTCTTCAGACACGAATAAACACTTTTATGGTTATTGCTATTTCTGATGGGGGTGGGTTGTCAAATATATGTCGATTTGTAGAGGTGGACACGCACTCTTACACACCATTAGACTTATTAAAATCCGTGCGCTGGTTTACGAGATATAGGGGGACAAAAAGTCGAGAAACCCAAATCGTCTTTTCAGACACGAATAAACGCTTTTATGGTTATTGCTATTTCTGAAGGGGGAGGGTTGGCAAGTATATGTCGACTTGTAGAGCTGGACACGCACCCTTACACACTATTAGACTTATTGAAATTCGTACGCTGGTTTGCGAGATATAGGGGAACGAAAAGTCGAGAAACCCAAATCGCCTTCACAGGCACGAGTAAACACTTTCATGGTGATTGCCATTTCTCATGCAGTAGGGTTGGCAAACATATGTTGATTTGTAGAGCTGGACATGCACTCTTACAGTGTAATGGGTCGGAAACCCATTGTTTATTTATTAAAATGTGATCAAATTGAGCGCGATGTAGACGGAGTAGAATGTTCGAGAATGTCAGTCAAAGTTTTGGTGTTGTTCAGTTGAACATCTGGTTTACTGAGGATTTGACCGCGTGTTTATAAGTTTAAATTTGACGCGTGGTCATTGGCTACGGAGAAATGCTTGCGTGCATTCGGGTTGACCTAGGCAAGGGAGCAAAATCTTTTCCTTCTTCTCGTTCGGCCATCATGAAGTAAAGTTGTTGTACAGTGCGCTAGGCACTTAAAAATATGTGTATTGTCCTGGTAAGTCTTTTCAACTTGTCTCGCATTTCATTTTAAATTAGAATTGTTTATTTATCTCTGCTAGAAGGTGTGTCTGTCTAAATCAACTTCTGGTTTCAATTAAGCGTCATTATGTTCAAAGCCTCATTCATTTTTTATGTAACCTATCAAACGGGATTGTTGATTATTATTGTTAATAGGTGTTATTGTTTTGATAAGTGTTTCGTTTCATTTGAGTAGTCTTGCTTTATCAGCCCTTATTAAATGTTAAATACTTAAACGCGTCAGTTAGTAGTCAGAAAATGTGTCTACAAGGTTCAAGAAAAAGGACCCAGTTAGTTTTGCATTCGAATAGATTTGGATTAGATTTGATGAATTAGAGATTTGACCAGTAATTAAAGCCTTAGACCGCGTTCGGCCAAAATGCTACCATGTTAGGGAATCGTGGTGGTTCCCGCCATTCTGACCCCCTACAACAGACTATTAGACTTATTGAAATCCGTGGGCTGGTTTGCGAGATATCGACACTTTTGCGGATATTGTTATTTCTCATGGAAGAGGGTTGGAAAATATAAGTCGATTTGTAGAGCTGAACACGCACTCTTACACACTATTAGATTTATTAAATTCCGTTGGCTGGTTCGTAAGATATCGACACATTTATGGTTATTGCTATTTGTCATGGGCGAGGGTTGGCAAATATATGTCGATTTGTAGAGCTGGACACGCACTCTTACACACTATTAGAATTATTGAAGTCCGTACGCTGGTTTGCGAGATATAAGGAGACGGGAAATCGAGGAACACAAATCGTCTTCCCAGACTCGAGTAAACCCTTTTATGGTAATTGCTATTTCTCATATGGGAGCGTTGGCAAATATATGTCGATTTGTAGAGCTGGACACGCACCCTTGCACACTATTAGACTTATTAAAATCCGTAGGCTGGTTTGCGAGATATCGACACTTTTATTGTTATTGCTTTTTCTCATGGGGGAGTGTTCGCAAATATAAGTCGATTTGTAGAGCTGGACACGCACTCTTACACACTATTAGACTTATTAAAATCCGTAGGCTGGTTTGCGAGATATCGACACTTTTGCGGTTATTGCTATTTCTCATGGGGGAGGGGTGGCAGATATATGTCGATTTGTACAGCTGGACACGCACTCTTACACACTATTAGACTTATTAAAAGCCTTAGGTTAGTTTGCGAGATATCGACACTTTTATGGTTATTGCTATTTCTCATGGGGGAGGGTTGGCATATATATGTCGATTTGTAGAGCTGGACATGCACTCTTTCACACTATTAGACTTATTGAAATCCGTACGCTGGTTTGCGAGATATAGGGAGACGAAAAATCGAGAAACCCAAATCGTCTTCTCAGACACGAGTAAACTCCTTCATGGTGATTGCCATTTCTCATGGGGTAGGGTTGGCAAATATATGTTGATTTGTAGAGCTGGACACGCACTCTTACAGACTATTAGTCTGATTAAAATCCGTGGGCTGGTTTGCGAGATATCGACACTTTTGCGGATATTGTTATTTCTCATGGAAGAGGGTTGGAAAATATAAGTCGATTTGAAGAGCTGAACACGCACTCTTACACACTATTAGATTTATTATATTCCGTGGGCTGGTTTGTAAGATATCGACACTTTTATGGTTATTGCTATTTGTCATGGGGGAGGGTTGGCAAATATATGTCGATTTGTAGAGCTGCACACTCACTCTTACACACTATTAGACTTATTAAAGTCCGTGGGCTGGTTTGCGAGATATCGACAATTTTGCGGTTATTGTTATTTGCCATGGGGGAGGGTGGGCAAATATATGTCGATTTGTAGAGCTGGACACGCACTCTTACACACTATTAGATTTATTAAAATCCCTTGGCTGGTTTGCGGGATATCGACAATTATGCTGTTATTGCTATTTCCCATGGGGGAGGGTTGGCAAATATATATCGATTTGTAAAGCTGGACACGCACTCTTACACACTATTAGAATTATTGAAGTCCGTACCCTGGTTTGCGAGATATAGGGAGACGAAAAATCGAGAAACCCAAATCGTCTTCCCAGACACGAGTAAACAATTTTATGGTAATTGCTATTTCTCATGGGGGAGGGTTGGCAAATATATGTCGATTTGTAAAGCTGGACGCGCAGCCTTGCACACTATTAGACATATTAAAATCCGTGGGCTGGTTTCCGAGATATCGACACTTTTGCGGTTATTGCCATTTCTCATGGGGGAGGGTTGGCAAAAATATGTCGATTTGTAAAGCTGGACACGCGCCCCTGCACATTATTAGACATATTAAAATCCGTAGGCTGGTTTGCGAGATATCGACAGTTTTATGGTTATTGCTATTTCTCATGGGGGAGCGTTGGCGAATATATGTCGATTTGTAGAGCTGGACATGCACTCTTACACGCGACAACATTGAATTAAAGGGTACTATACTCCTTGCAGAAGAGGGACTGTTAGACTTATTAATCCCCGAGGGCTGGTTTGCGAGTTATCGACACTTTTGCGGTTACTGCTATTTCTCATGGGGAAGCTTTGGCAAATATATGTCGATTTGTAGAGCTGGACACGTACTCTTACACACTATTAGACTTATTAAAATCCGTAGGCTGGTTTGCGAGATATAAGGAGACGAGAAATCGAGAAACACAAATCGTCTTCCCAGACGCGTGTAAACCCTTTTATGGTAATTGCTATTTCTCATATGGAAGGGTTGGCAGATATATGTCGATTTGTAGAGCTGGATACGCACTCTTACACACTATTAGACTTATTAAAATCCGTGGGCTGGTTTGCGAGATATGGACAGTTTTGCTGTTACTGCTATTTCCCATGGGGGAGGGTTGGCAAATATATGTCGATTTGTAGAGCTGGACACGCACCCTTGCACACTATTAGACTTCTTAAAATCCGTGGGCTGGTTTGCGAGATATCGACACTTTTAAGGTTATTGCTATTTCTCATGGGGAAGCTTTGGCAAATATATGTCGATTTGTAGAGCTGGACACCTACTCTTACACACTATTAGACTTATTAGAATCCGTGGGCTGGTTTGCGAGATATCGACAGTTTTGCTGTTATTGCTATTTCCCATGGGGGAGGGTTGGCAAATATATGTCGATTTGTAGAGCTGGACACGCACTCTTACACACTATTAGACTTATTGAAGTCCGTACGCTGGTTTGAGAGATATAAGGAGACGAGGAATCGAGAAACACAAATCGTCTTCCCAGACGCGAGTAAACCCTTTTATGGTAATAGCTATTTCTCGTATGGGAGGGTTGGCAAATATATGTCGATTTGTAGAGCTGGACGCGCACTCTTACACTCTATTAGACTTATTACATTCCGTGGGCTGGTTTGTAAGATATCGACCCTTTTATGGTTATTGCTATTTCTCATGGGGGAGAGTTGGAAAATATATGTCAATTTGTAGAGCTGAACACGCACTCTTACACGCTATTAGACATATTAAAATCCGTAGGCTGGTTTGCGAGATATCGACACTTTTATGTTTATTACTATTTCTCATGGGGGAGGGTTGGCATATATATGTCGATTTGTAGAGCTGGACACGCACTCTTACACACTATTAGACTTATTGAAATCCGTGCGCTGGTTTGCGAGTTATAGGGAGACGAAAAATCGAGAAACCCAAATCGTCTTCCCAGACACTAGTAAACGCTTTCATGGTGATTGCCATTTCTCATGGGGGAGGGTTGGCAAATATATGTCGATTTGTAGAGCTGGACACGCACTCTTACACACAATTAGACTTATTAAAATCCGTGGACTGGTTTGCGAGATATCGACACTTTTGCGGTTATTTCTATTTCTCATGGGGGAGGCTTGGCAAATATACGTCGATTTGTAGAGCTGGACATGCACTCCTACACACTATTAGACTTATTAAAGTCCGTGGGCTGGTTTGCGAGACATCGACACTTTTGCGGATATTGTTATGTCTCTTGGGGGAGGGTTGGCAGATATATGTCGATTTGTAGAGCTGGAAACGCACTCTTACACACTACTAGACTTATTAAAAACCGTAGGCTGGTTTGCCAGATATCGACACTTTTATGGTTATTGTTATTTCTCATGGGGGAGGGTTGGCAGATATATGTCGATTTGTAGAGCTGGACACGCACTCTTACAGACTATTAGACTTACTGAAATCCGTGGGCTGGTTTGCGAGATATCGACACTTTTGCGGATATTGTTATTTCTCATGGAAGAGGGTTGGAAAATATAAGTCGATTTGTAGAGCTGAACACGCACTCTTACACACTATTAGATTTATTAAATTCCGTGGGCTGGTTTGTAAGATATCGACCCTTTTATGGTTATTGCTATTTCTCATGGGGGAGAGTTAGAATATATATGTCAATTTGTAGAGCTGAACACGCACTCTTACACGCTATTAGACATATTTAAATCCGTAGGCTGGTTTGCGAGATATCGACACTTTTATGTTTATTACTATTTCTCATGGGGGAGGGTTGGCATATATATGTCGATTTGTAGAGCTGGACACGCACTCTTACACACTGTTAGACTTATTGAAATCCGTGCGCTGGTTTGCGAGTTATAGGGAGACGAAAAATCGAGAAACCCAAATCGTCTTCCCAGACACTAGCAAACGCTTCCATGGTGATTGCCATTTCTCATGGGGGGGGTTGGCAAATATATGTCGATTTGTAGAGCTGGACACGCACTCTTACACACAATTAGACTTATTAAAATCCGTGGACTGGTTTGCGAGATATCGACACTTTTGCGGATATTGTTATGTCTCATGGGGGAGGGTTGGCAGATATATGTCGATTTGTAGAGCTGGAAACGCACTCTTACACACTACTAGACTTATTAAAAACCGTGGGCTGGTTTGCCAGATATCGACACTTTTATGGTTATTGTTATTTCTCTTGGAAGAGGGTTGGAAAATTTAAGTCGATTTGTAGAGCTGAACACGCACTCTTACACACTATTAGATTTATTAAATTCCGTTGGCTGGTTTGTAAGATATCGACACTTTTATGGTTATTGCTATTTGTCATGGGGGAGGGTTGGCAAATATATGTCAATTTGTAAAGCTGCACACGCACTCTTACACACTATCAGACTTATTAAAATCCGTGGACTGGTTTGCGAGATATCGACACTTTTGCGGTTATTTCTATTTCTCATGGGGGAGGCTTGGCAAATATACGTCGATTTGTAGAGCTGGACATGCACTCCTACACACTATTAGGCTTATTAAAGTCCGTGGGCTGGTTTGCGAGACATCGACACTTTTGCGGATATTGTTATGTCTCATGGGGTAGGGTTGGCAGATATATGTCGATTTGTAGAGCTGGAAACGCACTCTTACACACTACTAGACTTATTAAAAACCGTAGGCTGGTTTGCCAGATATCGACACTTTTATGGTTATTGTTATTTCTCATGGGGGAGGGTTGGCAGATATATGTCGATTTGTAGAGCTGGACACGCACTCTTACAGACTATTAGACTTACTGAAATCCGTGGGCTGGTTTGCGAGATATCGACACTTTTGCGGATATTGTTATTTCTCATGGAAGAGGGTTGGAAAATATAAGTCGATTTGTAGAGCTGAACACGCACTCTTACACACTATTAGATTTATTAAATTCCGTGGGCTGGTTTGTAAGATATCGACCCTTTTATGGTTATTGCTATTTCTCATGGGGGAGAGTTGGAATATATATGTCAATTTGTAGAGCTGAACACGCACTCTTACACGCTATTAGACATATTAAAATCCGTAGGCTGGTTTGCGAGATATCGACACTTTTATGTTTATTACTATTTCTCATGGGGGAGGGTTGGCATATATATGTCGATATGTAGAGCTGGACACGCACTCTTACACACTATTAGACGTATTGAAATCCGTACGCTGGTTTGCGAGTTATAGGGAGACGAAAAATCGAGAAACCCAAATCGTCTTCCCAGACACTAGTAAACGCTTTCATGGTGATTGCCATTTCTCATGGGGGAGGGTTGGCAAATATATGTCGATTTGTAGAGCTGGACACGCACTCTTACACACAATTAGACTTATTAAAATCCGTGGACTGGTTTGCGAGATATCGACACTTTTGCGGATATTGTTATGTCTCATGGGGGAGGGTTGGCAGATATATGTCGATTTGTAGAGCTGGAAACGCACTCTTACACACTACTAGACTTATTAAAAACCGTAGGCTGGTTTGCCAGATATCGACACTTTTATGGTTATTGTTATTTCTCATGGAAGAGGGTTGGAAAATATAAGTCGATTTGTAGAGCTGAACACGCACTCTTACACACTATTAGATTTATTAAATTCCGTTGGCTGGTTTGTAAGATATCGACACTTTTATGGTTATTGCTATTTGTCATGGGGGAGGGTTGGCAAATATATGTCAATTTGTAAAGCTGCACACGCACTCTTACACACTATTAGACTTATTAAAATCCGTGGGCTGGTTTGCGAGATATCGACAATTTTGCAGTTATTGTTATTTCCCATGGGGGAGGGTTGGCAAATATATGTCGATTTGTAGAGCTGAACACGCACTCTTACACACTATTAGAATTATTGAAGTCCGTACGCTGGTTTGCGAGATATTAGGAGACGAGGAATCGAGAAACACAAATCGTCTTCCCAGACTCGAGTAAACCCTTTTATGGTAACTGCTATTTCTCATATGGGAGCGTTGGCAAATATATGTCGATTTGTAGAGCTGGACACGCACCCTTGCACACTATTAGACTTATTAAAATCCGTAGGCTGGTTTGCGAGATATCGACACTTTTATGGTTATTGCTATTTCTCATGGGGGAGTGTTCGCAAATATATGTCGATTTGTAGAGCTGGACACGCACTCTTACACACTATTAGACTTATCATAATCCGTAGGCTGGTTTGCGAGATATCGACACTTTTATGGTTATTGCTATTTCTCATGGGGGAGGGTTGGCAAATATATGTCGATTTGTAAAGCTGAACACGCACCCTTGCACACTATTGGACATATTAAAATCCGTGGCTAGTTTCCGAGATATCGACACTTTTGCGGTTATTGCTATTTCTCATGGGGGAGGGTGGGCAAATATATGTCGATTTGTACAGCTGGACACGTACTCTTACACACTATTAGACTTATTAAAATCCGTGGGCTGGTTTGCGAGATAACGACACTTTTATGGTTATTGCTATTTCTCATGGGGGAGGGTTGGCCAAAATATGTCGATTTGTAAAGCTGGACACGCACTCTTGCACACTATTAGACATATTAAAATCTGTAGGCTGGTTTGCGAGATATCGACACTTTTATGGTTATTGCTATTTCTCATATGGGAGGGTTGGCGAATATATGTCGATTTGTCGAGCTGGACATGCACTCTTACACACAGTTAGACTTATTAATCCCCGAGGGCTGGTTTGCGAGATATCGACACTATTGCGGTTATTGCTATTTCTCATGGGGTAGAGTTGGCAAATATATGTCGATTTGTAGAGCTGGACATGCACTCTTACACACTATTAGACTTATTAAAATCCGTGGGCTGGTTTGCGAGATATCGACAGTTTTGCTGTTATTGCTATATCCCATGGAGAGGGTTGACAAATATATGTCGATTTGTAGAGCTGGACACGCCCTCTTACACACTATTAGACTTATTGAAATCCGTACGCTGGTTTGCGAGATATAGGGAGACGAAAAGTCGAGAAACGCAAATCGTCTTCCCAGACACGAGTAAACACTTTTATGGTAATTGCTGTTTCTGATAGGGGAGGGTTGGCAAATACATGTCGATTTGTAAAGCCGGACACGCGCCCTTGCGCACTATTAGACTTATTAAATTCCGTGGGCTGGTTTCCGAGGTATCGACACTTCTATGGTTATTGCTATTTCTCATGGGGGGGTTTGCAAATATATGTCGATTTGTAGAGCTGGATACGCACTCTTACACACTATTAGTCTTACTGAAATCCGTAAGCTGGTTTGCGAGATATAGGGAGACGAAAAATCGAGAAACACAAATCGTCTTCACAGACACGAGTAAACACTTTTATGGTAATTGCTATTTCTCATGGGGGTGGGTTGGCAAATATATGTCGATTTGTAAAGCTGGACACGCACCCTTGCACACTATTAGGCATATTTAAATCCGTGGGCTGGTTTCCGAGATATCGACACTTTTGCGGTTATTGCTATTTCTCATGGGGGAGGGTTGGCAAATATACGTCGATTTGTAGAGCTGGACACGCACTCTTACACACTATTAGGCTTATTAAATGCCGTGGGCTGGTTTGCGAGATATCGACCATTTTGCGGTTATTGCTATTTCTCATGGGGAAGGGTTGGCAAATATATGTAGATTTATAGAGCTGGACACGCACTCTTACACACTGTTAGACTTATTAAAATCTGTGGGCTGGTTTGCGAGATATCGACTATTTTGCGGTTATTGTTATTTCCCATGGGGGAGGGTTGGCAAATATATGTCGATTTGTAGAGCTGGATACGCACTCAGACACGAATAAACACTTTTATGGTTATTGCTATTTCTGATGGGGGAGGGTTGTCAAATATATGTCGATTTATAAACGTGGACACGCACTCTTACACACCATTAGACTTATTGAAATCCGTGCGCCGGTTTACGAGATATAGGGCGACAAATAGTCGAGAAACCCAAATCGTCTTTTCAGACACGAATAAACACTTTTATGGTTATTGCTATTTCTGATGAGGGAGGGTTGTCAAATATATGTCGATTTGTAGAGCTGAACACGCACTCTTACACATCATTAGACTTATTGAAATCCGTGCGCTGGTTTACGAGATATAGGGGGACAAATAGTCGAGAAACCCAAATCGTCCTTTCAGACACGAATAAACGCTTTTATGGTTATTGCTATTTCTGATGGGGGAGGGTTGTCAAATATATGTCGATTTGTAGAGCTGGACACGCACTCTTACACACCATTAGACTTATTGAAATCCGTGCGCTGGTTTACGAGATATAGGGGGACAAATAGTCGAGAAACCCAAATCGTCTTTTCAGACACGAATAAACGCTTTTATGGTTATTGCTGTTTCTGATGGGGGAGGGTTGTCAAATATATGTCGATTTGTAGAGCTGGACACGCACTCTTACATACCATTAGACTTATTGAAATACGTGCGCTGGTTTACGAGATATAGGGGGACAAAAAGTCGAGAAACCCAAATCGTCTTCAGACACGAATAAACTCTTTTATGGTTATTGCTATTTCTGATGGGGGAGGGTTGTCAACTATATGTCGATTTATAAAGGTGGACACGCACTTTTACACACCATTAGACTTATTGGAATCCGTGCGCTGGTTTACGAGATATAGGGCGACAAATAGTCGAGAAACCCAAATCGTCTTTTCAGACACGAATAAACCCTTTTATGGTTATTGCTATTTCTGATGGGGGAGGGTTGTCAAATATATGTCGATTTGTAGAGGTGGACACGCACTCTTACACACCATTAGACTTATTAAAATCCGTGCGCTGGTTTACGAGATATAGGGGGACAAATAGTCGAGAAACCCAAATCGTCTTTTCAGACACGAATAAACACTTTTATGGTTATTGCTATTTCTGATGGGGGAGGGTTGTCAAATATATGTCGATTTGTAGAGCTGGACACGCACTCTTACCCACCATTAGACTTATTAAAATCCGTGGGCTGGTTTGCGGGATATCGACACTTTTATGGTTATTGCTATTTCTGATGGGGGAGGGTTGTCAAATATATGTCGATTTGTAGAGGTGGACACGCAGTCTTACACACCATTAGACTTATTGAAATCCGTGCGCTGGTTTACGAGATATAGGGGGACAAATAGTCGAGAAAACCAAATCGTCTTTTCAGACACGAATAAACACTTTTATGGTTATTGCTATTTCTGATGGGGGAGGGTTGTCAAATATATGTCGATTTGTAGAGGTGGACACGCACTCTTACACACCATTAGACTTATTAAAATCCGTGCGCTGGTTTACGAGATATAGGGGGACAAATAGTCGAGAAACCCAAATCGTCTTGTCAGACACGAATAAACACTTTTATGGTTATTGCTATTTCTGATGGGGGGGTTGTCAAATATATGTCGATTTGTAGAGCTGGACATGCACTCTTACACACCATTAGACTTATTGAAATCCGTGCGCTGGTTTACGAGATATAGGGGGACAAATAGTCGAGAAACCCAAATCGTCTTGTCAGACACGAATAAACGCTTTTATGGTTATCGCTATATCTGACGGTGGAGTGTTGTCAAATATATGTCAATTTGTAGAGCTGGACACGCACTCTTACACACCATTACACTTATTAAAATCCGTGGGCTGGATTGCGAGATATCGACACTTTTATGGTTGCCATTTCTGATGGGGGAGGGTTGTCAAATATATGTCGATTTGTAGAGGTGGACACGCACTCTTACACACCATTAGACTTATTGAAATCCGTGCGCCGGTTTACGAGATATAGGGGGACAAAAAGTCGAGAAACCCAAATCGTTTTTTCAGACACGAATAAACACTTTTATGGTTATTGCTATTTCTGATGGGGGAGGGTTGTCAAATATATGTCGGTTTATAAAGGTGGACACGCACTCTTACACATCATTAGACTTATTGAAATCCGTGCGCTGGTTTACGAGATATAGGGCGACAAAGAGTCGAGAAACCCAAATCGTCTTTTCAGACACGAATTAACACTTTTATGGTAATTGCTATTTCTGATGGGGGAAGGTTGTCAAATATATGTCGATTTGTAGAGGTGGACACGCACTCTTACACACCATTGGACTTATTAAAATCCGTGCGCTGGTTTACGAGATATAGGAGGACAAATAGTCGAGAAAACCAAATCGTCTTTTCAGACACGAATAAACACTTTTATGGTTATTGCTATTTCTAATGGGGGAGGGTTGTCAAATATATGTCGATTTGTAGAGCTGGACACGCACTCTTACACACCATTAGACTTATTGAAATCCGTGCGCTGGTTTACGAGATATAGGGGGACAAATAGTCGAGAAACCCAAATCGTCTTTTCAGACACGAATAAACGCTTTTATGGTTATTGCTATTTCTGAAGGGGGAGGGTTGTCAAATATATGTCGATTTGTAGAGGTGGACACGCAGTCTTACACACCATTAGACTTATTGAAATCCGTGCGCTGGTTTACGAGATATAGGGGGACAAATAGTCGAGAAACTCAAATCGTCTTTTCAGACACGAATAAACACTTTTATGGTTATTGCTATTTCTGATGGGGGAGCGTTGTCAAATATATGTCGATTTGTAGAGGTGGACACGCACTCTTACGCACCATTAGACTTATTAAAATCCGTGGGCTGGTTTGCTAGATATCGACACTTTTATGGTTATTGCTATTTCTGATGGGGGAGGATTGTCAAATATGTGTCGATTTGTAGAGCTGGACACGCACTCTTACACACCATTAGACTTATTGAAATCCGTGCGCTGGTTTACGAGATATAAGGGGACAATTAGTCGAGAAACCCAAATCGTCTTTTCAGACACGAATAAACGCTTTTATGGTTATTGCTATTTCTGATGGGGGAGGGTTGTCAAATATATGTTGATTTGTAGAGCTGGACACACACTCTTACACACCATTAGACTTATTAAAATCCGTGGGCTGGTTTGCGAGATATCGACACTTTTATGGTTATTGCTATTTCTGATGGGGGAGGGTTGTCAAATATATGTCGATTTGTAGAGGTGGACACGCACTCTTACACACCATTAGACTTATTGAAATCTGTGCGCTTGTTTACGAGATATAGTGGGACAAAAAGTCGAGAAAACCAAATCGTCTTTTCAGACACGAATAAACACTTTTATGGTTATTGCTATTTCTGATGGGCGAGGGTTGTCAAATATATGTCGATTTATAAAGGTGGACACGCACTCTTACACACCATTAGACTTATTAAAATCCGTGCGCTGGTTTACGAGATATAGGGGGACAAATAGTCGAGAAACCCAAATCGTCTTTTCAGACACGAATAAACACTTTTATGGTTATTGCTATTTCTGATGGGGGGGGTTGTCAAATATATGTCGATTTGTAGAGCTGGACACGCACTCTTACACACCATTAGACTTATTGAAATCCGTGCGCTGGTTTACGAGATATAGGGGGACAAATAGTCGAGAAACCCAAATCGTCTTTTCAGACACGAATAAACGCTTTTATGGTTATTGCTATTTCTGACGGGGGAGTGTTGTCAAATATATGTCGATTTGTAGAGCTGGACACGCGCTCTTACACACCATTACACTTATTAAAATCCGTGGGCTGGTTTGCTAGATATCGACACTTTTATGGTTATTGCTATTTCTGATGGGGGAGGGTTGTCAAATATATGTCGATTTGTAGAGGTGGACACGCACTCTTACACACCATTAGACTTATTGAAATCCGTGCGCTGGTTTACGAGATATAGGGGGACAAAAAGTCGAGAAACCCAAATCGTCTTTTCAGACACGAATAAACACTTTTATGGTTATTGCTATTTCTGATGGGGGAGGGTTGTCAAATATATGTCGGTTTATAAAGCTGGACACGCACTCTTACACATCATTAGACTTATTGAAATCCGTGCGCTAGTTTACGAGATATAGGGCGACAAAGAGTCGAGAAACCCAAATCGTCTTTTCAGACACGAATTAACACTTTTATGGTTATTGCTATTTCTGATGGGGGAAGGTTGTCAAATATATGTCGATTTGTAGAGGTGGACACGCACTCTTACACACCATTGGACTTATTGAAATCCGTGCGCTGGTTTACGAGATATAGGGGGACAAATAGTCGAGAAACCCAAATCGTCTTTTCAGACACGAATAAACACTTTTATGGTTATTGCTATTTCTGATGGGGGAGCGTTGTCAAATATATGTCGATTTGTAGAGGTGGACACGCACTCTTACGCACCATTAGACTTATTAAAATCCGTGCGCTGGTTTACGAGATATAGGGGGGCAAATAGTCGAGAAACCCAAATCGTCTTTTCAGACACGAATAAACGCTTTTATGGTTATTGCTATTTCTGATGGGGGAGGGTTGTCAAATATATGTCGATTTGTAGAGCTGGACACGCACTCTTGCACACCATTAGACTTATTAAAATCCGTGGGCTGGTTTGCTAGATATCGACACTTTTATGGTTATTGCTATTTCTGATGGGGGAGGGTTGTCAAATATATGTCGATTTGTAGAGGTGGACACGCACTCTTACACACCATTAGACTTATTGAAATCCGTGCGCTGGTTTACGAGATATAGGGGGACAAAAAGTCGAGAAACCCAAATCGTCTTTTCAGACACGAATAAACACTTTTATGGTTATTGCTATTTCTGATGGGGGAGGGTTGTCAAATATATGTCGGTTTATAAAGCTGGACACGCACTCTTACACATCATTAGACTTATTGAAATCCGTGCGCTAGTTTACGAGATATAGGGCGACAAAGAGTCGAGAAACCCAAATCGTCTTTTCAGACACGAATTAACACTTTTATGGTTATTGCTATTTCTGATGGGGGAGGGTTGTCAAATATATGTCGGTTTATAAAGGTGGACACGCACTCTTACACATCATTAGACTTATTGAAATCCGTGCGCTGGTTTACGAGATATAGGGCGACAAATAGTCGAGAAACCCAAATCGTCTTTTCAGACACGAATAAACACTTTTATGGTTATTGCTATTTCTAATGGGGGAGGGTTGTCAAATATATGTCGATTTGTAGAGCTGGACACGCACTCTTACACACCATTAGACTTATTGAAATCCGTGCGCTGGTTTACGAGATATAGGGGGACAAATAGTCGAGAAACCCAAATCGTCTTTTCAGACACGAATAAACGCTTTTATGGTTATTGCTGTTCCTGATGGGGGAGGGTTGTCAAACATATGTCGATTTGTAGAGCTGGACACGCACTCTTACACGCCATTAGACTTATTAAAATCCGTGGGCTGGTTTGCGAGATATCGACACTTTTATGGTTATTGCTATTTCTGATGGGGGAGGGTTGTCAAATATATGTCGATTTGTAGAGCTGGACACGCACTCCTACACACCATTAGACTTATTGAAATCCGTGCGCTATTTTACGAGATATAGGGGGACAAATAGTCGAGCAACCCAAATCGTCTTTTCAGACACGAATAAACGCTTTTATGGTTATTGCTATTTCTGATGGGGGAGGGTTGTCAAATATATGTCGATTTGTAGAGCTGGACACGCACTCTTACACACCATTAGACTTATTAAAATCCGTGGGCTGGTTTGCGAGATATCGACACTTTTATGGTTATTGCTATTTCTGATGGGGGAGGGTTGTCAAATATATGTCGATTTGTAGAGGTGGACACGCACTCTTACACACCATTAGACTTATTGAAATACGTGCGCTGGTTTACGAGATATAGGGGGACAAAAAGTCGAGAAACACAAATCGTCTTCAGACACGAATAAACTCTTTTATGGTTATTGCTATTTCTGATGGGGGAGGGTTGTCAAATATATGTCGATTTATAAAGGTGGACACGCACTTTTACACACCATTAGACTTATTGGAATCCGTGCGCTGGTTTACGAGATATAGGGCGACAAATAGTCGAGAAACCCAAATCGTCTCTTCAGACACGAATAAACCCTTTTATGGTTATTGCTATTTCTGATGGGGGAGGGTTGTCAAATATATGTCGATTCGTAGAGGTGGACACGCACTCTTACACACCATTAGACTTATTAAAATCCGTGCGCTGGTTTACGAGATATAGGGGGACAAATAGTCGAGAAACCCAAATCGTCTTTTCAGACACGAATAAACACTTTTATGGTTATTGCTATTTCTGATGGGGGAGGGTTGTCAAATATATGTCGATTTGTAGAGCTGGACACGCACTCTTACACACCATTAGACTTATTAAAATCCGTGGGCTGGTTTGCGGGATATCGACACTTTTATGGTTATTGCTATTTCTGATGGGGGAGGGTTGTCAAATATATGTCGATTTGTAGAGGTGCACACGCAGTCTTACACACCATTAGACTTATTGAAAGCCGTGCGCTGGTTTACGAGATATAGGGCGACAAATAGTCGAGAAACCCAAATCATCTTTTCAGACACGAACAAACACTTTTATGGTTATTGCTATTTCTGATGGGGGATGGTTGTCAAATATATGTCGATTTGTAGAGCTGGACACGCACTCTTACACACCATTAGACTTACTAAAATCCGTGCGCTGGTTTACGAGATATAGGGGGACAAATAACCGAGAAACCCAAATCGTCTTTTTAGACACGAATAAACACTTTTATGGTTATTGCTATTTCTGATGGGGGAGGTTTGTCATATATATGTCGATTTGTAGAGGTGGACACGCAGTCTTACACACCATTAGACTTATTGAAATCCGTGCGCTGGTTTACGAGATATTGGGCGACAAATAGTCGAGAAACCCAAATCGTCTTTTCAGACACGAATAAACACTTTTATGGTTATTGCTATTTCTAATGGGGGAGGGTTGTCAAATATATGTCGATTTGTAGAGCTGGACACGCACTCTTACACATCATTAGACTTATTAAAATCCGTGCGCTGGTTTACGAGATATATGGGGACAAATAATCGAGAAACCCAAATCGTCTTTTCAGACACGAATAAACACTTTTATGGTTATTGCTATTTCTGATGGGGGAGGGTTGTCAAATATATGTCGATTTGTAGAGGTGGACACGCAGTCTTATACACCATTAGACTTATTGAAGTCCGTGCGCTGGTTTACGAGATATAGGGCGACAAATAGTCGAGAAACCCAAATCGTCTTTTCAGACACGAATAAACGCTTTTATGGTTATTGCTATTTCTGATGGGGGAGGGTTGTCAAATATATGTCGATTTGTAGAGCTTGACACGCACTCTTACACACCATTAAACTTATTAAAATCCGTGGGCTGGTTTGCGAGATATCGACACTTTTATGGTTATTGCTATTTCTGATGGGGGAGGGTTGTCAAATATATGTCGATTTGTAGAGGTGGACACGCAGTCTTACACACCATTAGACTTACTGAAATCCGTGCGCTGGTTTACGAGATATAGGGGGACAAAAAGTCGAGAAACCCAGATCGTCTTTTCAGACACGAATAAACACTCTTATGGTTATTGCTATTTCTGATGGGGGAGGGTTGTCAAATATATGTCGATTTGTAGAGGTGGACACGCACTCTTACACACCATTAGACTTATTGAAATCCGTGCGCTGGTTTACGAGATATAGGGGGACAAATAGTCGAGAAACCCAAATCGTCTTTTAAGACACGAATAAACACTTTTATGGTTATTGCTATTTCTGATGGGGGAGGGTTGTCAAATATATGTCGGTTTATAAAGGTGGACACGCACTCTTACACATCATTAGACTTATTGAAATCCGTGCGCTGGTTTACGAGATATAGGGCGACAAATAGTCGAGAAACCCAAATCGTCTTTTCAGACACGAATAAACACTTTTATGGTTATTGCTATTTCTAATGGGGGAGGGTTGTCAAATATATGTCGATTTGTAGAGCTGGACACGCACTCTTACACACCATTAGACTTATTGAAATCCGTGCGCTGGTTTACGAGATATAGGGGGACAAATAGTCGAGAAACCCAAATCGTCTTTTCAGACACGAATAAACGCTTTTATGGTTATTGCTATTTCTGAAGGGGGAGGGTTGTCAAATATATGTCGATTTGTAGAGGTGGACACGCAGTCTTACACACCATTAGACTTATTGAAATCCGTGCGCTGGTTTACGAGATATAGGGGGACAAATAGTCGAGAAACCCAAATCGTCTTTTCAGACACGAATAAACACTTTTATGGTTATTGCTATTTCTGATGGGGGAGCGTTGTCAAATATATGTCGATTTGTAGAGGTGGACACGCACTCTTACGCACCATTAGACTTATTAAAATCCGTGCGCTGGTTTACGAGATATAGGGGGGCAAATAGTCGAGAAACCCAAATCGTCTTTTCAGACACGAATAAACGCTTTTATGGTTATTGCTATTTCTGATGGGGAGGGTTGTCAAAGATATGTCGATTTGTAGAGCTGGACACGCACTCTTACACACCATTAGACTTATTAAAACCCGTGGGCTGGTTTGCTAGATATCGACACTTTTATGGTTATTGCTATTTCTGATGGGGGAGGGTTGTCAAATATGTGTCGATTTGTAGAGCTGGACACGCACTCTTACACACCATTAGACTTATTGAAATCCGTGCGCTAATTTACGAGATATAAGGGGACAAATAGTCGAGAAACCCAAATCGTCTTTTCAGACACGAACAAACGCTTTTATGGTTATTGCTATTTCTGATGGGGGAGGGTTGTCAAATATATGTTGATTTGTAGAGCTGGACACGCACTCTTACACACCATTAGACTTATTAAAATCCGTGGGCTGGTTTGCGAGATATCGACACTTTTATGGTTATTGCTATTTCTGATGGGGGAGGGTTGTCAAATATATGTCGATTTGTAGAGGTGGACACGCACTCTTACACACCATTAGACTTATTGAAATCTGTGCGCTTGTTTACGAGATATAGGGGGACAAAAAGTCGAGAAAACCAAATCGTCTTTTCAGACACGAATAAACACTTTTATGGTTATTGCTATTTCTGATGGGGGAGGGTTGTCAAATATATGTCGATTTATAAAGGTGGACACGCACTCTTACACACCATTAGACTTATTGAAATCCGTGCGCTGGTTTACGAGATATAGGGCGACAAATAGTCGAGAAACCCAAATCGTCTTTTCAGACACGAATAAACACTTTTATGGTTATTGCTATTTCTGATGGGGGAGGGTTGTCAAATATATGTCGATTTGTAGAGCTGGACACGCACTCTTACACACTATTAGACTTATTGAAATCCGTGCGCTGGTTTACGAGATATAGGGGGACAAATAGTCGAGAAACCCAAATCGTCTTTTCAGACACGAATAAACGCTTTTATGGTTATTGCTATTTCTGATGGGGGAGGGTTGTCAAATATATGTCGATTTGTAGAGCTGGACACGCACTCTTACACACCATTAGACTTATTGAAATCCGTGCGCTGGTTTACGAGATATAGGGGGACAAATAGTCGAGAAACCCAAATCGTCTTTTCAGACACGAATAAACGCTTTTATGGTTATTGCTGTTCCCGATGGGGGAGGGTTGTCAAACATATGTCGATTTGTAGAGCTGGACACGCACTCTTACACACCATTAGACTTATTAAAATGCGTGGGCTGGTTTGCGAGATATCGACACTTTTATGGTTATTGCTATTTCTGATGGGGGAGGGTTGTCAAATATATGTCGATTTGTAGAGCTGGACACGCACTCCTACACACCATTAGACTTATTGAAATCCGTGCGCTATTTTACGAGATATAGGGGGACAAATAGTCGAGCAACCCAAATCGTCTTTTCAGACACGAATAAACGCTTTTATGGTTATTGCTATTTCTGATGGGGGAGGGTTGTCAAATATATGTCGATTTGTAGAGCTGGACACGCACTCTTACACACCATTAGACTTATTAAAATCCGTGGGCTGGTTTGCGAGATATCGACACTTTTATGGTTATTGCTATTTCTGATGGGGGAGGGTTGTCAAATATATGTCGATTCGTAGAGGTGGACACGCACTCTTACACGCCATTAGACTTATTAAAATCCGTGCGCTGGTTTACGAGATATAGGGGGACAAATGGTCGAGAAACCCAAATCGTCTTTTCAGACACGAATAAACACTTTTATGGTTATTGCTATTTCTGATGGGGGAGGGTTGTCAAATATATGTCGATTTGTAGAGCTGGACACGCACTCTTACACACCATTAGACTTATTAAAATCCGTGGGCTGGTTTGCGGGATATCGACACTTTTATGGTTATTGCTATTTCTGATGGGGGAGGGTTGTCAAATATATGTCGATTTGTAGAGGTGCACACGCAGTCTTACACACCATTAGACTTATTGAAATCCGTGCGCTGGTTTACGAGATATAGGGCGACAAATAGTCGAGAAACCCAAATCATCTTTTCAGACACGAACAAACACTTTTATGGTTATTGCTACTCCTGATGGGGGATGGTTGTCAAATATATGTCGATTTGTAGAGCTGGATACGCACTCTTACACACCATTAGACTTACTAAAATCCGTGCGCTGGTTTACGAGATATAGGGGGACAAATAACCGAGAAACCCAAATCGTCTTTTTAGACACGAATAAACACTTTTATGGTTATTGCTATTTCTGATGGGGGAGGTTTGTCATATATATGTCGATTTGTAGAGGTGGACACGCAGTCTTACACACCATTAGACTTATTGAAATCCGTGCGCTGGTTTACGAGATATTGGGCGACAAATAGTCGAGAAACCCAAATCGTCTTTTCAGACACGAATAAACACTTTTATGGTTATTGCTATTTCTAATGGGGGAGGGTTGTCAAATATATGTCGATTTGTAGAGCTGGACACGCACTCTTACACATCATTAGACTTATTAAAATCCGTGCGCTGTTTTACGAGATATATGGGGACAAATAATCGAGAAACCCAAATCGTCTTTTCAGACACGAATAAACACTTTTATGGTTATTGCTATTTCTGATGGGGGAGGTTTGTCAAATATATGTCGATTTGTAGAGGTGGACACGCAGTCTTACACACCATTAGACTTATTGAAGTCCGTGCGCTGGTTTACGAGATATAGGGCGACAAATAGTCGAGAAACCCAAATCGTCTTTTCAGACACGAATAAACACTTTTATGGTTATTGCTATTTCTGATGGGGGAGGGTTGTCAAATATATGTCGATTTGTAGAGCTTGACACGCACTCTTACACACCATTAAACTTCTTAAAATCCGTGGGCTGGTTTGCGAGATATCGACACTTTTATGGTTATTGCTATTTCTGATGGGGGAGGGTTGTCAAATATATGTCGATTTGTAGAGGTGGACACGCAGTCTTACACACCATTAGACTTACTGAAATCCGTGCGCTGGTTTACGAGATATAGGGGGACAAAAAGTCGAGAAACCCAGATCGTCTTTTCAGACACGAATAAACACTTTTATGGTTATTGCTATTTCTGATGGGGGAGGGTTGTCAAATATATGTCGATTTGTAGAGGTGGACACGCACTCTTACACACCATTAGACTTATTGAAATCCGTGCGCTGGTTTACGAGATATAGGGGGACAAATAGTCGAGAAACCCAAATCGTCTTTTCAGACACGAATAAACCCTTTTATGGTTATTGCTATTTCTGATGGGGGAGGGTTGTCAAATATATGTCGATTTGTAGAGGTGGACACGCAGTCTTACACACCATTAGACCTATTAAAATCCGTGGGCTGGTTTGCGAGATATCGACACTTTTATGGTTATTGCTATTTCTGATGGGGGAGGGTTGTCAAATATATGTCGATTTATAAAGGTGGACACTCACTCTTACACACCATTAGACTTATTGAAATCCGTGCGCTGGTTTACGAGATATAGGGCGACAAATAGTCGAGAAGCCCAAATCGTCTTTTCAGACACGAATAAACACTTTTATGGTTATTGCTATTTCTAATGGGGGAGGGTTGTCAAATATATGTCGATTTGTAGAGCTGGACACGCACTCTTTCACACCATTAGACTTATTGAAATCCGTGCGCTGGTTTACGAGATATAGGGGGACAAATAGTCGAGAAACCCAAATCGTCTTTTCAGACACGAATAAACGCTTTTATGGTTATTGCTATTTCTGAAGGGGGAGGGTTGTCAAATATATGTCGATTTGTAGAGGTGGACACGCAGTCTTACACACCATTAGACTTATTGAAATCCGTGCGCTGGTTTACGAGATATAGGGGGACAAATAGTCGAGAAACTCAAATCGTCTTTTCAGACACGAATAAACACTTTTATGGTTATTGCTATTTCTGATGGGGGAGCGTTGTCAAATATATGTCGATTTGTAGAGGTGGACACGCACTCTTACGCACCATTAGACTTATTAAAATCCGTGCGCTGGTTTACGAGATATAGAGGGGCAAATAGTCGAGAAACCCAAATCGTCTTTTCAGACACGAATAAACGCTTTTATGGTTATTGCTATTTCTGATGGGGGAGGGTTGTCAAATATATGTCGATTTGTAGAGCTGGACACGCACTCTTACACACCATTAGACTTATTAAAATCCGTGGGCTGGTTTGCTAGATATCGACACTTTTATGGTTATTGCTATTTCTGATGGGGGAGGGTTGTCAAATATGTGTCGATTTGTGGAGCTGGACACGCACTCTTACACACCATTAGACTTATTGAAATCCGTGCGCTGGTTTACGAGATATAAGGGGACAAATAGTCGAGAAACCCAAATCGTCTTTTCAGACACGAATAAGCGCTTTTATGGTTATTGCTATTTCTGATGGGGGAGGGTTGTCAAATATATGTTGATTTGTAGAGCTGGACACACACCCTTACACACCATTAGACTTATTAAAATCCGTGGGCTGGTTTGCGAGATATCGACACTTTTATGGTTATTGCTATTTCTGATGGGGGAGGGTTGTCAAATATATGTCGATTTGTAGAGCTGGACACGCACTCTTACACACCATTAGACTTATTAAAATCCGTGGGCTGGTTTGCTAGATATCGACACTTTTACGGTTATTGCTATTTCTGATGGGGGAGGGTTGTCAAATATGTGTCGATTTGTGGAGCTGGACACGCACTCTTACACACCATTAGACTTATTGAAATCCGTGCGCTGGTTTACGAGATATAAGGGGACAAAAAGTCGAGAAACCCAAATCGTCTTTTCAGACACGAATAAACACTTTTATGGTTATTGCTATTTCTGATGGGGGAGGGTTGTCAAATATATGTCGATTTGTAGAGCTGGACACGCACTCTTACACACTATTAGACTTATTGAAATCCGTGCGCTGGTTTACGAGATATAGGGGGACAAATAGTCGAGAAACCCAAATCGTCTTTTCAGACACGAATAAACGCTTTTATGGTTATTGCTATTTCTGATGGGGGAGGGTTGTCAAATATATGTCGATTTGTAGAGCTGGACACGCACTCTTACACACCATTAGACTTATTGAAATCCGTGCGCTGGTTTACGAGATATAGGGGGACAAATAGTCGAGAAACCCAAATCGTCTTTTCAGACACGAATAAACGCTTTTATGGTTATTGCTGTTCCCGATGGGGGAGGGTTGTCAAACATATGTCGATTTGTAGAGCTGGACACGCACTCTTACACACCATTAGACTTATTAAAATCCGTGGGCTGGTTTGCGAGATATCGACACTTTTATGGTTATTGCTATTTCTGATGGGGGAGGGTTGTCAAATATATGTCGATTTGTAGAGCTGGACACGCACTCCTACACACCATTAGACTTATTGAAATCCGTGCGCTATTTTACGAGATATAGGGGGACAAATAGTCGAGCAACCCAAATCGTCTTTTCAGACACGAATAAACGCTTTTATGGTTATTGCTATTTCTGATGGGGGAGGGTTGTCAAATATATGTCGATTTGTAGAGCTGGACACGCACTCTTACACACCATTAGACTTATTAAAATCCGTGGGCTGGTTTGCGAGATATCGACACTTTTATGGTTATTGCTATTTCTGATGGGGGAGGGTTGTCAAATATATGTCGATTCGTAGAGGTGGACACGCACTCTTACACACCATTAGACTTATTAAAATCCGTGCGCTGGTTTACGAGATATAGGGGGACAAATGGTCGAGAAACCCAAATCGTCTTTTCAGACACGAATAAACACTTTTATGGTTATTGCTATTTCTGATGGGGGAGGGTTGTCAAATATATGTCGATTTGTAGAGCTGGACACGCACTCTTACACACCATTAGACTTATTAAAATCCGTGGGCTGGTTTGCGGGATATCGACACTTTTATGGTTATTGCTATTTCTGATGGGGGAGGGTTGTCAAATATATGTCGATTTGTAGAGGTGCACACGCAGTCTTACACACCATTAGACTTATTGAAATCCGTGCGCTGGTTTACGAGATATAGGGCGACAAATAGTCGAGAAACCCAAATCATCTTTTCAGACACGAACAAACACTTTTATGGTTATTGCTACTCCTGATGGGGGATGGTTGTCAAATATATGTCGATTTGTAGAGCTGGACACGCACTCTTACACACCATTAGACTTACTAAAATCCGTGCGCTGGTTTACGAGATATAGGGGGACAAATAACCGAGAAACCCAAATCGTCTTTTTAGACACGAATAAACACTTTTATGGTTATTGCTATTTCTGATGGGGGAGGTTTGTCATATATATGTCGATTTGTAGAGGTGGACACGCAGTCTTACACACCATTAGACTTATTGAAATCCGTGCGCTGGTTTACGAGATATTGGGCGACAAATAGTCGAGAAACCCAAATCGTCTTTTCAGACACGAATAAACACTTTTATGGTTATTGCTATTTCTAATGGGGGAGGGTTGTCAAATATATGTCGATTTGTAGAGCTGGACACGCACTCTTACACATCATTAGACTTATTAAAATCCGTGCGCTGTTTTACGAGATATATGGGGACAAATAATCGAGAAACCCAAATCGTCTTTTCAGACACGAATAAACACTTTTATGGTTATTGCTATTTCTGATGGGGGAGGGTTGTCAAATATATGTCGATTTGTAGAGGTGGACACGCAGTCTTACACACCATTAGACTTATTGAAGTCCGTGCGCTGGTTTACGAGATATAGGGCGACAAATAGTCGAGAAACCCAAATCGTCTTTTCAGACACGAATAAACACTTTTATGGTTATTGCTATTTCTGATGGGGGAGGGTTGTCAAATATATGTCGATTTGTAGAGCTTGACACGCACTCTTACACACCATTAAACTTATTAAAATCCGTGGGCTGGTTTGCGAGATATCGACACTTTTATGGTTATTGCTATTTCTGATGGGGGAGGGTTGTCAAATATATGTCGATTTGTAGAGGTGGACACGCAGTCTTACACACCATTAGACTTACTGAAATCCGTGCGCTGGTTTACGAGATATAGGGGGACAAAAAGTCGAGAAACCCAGATCGTCTTTTCAGACACGAATAAACACTTTTATGGTTATTGCTATTTCTGATGGGGGAGGTTTGTCAAATATATGTCGATTTGTAGAGGTGGACACGCACTCTTACACACCATTAGACTTATTGAAATCCGTGCGCTGGTTTACGAGATATAGGGGGACAAATAGTCGAGAAACCCAAATCGTCTTTTCAGACACGAATAAACCCTTTTATGGTTATTGCTATTTCTGATGGGGGAGGGTTGTCAAATATATGTCGATTTGTAGAGGTGGACACGCAGTCTTACACACCATTAGACCTATTAAAATCCGTGGGCTGGTTTGCGAGATATCGACACTTTTATGGTTATTGCTATTTCTGATGGGGGAGGGTTGTCAAATATATGTCGATTTATAAAGGTGGACACGCACTCTTACACACCATTAGACTTATTGAAATCCGTGCGCTGGTTTACGAGATATAGGGCGACAAATAGTCGAGAAGCCCAAATCGTCTTTTCAGACACGAATAAACACTTTTATGGTTATTGCTATTTCTAATGGGGGAGGGTTGTCAAATATATGTCGATTTGTAGAGCTGGACACGCACTCTTTCACACCATTAGACTTATTGAAATCCGTGCGCTGGTTTACGAGATATAGGGGGACAAATAGTCGAGAAACCCAAATCGTCTTTTCAGACACGAATAAACGCTTTTATGGTTATTGCTATTTCTGAAGGGGGAGGGTTGTCAGATATATGTCGATTTGTAGAGGTGGACACGCAGTCTTACACACCATTAGAGTTATTGAAATCCGTGCGCTGGTTTACGAGATATAGGGGGACAAATAGTCGAGAAACTCAAATCGTCTTTTCAGACACGAATAAACACTTTTATGGTTATTGCTATTTCTGATGGGGAGCGTTGTCAAATATATGTCGATTTGTAGAGGTGGACACGCACTCTTACGCACCATTAGACTTATTAAAATCCGTGCGCTGGTTTACGAGATATAGAGGGGCAAATAGTCGAGAAACCCAAATCGTCTTTTCAGACACGAATAAACGCTTTTATGGTTATTGCTATTTCTGATGGGGGAGGGTTGTCAAATATATGTCGATTTGTAGAGCTGGACACGCACTCTTACACACCATTAGACTTATTAAAATCCGTGGGCTGGTTTGCTAGATATCGACACTTTTATGGTTATTGCTATTTCTGATGGGGGAGGGTTGTCAAATATGTGTCGATTTGTGGAGCTGGACACGCACTCTTACACACCATTAGACTTATTGAAATCCGTGCGCTGGTTTACGAGATATAAGGGGACAAATAGTCGAGAAACCCAAATCGTCTTTTCAGACACGAATAAGCGCTTTTATGGTTATTGCTATTTCTGATGGGGGAGGGTTGTCAAATATATGTTGATTTGTAGAGCTGGACACACACTCTTACACACCATTAGACTTATTAAAATCCGTGGGCTGGTTTGCGAGATATCGACACTTTTATGGTTATTGCTATTTCTGATGGGGGAGGGTTGTCAAATATATGTCGATTTGTAGAGGTGGACACGCACTCTTACACACCATTAGACTTATTGAAATCTGTGCGCTTGTTTACGAGATATAGGGGGACAAAAAGTCGAGAAAACCAAATCGTCTTTTCAGACACGAATAAACACTTTTATGGTTATTGCTATTTCTGATGGGCGAGGGTTGTCAAATATATGTCGATTTATAAAGGTGGACACGCACTCTTACACACCATTAGACTTATTAAAATCCGTGCGCTGGTTTACGAGATATAGGGGGACAAATAATCGAGAAACCCAAATCGTCTTTTCAGACACGAATATACACTTTTATGGTTATTGCTATTTCTGATGGGGGGGTTGTCAAATATATGTCGATTTGTAGAGCTGGACACGCACTCTTACACACCATTAGACTTATTGAAATCCGTGCGCTGGTTTACGAGATATAGGGGGACAAATTGTCGAGAAACCCAAATCGTCTTTTCAGACACGAATAAACGCTTTTATGGTTATTGCTATTTCTGACGGGGGAGTGTTGTCAAATATATGTCGATTTGTAGAGCAGGACACGCGCTCTTACACACCATTACACTTATTAAAATCCGTGGGCTGGTTTGCGAGATATCGACACTTTTATGGTTATTGCTATTTCTGATGGGGGAGGGTTGTCAAATATATGTCGATTTGTAGAGGTGGACACGCACTCTTACACACCATTAGACTTATTGAAATCCGTGAGCTGGTTTACGAGATATAGGGGGACAAAAAGTCGAGAAACCCAAATCGTCTTTTCAGACACGAATAAACACTTTTATGGTTATTGCTATTTCTGATGGGGGAGGGTTGTCAAATATATGTCGGTTTATAAAGGTAGACACGCACTCTTACACATCATTAGACTTATTGAAATCCGTGCGCTGGTTTACGAGATATAGGGGGACAAATAGTCGAGAAACCCAAATCGTCTTTTCAGACACGAATAAACACTTTTATGGTTATTGCTATTTCTAATGGGGGAGGGTTGTCAAATATATGTCGATTTGTAGAGCTGGACACGCACTCTTACACACCGTTAGACTTATTGAAATCCGTGCGCTGGTTTACGAGATATAGGGGGACAAATAGTCGAGAAACCCAAATCGTCTTTTCAGACACGAATAAACGCTTTTATGGTTATTGCTATTTCTGAAGGGGGAGGGTTGTCAAATATATGTCGATTTGTAGAGGTGGACACGCAGTCTTACACACCATTAGACTTATTGAAATCCGTGCGCTGGTTTACGAGATATAGGGGGACAAATAGTCGAGAAACCCAAATCGTCTTTTCAGACACGAATAAACACTTTTATGGTTATTGCTATTTCTGATGGGGGAGCGTTGTCAAATATATGTCGATTTGTAGAGGTGGACGCGCACTCTTACGCACCATTAGACTTATTAAAATCCGTGCGCTGGTTTACGAGATATAGGGGGCAAATAGTCGAGAAACCCAAATCGTCTTTTCAGACACGAATAAACGCTTTTATGGTTATTGCTATTTCTGATGGGGGAGGGTTGTCAAATATATGTCGATTTGTAGAGCTGGACACGCACTCTTGCACACCATTAGACTTATTAAAATCCGTGGGCTGGTTTGCTAGATATCGACACTTTTATGGTTATTGCTATTTCTGATGGGGGAGGGTTGTCAAATATATGTCGATTTGTAGAGGTGGACACGCACTCTTACACACCATTAGACTTATTGAAATCCGTGCGCTGGTTTACGAGATATAGGGGGACAAAAAGTCGAGAAACCCAAATCGTCTTTTCAGACACGAATAAACACTTTTATGGTTATTGCTATTTCTGATGGGGGAGGGTTGTCAAATATATGTCGGTTTATAAAGGTGGACACGCACTCTTACACATCATTAGACTTATTGAAATCCGTGCGCTAGTTTACGAGATATAGGGCGACAAAGAGTCGAGAAACCCAAATCGTCTTTTCAGACACGAATTAACACTTTTATGGTTATTGCTATTTCTGATGGGGGAAGGTTGTCAAATATATGTCGATTTGTAGAGGTGGACACGCACTCTTACACACCATTGGACTTATTAAAATCCGTGCGCTGGTTTACGAGATATAGGGGGACAAATAGTCGAGAAACCCAAGTCGTCTTTTCAGACACGAATAAACACTTTGATGGTTATTGCTATTTCTGATGGGGGAGGGTTGTCAAATATATGTCGGTTTATAAAGGTGGACACGCACTCTTACACATCATTAGACTTATTGAAATCCGTGCGCTGGTTTACGAGATATAGGGCGACAAATAGTCGAGAAACCCAAATCGTCTTTTCAGACACGAATAAACACTTTTATGGTTATTGCTATTTCTAATGGGGGAGGGTTGTCAAATATATGTCGATTTGTAGAGCTGGACACGCACTCTTACACACCATTAGACTTATTGAAATCCGTGCGCTGGTTTACGAGATATAGGGGGACAAATAGTCGAGAAACCCAAATCGTCTTTTCAGACACGAATAAACGCTTTTATGGTTATTGCTATTTCTGAAGGGGGAGGGTTGTCAAATATATGTCGATTTGTAGAGGTGGACACGCAGTCTTACACACCATTAGACTTATTGAAATCCGTGCGCTGGTTTACGAGATATAGGGGGACAAATAGTCGAGAAACCCAAATCGTCTTTTCAGACACGAATAAACACTTTTATGGTTATTGCTATTTCTGATGGGGGAGCGTTGTCAAATATATGTCGATTTGTAGAGGTGGACACGCACTCTTACGCACCATTAGACTTATTAAAATCCGTGCGCTGGTTTACGAGATATAGGGGGGCAAATAGTCGAGAAACCCAAATCGTCTTTTCAGACACGAATAAACGCTTTTATGGTTATTGCTATTTCTGATGGGGAGGGTTGTCAAAGATATGTCGATTTGTAGAGCTGGACACGCACTCTTACACACCATTAGACTTATTAAAACCCGTGGGCTGGTTTGCTAGATATCGACACTTTTATGGTTATTGCTATTTCTGATGGGGGAGGGTTGTCAAATATGTGTCGATTTGTAGAGCTGGACACGCACTCTTACACACCATTAGACTTATTGAAATCCGTGCGCTAATTTACGAGATATAAGGGGACAAATAGTCGAGAAACCCAAATCGTCTTTTCAGACACGAACAAACGCTTTTATGGTTATTGCTATTTCTGATGGGGGAGGGTTGTCAAATATATGTTGATTTGTAGAGCTGGACACGCACTCTTACACACCATTAGACTTATTAAAATCCGTGGGCTGGTTTGCGAGATATCGACACTTTCATGGTTATTGCTATTTCTGATGGGGGAGGGTTGTCAAATATATGTCGGTTTGTAGAGGTGGACACGCACTCTTACACACCATTAGACTTATTGAAATCTGTGCGCTTGTTTACGAGATATAGGGGGACAAAAAGTCGAGAAAACCAAATCGTCTTTTCAGACACGAATAAACACTTTTATGGTTATTGCTATTTCTGATGGGGGAGGGTTGTCAAATATATGTCGATTTATAAAGGTGGACACGCACTCTTACACACCATTAGACTTATTGAAATCCATGCGCTGGTTTACGAGATATAGGGCGACAAATAGTCGAGAAACCCAAATCGTCTTTTCAGACACGAATAAACACTTTTATGGTTATTGCTATTTCTGATGGGGGAGGGTTGTCAAATATATGTCGATTTGTAGAGCTGGACACGCACTCTTACACACCATTAGACTTATTGAAATCCGTGCGCTGGTTTACGAGATATAGGGGGACAAATAGTCGAGAAACCCAAATCGTCTTTTCAGACACGAATAAACGCTTTTATGGTTATTGCTATTTCTGATGGGGGAGGGTTGTTAAATATATGTCGATTTGTAGAGCTGGACACGCACTCTTACACACCATTAGACTTATTGAAATCCGTGCGCTGGTTTACGAGATATAGGGGGACAAATAGTCGAGAAACCCAAATCGTCTTTTCAGACACGAATAAACGCTTTTATGGTTATTGCTGTTCCTGATGGGGGAGGGTTGTCAAACATATGTCGATTTGTAGAGCTGGACACGCACTCTTACACACCATTAGACTTATTAAAATCCGTGGGCTGGTTTGCGAGATATCGACACTTTTATGGTTATTGCTATTTCTGATGGGGGAGGGTTGTCAAATATATGTCGATTTGTAGAGCTGGACACGCACTCCTACACACCATTAGACTTATTGAAATCCGTGCGCTATTTTACGAGATATAGGGGGACAAATAGTCGAGCAACCCAAATCGTCTTTTCAGACACGAATAAACGCTTTTATGGTTATTGCTATTTCTGATGGGGAAGGGTTGTCAAATATATGTCGATTTGTAGAGCTGGACACGCACTCTTACACACCATTAGACTTATTAAAATCCGTGGGCTGGTTTGCGAGATATCGACACTTTTATGGTTATTGCTATTTCTGATGGGGGAGAGTTGTCAAATATATGTCGATTTGTAGAGGTGGACACGCACTCTTACACACCATTAGACTTATTGAAATACGTGCGCTGGTTTACGAGATATAGGGGGACAAAAAGTCGAGAAACACAAATCGTCTTCAGACACGAATAAACTCTTTTATGGTTATTGCTATTTCTGATGGGGGAGGGTTGTCAAATATATGTCGATTTATAAAGGTGGACACGCACTTTTACACACCATTAGACTTATTGGAATCCGTGCGCTGGTTTACGAGATATAGGGCGACAAATAGTCGAGAAACCCAAATCGTCTCTTCAGACACGAATAAACCCTTTTATGGTTATTGCTATTTCTGATGGGGGAGGGTTGTCAAATATATGTCGATTCGTAGAGGTGGACACGCACTCTTACACACCATTAGACTTATTAAAATCCGTGCGCTGGTTTACGAGATATAGGGGGACAAATAGTCGAGAAACCCAAATCGTCTTTTCAGACACGAATAAACACTTTTATGGTTATTGCTATTTCTGATGGGGGAGGGTTGTCAAATATATGTCGATTTGTAGAGCTGGACACGCACTCTTACACACCATTAGACTTATTAAAATCCGTGGGCTGGTTTGCGGGATATCGACACTTTTATGGTTATTGCTATTTCTGATGGGGGAGGGTTGTCAAATATATGTCGATTTGTAGAGGTGCACACGCAGTCTTACACACCATTAGACTTATTGAAATCCGTGCGCTGGTTTACGAGATATAGGGCGACAAATAGTCGAGAAACCCAAATCATCTTTTCAGACACGAACAAACACTTTTATGGTTATTGCTATTTCTGATGGGGGATGGTTGTCAAATATATGTCGATTTGTAGAGCTGGACACGCACTCTTACACACCATTAGACTTACTAAAATCCGTGCGCTGGTTTACGAGATATAGGGGGACAAATAACCGAGAAACCCAAATCGTCTTTTTAGACACGAATAAACACTTTTATGGTTATTGCTATTTCTGATGGGGGAGGTTTGTCATATATATGTCGATTTGTAGAGGTGGACACGCAGTCTTACACACCATTAGACTTATTGAAATCCGTGCGCTGGTTTACGAGATATTGGGCGACAAATAGTCGAGAAACCCAAACCGTCTTTTCAGACACGAATAAACACTTTTATGGTTATTGCTATTTCTAATGGGGGAGGGTTGTCAAATATATGTCGATTTGTGCGCTGGTTTACGAGATATATGGGGACAAATAATCGAGAAACCCAAATCGTCTTTTCAGACACGAATAAACACTTTTATGGTTATTGCTATTTCTGATGGGGGAGGGTTGCCAAATATATGTCGATTTGTAGAGGTGGACACGCAGTCTTACACACCATTAGACTTATTGAAGTCCGTGCGCTGGTTTACGAGATATAGGGCGACAAATAGTCGAGAAACCCAAATCGTCTTTTCAGACACGAATAAACACTTTTATGGTTATTGCTATTTCTGATGGGGGAGGGTTGTCAAATATATGTCGATTTGTAGAGGTGGACACGCAGTCTTACACACCATTAGACTTACTGAAATCCGTGCGCTGGTTTACGAGATATAGGGGGACAAAAAGTCGAGAAACCCAGATCGTCTTTTCAGACACGAATAAACACTCTTATGGTTATTGCTATTTCTGATGGGGGAGGGTTGTCAAATATATGTCGATTTGTAGAGCTGGACACGCACTCTTACGCACCATTAGACTTATTGAAATCCGTGCGCTGGTTTACGAGATATAGGGGGACAAATAGTCGAGAAACCCAAATCGTCTTTTCAGACACGAATAAACCCTTTTATGGTTATTGCTATTTCTGATGGGGGAGGGTTGTCAAATATATGTCGATTTGTAGAGGTGGACACGCAGTCTTACACACCATTAGACCTATTAAAATCCGTGGGCTGGTTTGCGAGATATCGACACTTTTATGGTTATTGCTATTTCTGATGGGGGAGGGTTGTCAAATATATGTCGATTTATAAAGGTGGACACGCACTCTTACACACCATTAGACTTATTGAAATCCGTGCGCTGGTTTACGAGATATAGGGCGACAAATAGTCGAGAAGCCCAAATCGTCTTTTCAGACACGAATAAACCCTTTTATGGTTATTGCTATTTCTGATGGGGGAGGGTTGTCAAATATATGTCGATTTGTAGAGCTGGACACGCACTCTTACACACCATTAGACTTATTAAAATCCGTGGGCTGGTTTGCGAGATATCGACACTTTTATGGTTATTGCTATTTCTGATGGGGGAGGGTTGTCAAATATGTGTCGATTTGTAGAGCTGGACACGCACTCTTACACACCATTAGACTTATTGAAATCCGTGCGCTGGTTTACGAGATATAATGGGACAAATAGTCGAGAAACCCAAATCGTCTTTTCAGACACGAATAAACGCTTTTATGGTTATTGCTATTTATGATGGGGGAGGGTTGTCAAATATATGTTGATTTGTAGAGCTGGACACGCACTCTTACACACCATTAGACTTATTAAAATCCGTGGGCTGGTTTGCGAGATATCGACACTTTTATGGTTATTGCTATTTCTGCTGGGGGAGGGTTGTCAAATATATGTCGATTTGTAGAGGTGGACACGCACTCTTACACACCATTAGACTTATTGAAATCTGTGCGCTTGTTTACGAGATATAGGGGGACAAAAAGTCGAGAAAACCAAATCGTCTTTTCAGGCACGAATAAACACTTTTATGGTTATTGCTACTTCTGATGGGGGAGGGTTGTCAAATATATGTCGATTTGTAGAGGTGGACACGCACTCTTACACAACATTAGACTTATTGAAATCTGTGCGCTTGTTTACGAGATATAGGGGGACAAAATGTCGAGAAAACCAAATCGTCTTTTCAGACACGAATAAACACTTCTATGGTTATTGCTATTTCTGATGGGGGAGGGTTGTCAAATATATGTCGATTTATAAAGGTGGACACGCACTCTTACACACCAATAGACTTATGGAAATCCGTGCGCTGGTTTACGAGATATAGGGCGACAAATAGTCGAGAAACCCAAATCGTCTTTTTAGACACGAATAAACACTTTTATGGTTATTGCTATTTCTGATGGGGGAGGGTTGTCAAATATATGTCGATTTGTAGAGCTGGACACGCACTCTTACACACCATTAGACTTATTGAAATCCGTAAGCTGGTTTACGAGATATAGGGGGACAAATAGTCGAGAAACCCAAATCGTCTTTTCAGACACGAATAAACGCTTTTATGGTTATTGCTATTTCTGATGGGGGAGGGTTGTCAAATATATGTCGATTTGTAGAGCTGGACACGCACTCTTACACACCATTAGACTTATTAAAATCCGTGGGCTGGTTTGCGAGATATCGACACTTTTATGGTTATTGCTATTTCTGATGGGGGAGGGTTGTCAAATATATGTCGATTTGTAGAGCTGGACACGCACTCTTACACACCATTAGACTTATTGAAATCCGTGCGATGGTTTACGAGATATAGGGGGACAAATAATCGAGAAACTCAAATCGTCTTTTCAGACACGAATAAACGCTTTTATGGTTATTGCTATTTCTGATGGGGGAGGGTTGTCAAATATATGTCGATTTGTAGAGCTGGACACGCACTCTTACACACCATTAGACTTATTAAAATCCGTGGGCTGGTTTGCGAGATATCGACACTTTTATGGTTATTGCTATTTCTGATGGGGGAGGGTTGTCAAATATTAGTCGATTTGTAGAGGTGGACACGCACTCTTACACACCATTAGACTTATTGAAATACGTGCGCTGGTTTACGAGATATAAGGGGACAAAAAGTCGAGAAACCCAAATCGTCTTCAGACACGAATAAACTCTTTTATGGTTATTGCTATTTCTGATGGGGGAGGGTTGTCAAATATATGTCGATTTATAAAGGTGGACACGCACTCTTACACACCATTAGACTTATTGAAATCCGTGCGCTGGTTTACGAGATATAGGGCGACAAATAGTCGAGAAACCCAAATCGTCTTTTCAGACACGAATAAACCCTTTTATGGTTATTGCTATTTCTGATGGGGGAGGGTTGTCAAATATATGTCGATTTGTAGAGGTGGACACGCACTCTTACACACCATTAGACTTATTAAAATCCGTGCTCTGGTTTACGAGATATAGGGGGACAAATAGTCGAGAAACCCAAATCGTCTTTTCAGACACGAATAAACACTTTAATGGTTATTGCTATTTCTGATGGGGGAGGGTTGTCAAATATATGTCGATTTGTAGAGCTGGACACGAACTCTTACACACCATTAGACTTATTAAAATCCGTGGGCTGGTTTGCGGGATATCGACACTTTTATGGTTATTGCTATTTCTGATGGGGGAGGGTTGTCAAATATATGTCGATTTGTAGAGGTGGACACGCAGTCTTACACACCATTAGACTTATTGAAATCCGTGCGCTGGTTTACGGGATATAGGGCGACAAATAGTCGAGAGACCCAAATCATCTTTTCAGACACGAACAAACACTTTTATGGTTATTGCTATTTCTGATGGGGGAGGGTTGTCAAATATATGTCGATTTGTAGAGCTGGACACGCACTCTTACACACCATTAGACTTACTAAAATCCGTGCGCTGGTTTACGAGATATAGGGGGACAAATAATCGAGAAACCCAAATCGTCTTTTTAGACACGAATAAACACTTTTATGGTTATTGCTATTTCTGATGGGGGAGGTTTGTCATATATATGTCGATTTGTAGAGGTGGACACGCAGTCTTACACACCATTAGACTTATTGAAATCCGTGCGCTGGTTTACGAGATATTGGGCGACAAATAGTCCAGAAACCGAAATCGTCTTTTCAGACACGAATAAACACTTTTATGGTTATTGCTATTTCTAATGGGGGAGGGTTGTCAAATATATGTCGATTTGTAGAGCTGGACACGCACTCTTACACATCATTAGACTTATTAAAATCCGTGCGCTGGTTTACGAGATATAGGGGGACAAATAATCGAGAAACCCAAATCGTCTTTTCAGACACGAATAAACACTTTTATGGTTATTGCTATTTCTGATGGGGGAGGGTTGTCAAATATATGTCGATTTGTAGAGGTGGACACGCAGTCTTACACACCATTAGACTTATTGAAGTCCGTGCGCTGGTTTACGAGATATAGGGCGACAAATAGTCGAGAAACCCAAATCGTCTTTTCAGACACGAATAAACACTTTTATGGTTATTGCTATTTCTGATGGGGGAGGGTTGTCAAATATATGTCCATTTGTAGAGCTGGACACGCACTCTTACACACCATTAGACTTATTAAAATCCGTGGGCTGGTTTGCGAAATATCGACACTTTTATGGTTATTGCTATTTCTGATGGGGGAGGGTTGTCAAATATATGTCGATTTGTAGAGCTTGACACGCACCCTTACACACCATTAAACTTATTAAAATCCGTGGGCTGGTTTGCGAGATATCGACACTTTTATGGTTATTGCTATTTCTGATGGGGGAGGGTTGTCAAATATATGTCGATTTGTGGAGGTGGACACGCAGTCTTACACACCATTAGACTTACTGAAATCCGTGCGCTGGTTTACGAGATATAGGGGGACAAAAAGTCGAGAAACCCAGATCGTCTTTTCAGACACGAATAAACACTCTTATGGTTATTGCTATTTCTGATGGGGGAAGGTTGTCAAATATATGTCGATTTGTAGAGGTGGACACGCACTCTTACACACCATTAGACTTATTGAAGTCCGTGCGCTGGTTTACGAGATATAGGGGGACAAATAGTCGAGAAACCCAAATCGTCTTTTCAGACACGAATAAACCCTTTTATGGTTATTGCTATTTCTGATGGGGGAGGGTTGTCAAATAAATGTCGATTTGTAGAGGTGGACACGCAGTCTTACACACCATTAGACCTATTAAAATCCGTGGGCTGGTTTGCGAGATATCGACACTTTTATGGTTATTGCTATTTCTGATGGGGGAGGGTTGTCAAATATATGTCGATTTATAAAGGTGGACACGCACTCTTACACACCATTAGACTTATTGAAATCCGTGCGCTGGTTTACGAGATATAGGGCGACAAATAGTCGAGAAACCCAAATCGTCTTTTCAGACACGAATAAACCCTTTTATGGTTATTGCTATTTCTGATGGGGGAGGGTTGTCAAATATATGTCGATTTGTAGAGGTGGACACGCACTCTTACACACCATTAGGCTTATTAAAATCCGTGCGCTGGTTTACGAGATATATAGGGACAAATAGTCGAGAAACCCAAATCGTCTTTTCAGACACGAATAAACACTTTTATGGTTATTGCTATTTCTGATGGGGGAGGGTTGTCAAATATATGTCGATTTGTAGAGCTGGACACGCACTCTTACACACCATTAGACTTATTAAAATCCGTGGGCTGGTTTGCGGGATATCGACACTTTTATGGTTATTGCTATTTCTGATGGGGGAGGGTTGTCAAATATATGTCGATTTGTAGAGGCGGACACGCAGTCTTACACACCATTAGACTTATTGAAATCCGTGCGCTGGTTTACGAGATATAGGGTGACAAATAGTCGAGAAACCCAAATCATCTTTTCAGACACCAATAAGCACTTTTATGGTTATTGCTATTTCTGATGGGGGAGGGTTGTCAAATATATGTCGATTTGTAGAGCTGGACACGCACTCTTACACACCATTAGGCTTACTAAAATCCGTGCGCTGGTTTACGAGATATAGGGGGACAAATAATCGAGAAACCCAAATCGTCTTTTTAGACACGAATAAACGCTTTTATGGCTATTGCTATTTCTGATGGGGGAGGTTTGTCATATATATGTCGATTTGTAGAGGTGGACACGCAGTCTTACACACCATTAGACTTACTGAAATCCGTGCGCTGGTTTACGAGATATTGGGCGACAAATAGTCGAGAAACCCAAATCGTCTTTTCAGACACGTATAAACACTTTTATGGTTATTGCTATTTCTGATGGGGGAGGGTTGTCAAATATATGTCGATTTGTAGAGCTGTACACGCACTCTTACACATCATTAGACTTACTAAAATCCGTGCGCTGGTTTACGAGATATAGGGGGACAAATAATCGAGAAACCCAAATCGTCTTTTCAGACACGAATAAACTCTTTTATGGTTATTGCTATTTCTGATGGGGGAGGGTTGTCAAATATATGTCGATTTGTAGAGGTGGACACGCAGTCTTACACACCATTAGACTTATTGAAGTCCGTGCGCTGGTTTACGATATATAGGGCGACAAACTGTCGAGAAACCCAAATCGTCTTTTCAGACACGAATAAACACTTTTATGGTTATTGCTATTTCTGATGGGGGAGGGTTGTCAAATATATGTCGATTTGTAGAGCTGGACACGCACTCTTACACACCATTAGACTTATTAAAATCCGTGGGCTGGTTTGCGAAATATCGACACATTTATGGTTATTGCTATTTCTGATGGGGGAGGGTTGTCAAATATATGTCGATTTGTAGAGGTGGACACGCACACTTACACACCGTTAGACTTATTGAAATCCGTGCACTGGTTTACGAGATATAGGGGGACTAATAGTCGAGAAACCCAAATCGTCTTTTCAGACACGAATAAATACTTTTATGGTTATTGCTATTTCTGATGGGAGGGTTGTCAAATATATGTCGATTTGTAGAGCTTGATACGCACTCTTACACACCATTAAACTTATTAAAAACCGTGGGCTGGTTTGCGAGATATCGACACTTTTATGGCTATTGCTATTTCTGATGGGGGAGGGTTGTCAAATATGTGTCGATTTGTAGAGGTGGACACGCAGTCTTACACACCATTAGACTTACTGAAATCCGTGCGCTGGTTTACGAGATATAGGGGGACAAAAAGTCGAGAAACCCAGATCGGATTTCAATAAGTCTAATAGTCTGTAAGAGTGCGTGTCCAGCTCTACAAATCAACATATGCTTGCCAACCCTACTGCATGAGAAATGGCAATCACCATGAAAGTGTTTACTCGTGTCTGAGAAGACGATTTGGGTTTCTCGACTTTTCGTTCCCCTATATCTCGCAAACTAGCGTACGAATTTCAATAAGTCTAATAGTGTGTAAGAGTGCGTGTCCAGCTCTACAAATCGACATATATTTGCCAACCCTCCCCCATGGGAAATAACAATAACCGCAAAATTGTCGATATCTCGCAAACCAACCCACGGACTTTAATAAGTCTAATAGTGTGTAAGAGTGCGTGTGCAGCTCTACAAATCGACGTATATTTGCCAACCCTCCCCCATGACAAATAGCAATAACCATAAACGTGTCGATATCTTACAAACCAGCCCACGGAATTTAATAAATCTAATAGTGTGTAGGAGTGCGTGTTCAGCCCTTCAAATCGACTTATATTTTCCAACCCTCTTCCATGAGAAATAACAATATCCGCAAAAGAGTCGATATCTCGCAAACCTGCCCACGTATTTTAATCAGTCTAATAGTCTGTAAGAGTGCGTGTCCAGCTCTACAAATCAACATATGTTTGCCAACCCTACCCCATGAGAAATGGCAATCACCATGAAAGAGTTTACTCGTGTCTGAGAAGACAATTTGGGTTTCTCGATTTTTCGTCTCCCTATATCTCGCAAACCAGCGTATGGATTTCAATAATTCTAATAATGTGAAAGAGTGCGTGCCCAGCTCTACAAATCGACATATATCTGCCAACACTCCCCCATGAGAAATAACAATATCCGCAAAAGTGTCGATATCTCGCAAACCAGCCCACGGATTTTAATAAGTCTAATAGTGTGTAGGAGTGCGTGTCCAGCTCTACAAATCGACGTATATTTGCCAAGCCTCCCCCATGAGAAATAGAAATAACCGCAAAAGTGTCGATATCTCGCAAACCAGTCCACGGATTTTAATAAGTCTAATTGTGTGTAAGAGTGCGTGTCCAGCTCTTCAAATCGACATATATTTGCCAACCCTCCCCCATGGGAAATAGCAATCACCATGAAAGTGTTTACTAGTGTCTGGGAAGACGATTTGGATTTCTCGATTTTTCGTCTCCCTATATCTCGCAAACCAGCGCACGGATTTCAATAAGTCTAATAGTGTGTAAGAGTGCGTGTCCAGCTCTACAAATCGACATATATATGCCAACCCTCCCCCATGAGAAATAATAATAAACATAATAGTGTCGATATCTCGCAAACCAGCCTACGGATCTTAATATGTATAATAGTGTGTAAGAGTGCGTGTCCAGCGCTACAAATCGACGTATATTTGCCAATCCTCCCCGATGAGGAATAGCAATTACCATAAAATTGTTTACTCGTGTCTGGGAAGACGATTTGGGTTTCTCGATTTTTCGTCTCCCTATATCTCGCAAACCAGCGTACGGATTTCAATAAGTCTAATAGTGTGTAAGAGTGCGTGTCCAGCTCTACAATTCGACATATATTTGCAAACACTCCCCCATGAGAAACAGCAATAACCATAAGAGTGTCGATATCTCGCAAACCAGCCTACGCCTTTTAATAAGTCTAATGGTGTGCAAGGGTGCGTTTCCAGCTCTACAAATCGACATATATCTGCCAACCCTCCCCCATGAGAAATAACAATGTCCGCAAAAGTGTCGATATCTCGCAAACCGGCCCACGGATTTTAATAGGTCTAATAGTGTGTAGGAGTGCGTGTCCAGCTCTACAAATCGACGTATATCTGCCAAGCCTCCCCCATGAGAAATAGAAATAACCGCAAAAGTGTCAATATCTCGCAAACCAGTCCACGGATTTTAATAATTCTAATTGTGTGTAAGAGTGCGTGTCCAGCTCTACAAATCGACATATATTTGCCAACCCTCCCCCATGAGAAATAGCAATCACCATGAAAGTGTTTACTTGTGTCTGGGAAGACGATTTGGATTTCTCGATCATTCGTCTCCCTATATCTCGCAAACCAGCGCACGGATTTCAATAAGTCTAATAGTGTGTAAGAGTGCGTGTCCAGCTCTACAAATCGACATACATATGCCAACCCTCCCCCATGAGAAATAATAATAAACATAAAAGAGTCGATATCTCGCAAACCAGCCTACGGATTTTAATATGTATAATAGTGTGTAAGAGTGCGTGTCCAGCTCTACAAATCGACATATATTTGCCAACCCTCCCCCATGGGAAATAACAATAACCGCAAAATTGATGATATCTCGCAAACCAGCGCACGGATTTTAATAAGACTAATAGTGTGTAAGAGTGCGTGTGCAGCTCTACAAATCGACTTATATTTTCCAACCCTCTTCCATGAGAAATAACAATATCCGCAAAAGTGTCGATATCTCGCAAACCAGCCCACGGATTTCAATAAGTCTAATAGTCTGTAAGAGTGCGTGTCCAGCTCTACAAATCGACATATATTTGCCAACCCTCCCCATGAGAAATAACAATAACCATAAAAGTGTCGATATCTGGCAAACCGGCCTACGGTTTTTAATAAGTCTAGTAGTGTGTAAGGGTGCGTTTCCAGCTCTACAAATCGACATATATTTGCCAAGCCTCCCCCATGAGAAATAGAAATAACCGCAAAAGTGTCGATATCTCGCAAACCAGCCTACGGATTTAAATATGTATAATAGTGTGTAAGAGTGCGTGTCCAGCACTACAAATCGACGTATATTTGCCAACCCTCCCCCATGAGGAATAGCAATTACCATAAAATAGTTTACTCGTGTCTGGGAAGACGATTTGGGTTTCTCGATCCTTCGTCTCCCTATATCTCGCAAACCAGCGTACGGATTTCAATAAGTCTGATAGTGTGTAAGAGTGCGTGTCCAGCTCTACAATTCGACATATATTTGCAAACACTCCCCCATGAGAAATAGCAATAACCATAAAAGTGTCGATATCTCGCAAACCAGCCTACGGATTTTAATAAGTCTAATAGTGTGCAAGGGGGCGCGTCCAGCTCTACAAATCGACATATATTCGCCAACGCTCCCATATGAGTAATAGCAATTACCATAAAAGGGTTTCCTCCCGTCTGGGAAGACGATTTGGTTTTCTCGATTTCTCGTCTCCTTATATCTCGCAAACCAGCCTACGGATTTTAATAAGTCTAATAGTGTGTAAGAGTAAGTGTCCAGCTCTACAAATCGACATATATTTGCCAAAGCTTCCCCATGAGAAATAGCAGTAACCGCAAAAGTGTCGATATCTCGCAAACCAGCCCTCGGGGATTAATAAGTCTAACAGTGTGTAAGAGTGCAGCCCTCGGGGATTAATAAGTCTAACAATGTGTAAGAGTGCATGTCCAGCTCTACAAATCGACATATATTCGCCAACCCTCCCCCATGAGAAATAGCAATAACCATAAAAGTGTCGATATCTCGCAAACCAGCCTACAGATTTTAATATGTCTAATAGTGTGTAAGAGTGCTTGTCCAGCTTTACAAATCGACATATTTTGGCCAACCCTCCCCCATGAGAAATAGCAGTAACCATAAAAGTGTCGATATCTCGCAAACCAGCCTACGGATTTTAATAAGTCTAATGGTGTGTAAGAGTGCGTGTCCAGCTCTACAAATCGACATATATTTGCGAACTCTCCCCCATGAGAAATAGCAATAACCATAAAAGTGTCGATATCTCGCAAACCAGCCTACGGATTTTAATAAGTCTAATAGTGTGCAAGTGTGCGTGTCCAGCTCTACAAATCGACATATAGTTGCCAACGCTCCCGTATGAGAAACAGCAATTACCATAAAAGGGTTTACTCGAGTCTGGGAAGATGATTTGTGTTCCTCGATTTCTCGTCTCCTTATATCTCGCAAACCAGCGTACGGATTTCAATAAGTCTAATAGTCTGTAAGAGTGCGTGTCCAGCTCTACAAATCAACATATGCTTGCCAACCCTACTGCATGAGAAATGGCAATCACCATGAAAGTGTTTACTCGTGTCTGAGAAGACGATTTGGGTTTCTCGACTTTTCGTTCCCCTATATCTCGCAAACCAGCGTACGAATTTCAATAAGTCTAATAGTGTGTAAGAGTGCGTGTCCAGCTCTACAAATCGACATATATTTGCCAACCCTCCCCCATGGGAAATAACAATAACCGCAAAATTGTCGATATCTCGCAAACCAACCCACGGACTTTAATAAGTCTAATAGTGTGTAAGAGTGCGTGTGCAGCTCTACAAATCGACATATATTTGCCAACCCTCCCCCATGATAAATAGCAATAACCATAAACGTGTCGATATCTTACAAACCAGCCCACGGAATTTAATAAATCTAATAGTGTGTAGGAGTGCGTGTTCAGCCCTTCAAATCGACTTATATTTTCCAACCCTCTTCCATGAGAAATAACAATATCCGCAAAAGAGTCGATATCTCGCAAACCAGCCCACGTATTTTAATCAGTCTAATAGACTGTAAGAGTGCGTGTCCAGCTCTACAAATCAACATATGTTTGCCAACCCTACCCCATGAGAAATGGCAATCACCATGAAAGAGTTTACTCGTGTCTGAGAAGACAATTTGGGTTTCTCGATTTTTCGTCTCCCTATATCTCGCAAACCAGCGTATGGATTTCAATAATTCTAATAGTGTGAAAGAGTGCGTGCCCAGCTCTACAAATCGACATATATCTGCCAACACTCCCCCATGAGAAATAACAATATCCGCAAAAGTGTCGATATCTCGCAAACCAGCCCACGGATTTTAATAAGTCTAATAGTGTGTAGGAGTGCGTGTCCAGCTCTACAAATCGACGTATATTTGCCAAGCCTCCCCCATGAGAAATAGAAATAACCGCAAAAGTGTCGATATCTCGCAAACCAGTCCACGGATTTTAATAAGTCTAATTGTGTGTAAGAGTGCGTGTCCAGCTCTTCAAATCGACATATATTTGCCAACCCTCCCCCATGGGAAATAGCAATCACCATGAAAGTGTTTACTAGTGTCTGGGAAGACGATTTGGATTTCTCGATTTTTCGTCTCCCTATATCTCGCAAACCAGCGCACGGATTTCAATAAGTCTAATAGTGTGTAAGAGTGCGTGTCCAGCTCTACAAATCGACATATGTTTGCCAACCCTACCCCATGAGAAATGGCAATCACCATGAAAGAGTTTACTCGTGTCTGAGAAGACAATTTGGGTTTCTCGATTTTTCGTCTCCCTATATCTCGCAAACCAGCGTATGGATTTCAATAATTCTAATAATGTGAAAGAGTGCGTGCCCAGCTCTACAAATCGACATATATCTGCCAACACTCCCCCATGAGAAATAACAATATCCGCAAAAGTGTCGATATCTCGCAAACCAGCCCACGGATTTTAATAAGTCTAATAGTGTGTAGGAGTGCGTGTCCAGCTCTACAAATCGACGTATATTTGCCAAGCCTCCCCCATGAGAAATAGAAATAACCGCAAAAGTGTCGATATCTCGCAAACCAGTCCACGGATTTTAATAAGTCTAATTGTGTGTAAGAGTGCGTGTCCAGCTCTTCAAATCGACATATATTTGCCAACCCTCCCCCATGGGAAATAGCAATCACCATGAAAGTGTTTACTAGTGTCTGGGAAGACGATTTGGATTTCTCGATTTTTCGTCTCCCTATATCTCGCAAACCAGCGCACGGATTTCAATAAGTCTAATAGTGTGTAAGAGTGCGTGTCCAGCTCTACAAATCGACATATATATGCCAACCCTCCCCCATGAGAAATAATAATAAACATAATAGTGTCGATATCTCGCAAACCAGCCTACGGATTTTAATATGTATAATAGTGTGTAAGAGTGCGTGTCCAGCGCTACAAATCGACGTATATTTGCCAATCCTCCCCGATGAGGAATAGCAATTACCATAAAATTGTTTACTCGTGTCTGGGAAGACGATTTGGGTTTCTCGATTTTTCGTCTCCCTATATCTCGCAAACCAGCGTACGGATTTCAATAAGTCTAATAGTGTGTAAGAGTGCGTGTCCAGCTCTACAATTCGACATATATTTGCAAACACTCCCCCATGAGAAACAGCAATAACCATAAGAGTGTCGATATCTCGCAAACCAGCCTACGCCTTTTAATAAGTCTAATGGTGTGCAAGGGTGCGTTTCCAGCTCTACAAATCGACATATATCTGCCAACCCTCCCCCATGAGAAATAACAATGTCCGCAAAAGTGTCGATATCTCGCAAACCGGCCCACGGATTTTAATAGGTCTAATAGTGTGTAGGAGTGCGTGTCCAGCTCTACAAATCGACGTATATCTGCCAAGCCTCCCCCATGAGAAATAGAAATAACCGCAAAAGTGTCAATATCTCGCAAACCAGTCCACGGATTTTAATAATTCTAATTGGTGTAAGAGTGCGTGTCCAGCTCTACAAATCGACATATATTTGCCAACCCTCCCCCATGAGAAATAGCAATCACCATGAAAGTGTTTACTAGTGTCTGGGAAGACGATTTGGATTTCTCGATCATTCGTCTCCCTATATCTCGCAAACCAGCGCACGGATTTCAATAAGTCTAATAGTGTGTAAGAGTGCGTGTCCAGCTCTACAAATCGACATACATATGCCAACCCTCCCCCATGAGAAATAATAATAAACATAAAAGAGTCGATATCTCGCAAACCAGCCTACGGATTTTAATATGTATAATAGTGTGTAAGAGTGCGTGTCCAGCTCTACAAATCGACATATATTTGCCAACCCTCCCCCATGGGAAATAACAATAACCGCAAAATTGATGATATCTCGCAAACCAGCGCACGGATTTTAATAAGACTAATAGTGTGTAAGAGTGCGTGTGCAGCTCTACAAATCGACTTATATTTTCCAACCCTCTTCCATGAGAAATAACAATATCCGCAAAAGTGTCGATATCTCGCAAACCAGCCCACGGATTTCAATAAGTCTAATAGTCTGTAAGAGTGCGTGTCCAGCTCTACAAATCGACATATATTTGCCAACCCTCCCCCATGAGAAATAACAGTATCCGCAAAAGTGTCGATATCTCGCAAACCAGCCCACGGATTTTAATAAGTCTAATAGTGTGTAGGAGTGCCTGTCCAGCTCTACAAATCGACGTATATTTGCCAAGCCTCCCCCATGAGAAATAGAAATAACCGCAAAAGTGTCGATATCTCGCAAACCAGCCTACGGATTTAAATATGTATAATAGTGTGTAAGAGTGCGTGTCCAGCACTACAAATCGACGTATATTTGCCAACCCTCCCCCATGAGGAATAGCAATTACCATAAAATAGTTTACTCGTGTCTGGGAAGACGATTTGGGTTTCTCGATCCTTCGTCTCCCTATATCTCGCAAACCAGCGTACGGATTTCAATAAGTCTGATAGTGTGTAAGAGTGCGTGTCCATCTCTACAATTCGACATATATTTGCAAACACTCCCCCATGAGAAATAGCAATAACCATAAAAGTGTCGATATCTCGCAAACCAGCCTACGGATTTTAATAAGTCTAATAGTGTGCAAGGGGGCGCGTCCAGCTCTACAAATCGACATATATTCGCCAACGCTCCCATATGAGTAATAGCAATTACCATAAAAGGGTTTCCTCCCGTCTGGGAAGACGATTTGGTTTTCTCGATTTCTCGTCTCCTTATATCTCGCAAACCAGCCTACGGATTTTAATAAGTCTAATAGTGTGTAAGAGTAAGTGTCCAGCTCTACAAATCGACATATATTTGCCAAAGCTTCCCCATGAGAAATAGCAGTAACCGCAAAAGTGTCGATATCTCGCAAACCAGCCCTCGGGGATTAATAAGTCTAACAGTGTGTAAGAGTGCAGCCCTCGGGGATTAATAAGTCTAACAATGTGTAAGAGTGCATGTCCAGCTCTACAAATCGACATATATTCGCCAACCCTCCCCCATGAGAAATAGCAATAACCATAAAAGTGTCGATATCTCGCAAACCAGCCTACAGATTTTAATATGTCTAATAGTGTGTAAGAGTGCTTGTCCAGCTTTACAAATCGACATATTTTGGCCAACCCTCCCCCATGAGAAATAGCAGTAACCATAAAAGTGTCGATATCTCGCAAACCAGCCTACGGATTTTAATAAGTCTAATGGTGTGTAAGAGTGCGTGTCCAGCTCTACAAATCGACATATATTTGCGAACTCTCCCCCATGAGAAATAGCAATAACCATAAAAGTGTCGATATCTCGCAAACCAGCCTACGGATTTTAATAAGTCTAATAGTGTGCAAGTGTGCGTGTCCAGCTCTACAAATCGACATATAGTTGCCAACGCTCCCGTATGAGAAACAGCAATTACCATAAAAGGGTTTACTCGAGTCTGGGAAGATGATTTGTGTTCCTCGATTTCTCGTCTCCTTATATCTCGCAAACCAGCGTACGGATTTCAATAAGTCTAATAGTCTGTAAGAGTGCGTGTCCAGCTCTACAAATCAACATATGCTTGCCAACCCTACTGCATGAGAAATGGCAATCACCATGAAAGTGTTTACTCGTGTCTGAGAAGACGATTTGGGTTTCTCGACTTTTCGTTCCCCTATATCTCGCAAACCAGCGTACGAATTTCAATAAGTCTAATAGTGTGTAAGAGTGCGTGTCCAGCTCTACAAATCGACATATATTTGCCAACCCTCCCCCATGGGAAATAACAATAACCGCAAAATTGTCGATATCTCGCAAACCAACCCACGGACTTTAATAAGTCTAATAGTGTGTAAGAGTGCGTGTGCAGCTCTACAAATCGACATATATTTGCCAACCCTCCCCCATGATAAATAGCAATAACCATAAACGTGTCGATATCTTACAAACCAGCCCACGGAATTTAATAAATCTAATAGTGTGTAGGAGTGCGTGTTCAGCCCTTCAAATCGACTTATATTTTCCAACCCTCTTCCATGAGAAATAACAATATCCGCAAAAGAGTCGATATCTCGCAAACCAGCCCACGTATTTTAATCAGTCTAATAGACTGTAAGAGTGCGTGTCCAGCTCTACAAATCAACATATGTTTGCCAACCCTACCCCATGAGAAATGGCAATCACCATGAAAGAGTTTACTCGTGTCTGAGAAGACAATTTGGGTTTCTCGATTTTTCGTCTCCCTATATCTCGCAAACCAGCTTATGGATTTCAATAATTCTAATAGTGTGAAAGAGTGCGTGCCCAGCTCTACAAATCGACATATATCTGCCAACACTCCCCCATGAGAAATAACAATATCCGCAAAAGTGTCGATATCTCGCAAACCAGCCCACGGATTTTAATAAGTCTAATAGTGTGTAGGAGTGCGTGTCCAGCTCTACAAATCGACGTATATTTGCCAAGCCTCCCCCATGAGAAATAGAAATAACCGCAAAAGTGTCGATATCTCGCAAACCAGTCCACGGATTTTAATAAGTCTAATTGTGTGTAAGAGTGCGTGTCCAGCTCTTCAAATCGACATATATTTGCCAACCCTCCCCCATGGGAAATAGCAATCACCATGAAAGTGTTTACTAGTGTCTGGGAAGACGATTTGGATTTCTCGATTTTTCGTCTCCCTATATCTCGCAAACCAGCGCACGGATTTCAATAAGTCTAATAGTGTGTAAGAGTGCGTGTCCAGCTCTACAAATCGACATATATATGCCAACCCTCCCCCATGAGAAATAATAATAAACATAAAAGTGTCGATATCTCGCAAACCAGCCTACGGATTTTAATATGTATAATAGTGTGTAAGAGTGCGTGTCCAGCGCTACAAATCGACGTATATTTGCCAATCCTCCCCGATGAGGAATAGCAATTACCATAAAATTGTTTACTCGTGTCTGGGAAGACGATTTGGGTTTCTCGATTTTTCGTCTCCCTATATCTCGCAAACCAGCGTACGGATTTCAATAAGTCTAATAGTGTGTAAGAGTGCGTGTCCAGCTCTACAATTCGACATATATTTGCAAACACTCCCCCATGAGAAACAGCAATAACCATAAGAGTGTCGATATCTCGCAAACCAGCCTACGCCATTTAATAAGTCTAATGGTGTGCAAGGGTGCGTTTCCAGCTCTACAAATCGACATATATCTGCCAACCCTCCCCCATGAGAAATAACAATGTCCGCAAAAGTGTCGATATCTCGCAAACCGGCCCACGGATTTTAATAGGTCTAATAGTGTGTAGGAGTGCGTGTCCAGCTCTACAAATCGACGTATATCTGCCAAGCCTCCCCCATGAGAAATAGAAATAACCGCAAAAGTGTCAATATCTCGCAAACCAGTCCACGGATTTTAATAATTCTAATTGTGTGTAAGAGTGCGTGTCCAGCTCTACAAATCGACATATATTTGCCAACCCTCTCCCATGAGAAATAGCAATCACCATGAAAGTGTTTACTAGTGTCTGGGAAGACGATTTGGATTTCTCGATCATTCGTCTCCCTATATCTCGCAAACCAGCGCACGGATTTCAATAAGTCTAATAGTGTGTAAGAGTGCGTGTCCAGCTCTACAAATCGACATACATATGCCAATCCTCCCCATGAGAAATAATAATAAACATAAAAGAGTCGATATCTCGCAAACCAGCCTACGGATTTTAATATGTATAATAGTGTGTAAGAGTGCGTGTCCAGCTCTACAAATCGACATATATTTGCCAACCCTCCCCCATGGGAAATAACAATAACCGCAAAATTGATGATATCTCGCAAACCAGCGCACGGATTTTAATAAGACTAATAGTGTGTAAGAGTGCGTGTGCAGCTCTACAAATCGACTTATATTTTCCAACCCTCTTCCATGAGAAATAACAATATCCGCAAAAGTGTCGATATCTCGCAAACCAGCCCACGGATTTCAATAAGTCTAATAGTCTGTAAGAGTGCGTGTCCAGCTCTACAAATCGACATATATTTGCCAACCCTCCCCCATGAGAAATAACAATAACCATAAAAGTGTCGATATCTGGCAAACCGGCCTACGGTTTTTAATAAGTCTAGTAGTGTGTAAGGGTGCGTTTCCAGCTCTACAAATCGACATATATCTGCCAACCCTCCCCCATGAGAAATAACAGTATCCGCAAAAGTGTCGATATCTCGCAAACCAGCCCACGGATTTTAATAAGTCTAATAGTGTGTAGGAGTGCCTGTCCAGCTCTACAAATCGACGTATATTTGCCAAGCCTCCCCCATGAGAAATAGAAATAACCGCAAAAGTGTCGATATCTCGCAAACCAGCCTACGGATTTAAATATGTATAATAGTGTGTAAGAGTGCGTGTCCAGCACTACAAATCGACGTATATTTGCCAACCCTCCCCCATGAGGAATAGCAATTACCATAAAATAGTTTACTCGTGTCTGGGAAGACGATGTGGGTTTCTCGATCCTTCGTCTCCCTATATCTCGCAAACTAGCGTACGGATTTCAATAAGTCTGATAGTGTGTAAGAGTGCGTGTCCAGCTCTACAATTCGACATATATTTGCAAACACTCCCCCATGAGAAATAGCAATAACCATAAAAGTGTCGATATCTCGCAAACCAGCCTACGGATTTTAATAAGTCTAATAGTGTGCAAGGTGGCGCGTCCAGCTCTACAAATCGACATATATTCGCCAACCCTCCCCCATGAGAAATAGCAATAACCATAGAAGTGTCGATATCTCGCAAACCAGCCTACGGATTTTAATATGTCTAATAGTGTGCAGGGGTGCGTGTCCAGCTTTACAAATCGACATATTTTTGCCAACGCTCCCCCATGAGAAATAGCAATAACCATAGAAGTGTCGTTATCTCGCAAACCAGCCCACGAATTTTAATAAATCTATCAGTGTGCAAGAGTGCGTGTCCAGCTGTACAAATCGACATATATTCGCCAACCCTCCCCCATGAGAAATAGCAATAACCGCAAAAGTGTCGATATCTCGGAAACCAGCCCACGGATTTTAATATGTCCAATAGTGTGCAAGGCTGCGTGTCCAGCTTTACAAATCGACATATATTTGCCAACCCTCCCCCATGAGAAATAGCAATTACCATAAAATTGTTTACTCGTGTCTGGGAAGACGATTTGGGTTTCTCGATTTTTCGTCTTCCTATATCTCGCAAACCAGCGTACGGATTTCAATAAGTCTAATAGTGTGTAAGAGTGCGTGTCCAGCTTTTCAAATCGACATATATTTGCGAACACTCCCCCATGAGAAATAGCAATAACCATAAAAGTGTCGATATCTCGCAAACCAGCCTACGGATTTTAATAAGTCTAATAGTCTGCAAGGGTGCGTGTCCAGCTCTACAAATCGACATATATTTGCCAACCCTCCCCCATGGGAAATAACAACAACCGCAAAATTGTCGATATCTCGCAAACCAGCCCACAGATTTTAATAAGTCTAATAGTGTGTAAGAGTGCGTGTCCAGCTCTACAAATCGACATATATTTGCCAACCCTTCCCCATGAGAAATAGCAATAACCGCAAAATGATCGATATCTCGCAAATCAGCCCACGGCTTTTAATAAGTCTAATAGTGTGTAAGAGTGCGTGTCCAGCTCTACAAATCGACGTATATTTGCCAACCCTCCCCCATGAGAAATAGCAATAACCGCAAAAGTGTCGATATCTCGGAAACCAGCCCAGAGATTTTAATAAGTGTAATTGTGTGTAAGAGTGCGTGTCCAGCTCTACAAATCGACATATATTTGCCAACCCTTCCCCATGAGAAATAGCAATAACTGCAAAATGATCGATATCTCGCAAACCAGCCCACGGCTTTTAATATGTCTAATAGTGTGCAAGGGTGCGTGTCCAGCTTTACAAATCGACATATATTTGCCAACCCACCCCCATGAGAAATAGCAATTACCATAAAAGGGTTTACCCGTGTCTGTGAAGACGATTTGTGTTTCTCGATTCCTCGTCTCCTTATATCTCGCAAACCAGCGTACGGACTTCAATAAGTCTAATAGTGTGTAAGAGTGCGTGTCCAGCTCTACAAATCGACATACATTTGCCAACCCTCCCCCATCGGAAATAGCAATAATAGCAAAACTGTCGATAGCTCGCAAACCAGCCCACGGATTCTAATAAGTCTAATAGTGTGTAAGAGTACGTGTCCAGCTCTACAAATCCACATTTATTTGCCAAAGCTTCCCCATGAGAAATAGCAATAACCTTAAAAGTGTCGATATCTCGCAAACCAGCCTACAGATTTTAAGAAGTCTAATAGTGTGCAAGGGTGCGTGTCCAGCTCTACAAATCGACATATATTTGCCAACCCTCCCCCATGGGAAATAGCAGTAGCAGCAAAACTGTCGATATCTCGCAAACCAGCCCACGGATTTTAATAAGTCTAATAGTGTGTAAGAGTACGTGTCCAGCTCTACAAAGCGACATATATTTGCCAAAGCTTCCCCATGAGAAATAGCAGTAACCGCAAAAGTGTTGATATCTCGCAAACCAGCCCTCGGGGATTAATAAGTCTAACAGTGTGTAAGAGTGCATGTCCAGCTCTACAAATCAACATATATTCGCCAACCCTCCCCCATGAGAAATAGCAATAACCATAAAAGTGTCGATATCTCGCAAACCAGCCAACGGATTTTAATATGTCTAATAGTGTGCAGGGGTGCATGTCCAGCTTTACAAATCGACATATTTTTGCCAACCCTTCCCCATGAGAAATAGCAATAACCGCAAAATTGTTGATATCTCGGAAACCAGCCCACGGATTTTAATATGTCCAATAGTGTGCAAGGCTGCGTGTCCAGCTTTACAAATCGACATATATTTGCCAACCCTCCCCCATGAGAAATAGCAATTACCATAAAATTGTTTACTCGTGTCTGGGAAGACGATTTGTTTCTCGATTTTTCGTCTCCTTATATCTCGCAAACCAGCGTACGGATTTGAATAAGTCTAATAGTGTGTAAGAGTGCGTGTCCAGCTTTTCAAATCGACATATATTTGCGAACACTCCCCCATGAGAAATAGCAATAACCATAAAATTGTCGATATCTCGCAAACCAGCTACAGATTTTAATAAGTCTAATAGTGTGCAAGGGTGCGTGTCCAGCTCTACAAATCGACATATATTTGCCAACGCTCCCATATGAGTAATAGCAATTACCATAAAAGGGTTTCCTCCCGTCTGGGAAGACGATTTGGTTTTCTCGATTTCTCGTCTCCTTATATCTCGCAAACCAGCCTACGGATTTTAATAAGTCTAATAGTGTGTAAGAGTAAGTGTCCAGCTCTACAAATCGACATATATTTGCCAAAGCTTCCCCATGAGAAATAGCAGTAACCGCAAAAGTGTCGATATCTCGCAAACCAGCCCTCGGGGATTAATAAGTCTAACAGTGTGTAAGAGTGCAGCCCTCGGGGATTAATAAGTCTAACAATGTGTAAGAGTGCATGTCCAGCTCTACAAATCGACATATATTCGCCAACCCTCCCCCATGAGAAATAGCAATAACCATAAAAGTGTCGATATCTCGCAAACCAGCCTACAGATTTTAATATGTCTAATAGTGTGTAAGAGTGCTTGTCCAGCTTTACAAATCGACATATTTTGGCCAACCCTCCCCCATGAGAAATAGCAATAACCATAAAAGTGTCGATATCTCGCAAACCAGCCTACGGATTTTAATAAGTCTAATGGTGTGTAAGAGTGCGTGTCCAGCTCTACAAATCGACATATATTTGCGAACTCTCCCCCATGAGAAATAGCAATAACCATAAAAGTGTCGATATCTCGCAAACCAGCCTACGGATTTTAATAAGTCTAATAGTGTGCAAGTGTGCGTGTCCAGCTCTACAAATCGACATATAGTTGCCAACGCTCCCGTATGAGAAACAGCAATTACCATAAAAGGGTTTACTCGAGTCTGGGAAGATGATTTGTGTTCCTCGATTTCTCGTCTCCTTATATCTCGCAAACCAGCGTACGGATTTCAATAAGTCTAATAGTCTGTAAGAGTGCGTGTCCAGCTCTACAAATCAACATATGCTTGCCAACCCTACTGCATGAGAAATGGTAATCACCATGAAAGTGTTTACTCGTGTCTGAGAAGACGATTTGGGTTTCTCGACTTTTCGTTCCCCTATATCTCGCAAACCAGCGTACGAATTTCAATAAGTCTAATAGTGTGTAAGAGTGCGTGTCCAGCTCTACAAATCGACATATATTTGCCAACCCTCCCCCATGGGAAATAACAATAACCGCAAAATTGTCGATATCTCGCAAACCAACCCACGGACTTTAATAAGTCTAATAGTGTGTAAGAGTGCGTGTGCAGCTCTACAAATCGACATATATTTGCCAACCCTCCCCCATGACAAATAGCAATAACCATAAACGTGTCGATATCTTACAAACCAGCCCACGGAATTTAATAAATCTAATAGTGTGTAGGAGTGCGTGTTCAGCCCTTCAAATCGACTTATATTTTCCAACCCTCTTCCATGAGAAATAACAATATCCGCAAAAGAGTCGATATCTCGCAAACCAGCCCACGTATTTTAATCAGTCTAATAGTCTGTAAGAGTGCGTGTCCAGCTCTACAAATCAACATATGTTTGCCAACCCTACCCCATGAGAAATGGCAATCACCATGAAAGAGTTTACTCGTGTCTGAGAAGACAATTTGGGTTTCTCGATTTTTCGGCTCCCTATATCTCGCAAACCAGCGTATGGATTTCAATAATTCTAATAGTGTGAAAGAGTGCGTGCCCAGCTCTACAAATCGACATATATCTGCCAACACTCCCCCATGAGAAATAACAATATCCGCAAAAGTGTCGATATCTCGCAAACCAGCCCACGGATTTTAATAAGTCTAATAGTGTGTAGGAGTGCGTGTCCAGCTCTACAAATCGACGTATATTTGCCAAGCCTCCCCCATGAGAAATAGAAATAACCGCAAAAGTGTCGATATCTCGCAAACCAGTCCACGGATTTTAATAAGTCTAATTGTGTGTAAGAGTGCGTGTCCAGCTCTTCAAATCGACATATATTTGCCAACCCTCCCCCATGGGAAATAGCAATCACCATGAAAGTGTTTACTAGTGTCTGGGAAGACGATTTGGATTTCTCGATTTTTCGTCTCCCTATATCTCGCAAACCAGCGCACGGATTTCAATAAGTCTAATAGTGTGTAAGAGTGCGTGTCCAGCTCTACAAATCGACATATATATGCCAACCCTCCCCCATGAGAAATAATAATAAACATAAAAGTGTCGATATCTCGCAAACCAGCCTACGGATTTTAATATGTATAATAGTGTGTAAGAGTGCGTGTCCAGCGCTACAAATCGACGTATATTTGCCAATCCTCCCCGATGAGGAATAGCAATTACCATAAAATTGTTTACTCGTGTCTGGGAAGACGATTTGGGTTTCTCGATTTTTCGTCTCCCTATATCTCGCAAACCAGCGTACGGATTTCAATAAGTCTAATAGTGTGTAAGAGTGCGTGTCCAGCTCTACAATTCGACATATATTTGCAAACATGCCCCCATGAGAAACAGCAATAACCATAAGAGTGTCGATATCTCGCAAACCAGCCTACGCCTTTTAATAAGTCTAATGGTGTGCAAGGGTGCGTTTCCAGCTCTACAAATCGACATATATCTGCCAACCCTCCCCCATGAGAAATAACAATATCCGCAAAAGTGTCGATATCTCGCAACCCGGCCCACGGATTTTAATAGGTCTAATAGTGTGTAGGAGTGCGTGTCCAGCTCTACAAATCGACGTATATCTGCCAAGCCTCCCCCATGAGAAATAGAAATAACCGCAAAAGTGTCAATATCTCGCAAACCAGTCCACGGATTTTAATAATTCTAATTGTGTGTAAGAGTGCGTGTCCAGCTCTACAAATCGACATATATTTGCCAACCCTCCCCCATGAGAAATAGCAATCACCATGAAAGTGTTTACTAGTGTCTGGGAAGACGATTTGGATTTCTCGATCATTCGTCTCCCTATATCTCGCAAACCAGCGCACGGATTTCAATAAGTCTAATAGTGTGTAAGAGTGCGTGTCCAGCTCTACAAATCGACATATATATGCCAACCCTCCCCCATGAGAAATAATAATAAACATAAAAGAGTCGATATCTCGCAAACCAGCCTACGGATTTTAATATGTATAATAGTGTGTAAGAGTGCGTGTCCAGCTCTACAAATCGACATATATTTGCCAACCCTCCCCCATGGGAAATAACAATAACCGCAAAATTGATGATATCTCGCAAACCAGCGCACGGATTTTAATAAGACTAATAGTGTATAAGAGTGCGTGTGCAGCTCTACAAATCGACTTATATTTTCCAACCCTCTTCCATGAGAAATAACAATATCCGCAAAAGTGTCGATATCTCGCAAACCAGCCCAAGGATTTCAATAAGTCTAATAGTCTGTAAGAGTGCGTGTCCAGCTCTACAAATCGACATATATTTGCCAACCCTCCCCCATGAGAAATAACAATAACCATAAAAGTGTCGATATCTGGCAAACCGGCCTACGGTTTTTAATAAGTCTAGTAGTGTGTAAGGGTGCGTTTCCAGCTCTACAAATCGACATATATCTGCCAACCCTCCCCCATGACAAATAACAGTATCCGCAAGTGTCGATATCTCGCAAACCAGCCCACGGATTTTAATAAGTCTAATAGTGTGTAGGAGTGCCTGTCCAGCTCTACAAATCGACGTATATTTGCCAAGCCTCCCCCATGAGAAATAGAAATAACCGCAAAAGTGTCGATATCTCGCAAACCAGCCTACGGATTTAAATATGTATAATAGTGTGTAAGAGTGCGTGTCCAGCACTACAAATCGACGTATATTTGCCAACCCTCCCCCATGAGGAATAGCAATTACCATAAAATAGTTTACTCGTGTCTGGGAAGACGATTTGGGTTTCTCGATCCTTCGTCTCCCTATATCTCGCAAACCAGCGTACGGATTTCAATAAGTCTGATAGTGTGTAAGAGTGCGTGTCCAGCTCTACAATTCGACATATATTTGCAAACACTCCCCCATGAGAAATAGCAATAACCATAAAAGTGTCGATATCTCGCAAACCAGCCTACGGATTTTAATAAGTCTAATAGTGTGCAAGGGGGCGCGTCCAGCTCTACAAATCGACATATATTCGCCAACCCTCCCCCATGAGAAATAGCAATAACCATAGAAGTGTCGATATCTCGCAAACCAGCCTACGGATTTTAATATGTCTAATAGTGTGCAGGGGTGCGTGTCCAGCTTTACAAATCGACATATTTTTGCCAACCCTCCCCCATGAGAAATAGCAATAACCATAGAAGTGTCGTTATCTCGCAAACCAGCCCACGAATTTTAATAAATCTATAAGTGTGCAAGAGTGCGTGTCCAGCTGTACAAATCGACATATATTCGCCAACCCTCCCCCATGAGAAATAGCAATAACCGCAAAAGTGTCGATATCTCGGAAACCAGCCCACGGATTTTAATATGTCCAATAGTGTGCAAGGCTGCGTGTCCAGCTTTACAAATCGACATATATTTGCCAACCCTCCCCCATGAGAAATAGCAATTACCATAAAATTGTTTACTCGTGTCTGGGAAGACGATTTGGGTTTCTCGATTTTTCGTCTCCCTATATCTCGCAAACCAGCGTACGTATTTCAATAAGTCTAATAGTGTGTAAGAGTGCGTGTCCAGCTTTTCAAATCGACATATATTTGCGAACACTCCCCCATGAGAAATAGCAATAACCATAAAAGTGTCGATATCTCGCAAACCAGCCCACAGATTTTAATAAGTCTAATAGTGTGTAAGAGTGCGTGTCCAGCTCTACAAATCGACATATATTTGCCAACCCTTCCCCATGAGAAATAGCAATAACCGCAAAATGATCGATATCTCGCAAATCAGCCCACGGCTTTTAATAAGTCTAATAGTGTGTAAGAGTGCGTGTCCAGCTCTACAAATCGACGTATATTTGCCAACCCTCCCCCATGAGAAATAGCAATAACCGCAAAAGTGTCGATATCTCGGAAACCAGCCCACCGATTTTAATAAGTCCAATAGTGTGTAAGAGTGCGTGTCCAGCTCCACAAATCGACATATATTTGCCAACCCTTCCCCATGAGAAATAGCAATAACCGCAAAATGATCGATATCTCGCAAACCAGCCTACGGCTTTTAATATGTCTAATAGTGTGCAAGGGTGCGTGTCCAGCTTTACAAATCGGCATATATTTGCCCACCCACCCCCATGAGGAATAGCAATTACCATAAAAGGGTTTACTCGTGTCTGTGGAGACGATTTGGGTTTCTCGATTTTTCGTCTCCCTATATCTCGCAAACCAGCGTACGGATTTCAATAAGACTAATAGTGTGTAAGAGTGCGTATCCAGCTCTACAAATCGACATATATTTGCCAACCCTCCCCCATGGGAAATAGCAATAACAGCATAATTGTCGATATCCCGCAAACCAGCCCACAGATTTTAATGAATCTAATACTGTGAAAGAGTGCGTGTCCATCTCTACAAATCGACATATATTTGCCAACCCTCCCCCATGGGAAATAACAATAACCGCAAAATTGTCGATATCTCGCAAACCAGCCCACAGATTTTAATAAGTCTAATAGTGTGTAAGAGTGCGTGTCCAGCTCTACAAATCGACATATATTTGCCAACCCTTCCCCATGAGAAATAGCAATAACCGCAAGCTGATCGATATCTCGCAAACCAGCCCACGGCTTTTAATATGTCTAATAGTGTGCAAGGGTGCGTGTCCAGCTTTACAAATCGACATATATTTGCCCACCCACCCCCATGAGGAATAGCAATTACCATAAAAGGTTTACTCGTGTCTGTGGAGACGATTTGGGTTTCTCGATTTTTCGTCTCCCTATATCTCGCAAACCAGCGTACGGATTTCAATAAGACTAATAGTGTGTAAGAGTGCGTATCCAGCTCTACAAATCGACATATATTTGCCAACCCTCCCCCATGGGAAATAGCAATAACAGCATAATTGTCGATATCCCGCAAACCAGCCCACAGATTTTAATGAATCTAATACTGTGAAAGAGTGCGTGTCCATCTCTACAAATCGACATATATTTGCCAACCCTCCCCCATGGGAAATAACAATAACCGCAAAATTGTCGATATCTCGCAAACCAGCCCACAGATTTTAATAAGTCTAATAGTGTGCAAGGGTGCGTGTCCAGCTTTACAAATCGACATATATTTGCCAACCCACCCCCATGAGAAATAGCAATTACCACAAAAGAGTTTACTCGTGTCTGTGAAAACGATTTGGGTTTCTCGATTTTCGTCTCCCTATATCTCGCAAACCAGCGTACGGATTTCAATAAGACTAATAGTGTGTAAGAGTGCGTATCCAGCTCTACAAATCGACATATATTTGCAAACCCCCCATGAGAAATAGCAATAACTATAGAAGTGTCGATACCTCGGAAACCAGCCCACGGATTTTAATAAGTCTAATAGTGCGTAAGAGTGCGTGTCCAGCTCTACAAATCGACATATATTTGCCAACCCTACCCCATGAGAAATAGCAATTACCCTAAAAGTGTTTACTCGCGTCTGGGAAGACGATTTGCGTTTCTCGATTTTTCGTCTCCCTATATCTCGCAAACCAGCGTACGGATCTCAATAAGTCTAATAGTGTGTAAGAGGGCGTGACCAGCTCTACAAATCGACATATATTTGTCAACCCTCCCCATGGGATATAGCAATAACAGCAAAACTGTCGATATCTCGAAACCCAGCCCACGGATTATAATAAGTCTAATAGTGTGTAAGAGTGCGTGTCCAGCTCTACAAATCGACATATATTTGCCAACCCTACCCCATGAGAAATAGCAATAACCGCAAAAGTGTCGATATCTCGCAAACCAGCCCTCGGGGATTAATAAGTCTAACAGTGTGTAAGAGTGCATGTCCAGCTCTAGAAATCGACATATATTCGCCAACACTCCCCCATGAGAAATAGCAATAACCATAAAAGTGTCGATATCTCGCAAACCAGCCTACAGATTTTAATATGACTAATAGCGTGCAAGAGTGCGTGTCCAGCTTTACAAATCGACATATTTTGGCCAACCCTACCCCATGAGAAATAGCAATAACCGTAAAAGTGTCGTTATCTCGCAAACCAGCCTACAGATTTTAATACGTCTAATAGTGTGCAAGGGTGCGTGTCCAGCTTCACAAATCGACATATATTCGCCAACCCTCCCCCATGAGAAATAGCAATAACCATAAAAGTGTCGATATCTCGCAGACCAGCCTACAGATTTTAATACGTCTAATAGTGTGCAAGAGTGCGTGTCCAGCTGTACAAATCGACATATATTTGCCAACCCTCCCCCATGAGAAATAGCAATAACCATAAAAGTGTCGATATCTCGCAAACCAGCCTACGGATTTTAATAAGTCTAATAGTGTGTAAGAGTGCGTGTCCAGCTCTACAAATCGACATATATTTGCGAACACCCCCATGAGAAATAGCAATAACCATAAAAGTGTCGATATCTCGCAAACCAGCCTACGGATTTTAACAAGTCTAATAGTGTGCAAGGGTGCGTGTCCAGCTCTACAAATCGACATATATTTGCCAACGCTCCCATATGAGAAATAGCAATTACCATAAAAGGGTTTACTCGAGTCTGGGAAGACGATTTGTGTTTCTCGATTTCTCGTCTCCTTATATCTCACAAACCAGCGTACGGACTTCAATAATTCTAATAGTGTGTAAGAGTGCGTGTTCAGCTCTACAAATCGACATATATTTGCCAACCCTCCCCCATGGGAAATAGCAATAACCGCAAAATTGCCGATATCTCGCAAACCAGCCCACGGATTTTAATAAGACTAATAGTGTGTAACAGTGCGTGTGCAGCTCTACAAATCGACTTATATTTTCCAACCCTCTTCCTTGAGAAATAACAATATCCGCAAAAGTGTCGATATCTCGCAAACCAGCCCACGGATTTCAATAAGTCTAATAGTCTGTAAGAGTGCGTGTCCAGCTCTACAAATCGACATATATTTGCCAACCCTCCCCCATGAGAAATAACAATAACCATAAAAGTGTCGATATCTGGCAAACCAGCTTACGGTTTTTAATAAGTGTAGTAGTGTGTAAGGGTGCGTTTCCAGCTCTACAAATCGACGTATATTTGCCAAGCCTCCCCCATGAGAAATAGAAATAACCGCAAATGTGTCGATATCTCGCAAACCAGCCTACGGATTTTAATACGTATAATAGTGTGTAAGAGTGCGTGTCCAGCACTACAAATCGACGTATATTTGCCAACCCTCCCCCATGAGGAATAGCAATCACCATAAAATTGTTTACTCGTGTCTGGGAAGACGATTTGGTTTATTCGATTCTTCGTCTCCCTATATCTCGCAAACCAGCGTACGGATTTCAATAAGTCTGATAGTGTGTAAGAGTGCGCGTCCAGCTCTACAATACGACATATATTTAGAAACACGCCCCCATGAGAAATAGCAATAACCATAAAAGTGTCGATATCTCGCAAACCAGCCTACGGATTTTAATATGTCTAATAGTGTGCAGGGGTGCGTGTCCAGCTTTACAAATCGACATATTTTTGCCAACCTTCCCCCATGAGAAGTAGCAATAACCTTAAAAGTGTCGTTATCTCGCAAACCAGCCCACGGATTTTAATAAGTCTAATAGTGTGTAAGAGTGCGTGTCCAGCTGTACAAATCGACATATATTTGCCAACTCTCCCCCATGAGAAATAGCAATAACAGCAAAAGTGTCGATATCTCGGAAACCAGCCCACGGATTTTAATATGTCCAATAGTGTGCAAGGCTGCGTGTCCAGCTTTACAAATCGACATATATTTGCCAACCATCCCCCATGAGAAATAGCAATTACCATAAAATTGTTTACTCGTGTCTGGGAAGGCGATTTGGGTTTCTCGATTTTTCGTCTCCCTATATTTCGCAAACCAGCGTACGGATTTCAATAAGTCTAATAGTGTGTAAGAGTGCGTGTCCAGCTTTTCAAATCGACATATATTTGCAAACACTCCCCCATGAGAAATAGCAATAACCATAAATGTGTCGATAACTCGCAAACCAGCCTACGGATTTTAATAAGTCTAATAGTGTGCAAGGGTGCGTGTCCAACTCTATAAATCGACATATATTTGCCAATGCTCCCATATGAGAAATAGCAATTACCATAAAAGGGTTTACTCGCGTCTGGGAAGACGATTTGGTTTTCTCGATTTCTCGTCTCCTTATATCTCGCAAATCAGGACTTCAATAAGTCTAATAGTGTGTAAGAGTGCGTGTCCAGCTCTACAAATCGATATATATTTGCCAACCTTCCCCCATGGGAAATAGCAATAACAGCATAATTGTCGATATCCCGCAAACCAACCCACAGATTTTAATAAATCTAGTACTGTGTAAGAGTGCGTGTCCAGCTCTACAAATCTACATATATTTGCCAACCCTCCCCCATGGGAAATAACAATAACCGCAAAATTGTCGATATCTCGCAAACCAGCCCACAGATTTTAATAAGTCTAATAGTGTGTAGGAGTGCGTGTCCAGCTCTACAAATCGACATATATTTGCCAACCCTTCCCCATGAGAAATAGCAATAACCGCAAAATGATCGATATCTCGCGAACCAGCCCACGGCGTTTAATAAGTCTAATAGTGTGTAAGAGTGCGTGTCCAGCTCTACAAATCGACGTATATTTGCCAACCCCCCCCATGAGAAATAGCAATAACCGCAGAAGTGTCGATATCTCGGAAACCAGCCCACCGATTTTAATAAGTCCAATAGTGTGTAAGAGTGCGTGTCCAGCTCCACAAATCGACATATATTTGCCAACCCTTCCCCATGAGAAATAGCAATAACCGCAAAATGATCGATATCTCGCAAACCAGCCTACGGCTTTTAATATGTCTAATAGTGTGCAAGGGTGCGTGTCCAGCTTTACAAATCGACATATATTTGCCCACCCACCCCCATGAGGAATAGCAATTACCATAAAAGGGTTTACTCGTGTCTGTGGAGACGATTTGGGTTTCTCGATTTTTCGTCTCCCTATATCTCGCAAACCAGCGTACGGATTTCAATAAGACTAATAGTGTGTAAGAGTGCGTATCCAGCTCTACAAATCGACATATATTTGCCAACCCTCCCCCATGGGAAATAGCAATAACAGCATAATTGTCGATATCCCGCAAACCAGCCCACAGATTTTAATGAATCTAATACTGTGAAAGAGTGCGTGTCCATCTCTACAAATCGACATATATTTGCCAACCCTCCCCCACGGGAAATAACAATAACCGCAAAATTGTCGATATCTCGCAAACCAGCCCACAGATTTTAATAAGTCTAATAGTGTGTAAGAGTGCGTGTCCAGCTCTACAAATCGACATATATTTGCCAACCCTTCCCCATGAGAAATAGCAATAACCGCAAGCTGATCGATATCTCGCAAACCAGCCCACGGCTTTTAATATGTCTAATAGTGTGCAAGGGTGCGTGTCCAGCTTTACAAATCGACATATATTTGCCAACCCACCCCCATGAGAAATAGCAATTACCACAAAAGAGTTTACTCGTGTCTGTGAAAACGATTTGGGTTTCTCGATTTTCGTCTCCCTATATCTCGCAAACCAGCGTACGGATTTCAATAAGACTAATAGTGTGTAAGAGTGCGTATCCAGCTCTACAAATCGACATATATTTGCAAACCCCCCATGAGAAATAGCAGTAACTATAGAAGTGTCGATACCTCGGAAACCAGCCCACGGATTTTAATAAGTCTAATAGTGCGTAAGAGTGCGTGTCCAGCTCTACAAATCGACATATATTTGCCAACCCTACCCCATGAGAAATAGCAATTACCCTAAAAGTGTTTACTCGGGTCTGGGAAGACGATTTGCGTTTCTCGATTCTTCGTCTCCCTATATCTCGCAAACCAGCGTACGGATCTCAATAAGTCTAATAGTGTGTAAGAGGGCGTGACCAGCTCTACAAATCGACATATATTTGTCAACCCTCCCCATGGGATATAGCAATAACAGCAAAACTGTCGATATCTCGAAACCCAGCCCACGGATTATAATAAGTCTAATAGTGTGTAAGAGTGCGTGTCCAGCTCTACAAATCGACATATATTTGCCAACCCTACCCCATGAGAAATAGCAATAACCGCAAAAGTGTCGATATCTCGCAAACCAGCCCTCGGGGATTAATAAGTCTAACAGTGTGTAAGAGTGCATGTCCAGCTCTAGAAATCGACATATATTCGCCAACACTCCCCCATGAGAAATAGCAATAACCATAAAAGTGTCGATATCTCGCAAACCAGCCTACAGATTTTAATATGACTAATAGCGTGCAAGAGTGCGTGTCCAGCTTTACAAATCGACATATTTTGGCCAACCCTACCCCATGAGAAATAGCAATAACCGTAAAAGTGTCGTTATCTCGCAAACCAGCCCACGGATTTTAATAAGTCTAATAGTGTGCAAGGGTGCGTGTCCAGCTTCACAAATCGACATATATTTGCCAACCCTCCCCCATGAGAAATAGCAATAACCATAAAAGTGTCGATATCTTACAAACCAGCCCACGGAATTTAATAAATCCAATAGTGTGTAGGAGTGCGTGTTCAGCTATTCAAATCGACTTATATTTTCCAACCCTCTTCCATGAGAAATAACAATATCCGCAAAAGTGTCGATATCTCGCAAACCAGCCCACGGATTTTAATCAGTCTAATAGTCTGTAAGAGTGCGTGTTCAGCTCCACAAATCGACATATATTCGCCAACCCTCCCCCATGGGAAATAACAATAACCGCAAAATTGTCGATATCTCGCAAACCAGTCCACGGACTTTAATAAGTCTAATACCGTGTAAGAGTGCGTGTGCAGCTCTACAAATCGATTTATATTTTCCAACCCTCCTCCTTGAAAAATAACAATATCCGCAAAAGTGTCGATATCTCGCAAACCAGCCCACGGATTTCAATAAGTCTAATAGTCTGTAAGAGTGCGTGTCCAGCTCTACAAATCGACATATATTTGCCAACCCTCCCCCATGAGAAATAACAATAACCATAAAAGTGTCGATATCTGGCAAACCAGCTTACGGTTTTTAATAAGTCTAGTAGTGTGTAAGGGTGCGTTTCCAGCTCTACAAATCGACATATATCTGCCAACCCTCCCCCATGAGAAATAACAATATCCGCAAAAGTGTCGATATCTCGCAAACCAGCCTACGGATTTTAATACGTATAATAGTGTGTAAGAGTGCGTGTCCAGCACTACAAATCGACGTATATTTGCCAACCCTCCCGCATGAGGAATAGCAATTACCATAAAATTGTTTACTCGTGTCTGGGAAGACGATTTGGGTTTCTCGATTTTTCGTCTCCCTATATCTCGCAAACCAGCGTACGGACTTCAATATGTCTGATAGTGTGTAAGAGTGCGTGTCCAGCTCTACAATACGACATATATTTACAAACACTCCCCATGAGAAATAGCAATAACCATAAAAGTGTCGATATCTCGCAAACCAGCCTACGGATTTTAATAAGTCTAATAGTGTGCAAGGGGGCGTGTCCAGCTCTACAAATCGACATATATTCGCCAACCCTCCCCCATGAGAAATAGCAATAACCATAAAAGTGTCGATATCTCGCAAACCAGCCTACGGATTTTAATATGTCTAATAGTGTGCAGGCGTGCGTGTCCAGCTTTACAAATCGACATATTTTTGCCAACCTTCCCCCATGAGAAATAGCAACAACCATAAAAGTGTCGTTATCTCGCAAACCAGCCCACGGATTTTAATAAGTCTAATAGTGTGTAAGAGTGCGTGTCCAGCTGTACAAATCGACATATATTTGCCAACCCTCCCCCATGAGAAATAGCAGTAACGGCAAAAGTGTCGATATCTCGGAAACCAGCCCACGGATTTTAATATGTCCAATAGTGTGCAAGGCTGCGTGTCCAGCTTTACAAATCGACATATATTTGCCAACCCTCCCCCATGAGAAATAGCAATTACCATAAAATTGTTTACTCGTGTCTGGGAAGACGATTTGGGTTTCTCGATTTTTCGTCTCCCTATATTTCGCAAACCAGCGTACGGATTTCAATAAGTCTAATAGTGTGTAAGAGTGCGTGTCCAGCTTTTCAAATCGACATATATTTGCGAACACTCCCCCATGGGAAATAGCAATAACCATAAAAGTGTCGATATCTCGCAAACTAGCCTACGGATTTTAATAAGTCTAATAGTGTGCAAGGGTGCGTGTCCAACTCTACAAATCGAAATATATTTGCCAACGCTCCCATATGAGAAATAGCAATTACCATAAAAGGGTTTACTCGCGTCTGGGAAGACGATTTGGTTTTCTCGATTTCTCGTCTCCTTATATCTCGCAAACCAGGACTTCAATAAGTCTAATAGTGTGTAAGAGTGCGTGTCCAGCTCTACAAATCGATATATATTCGCCAACCTTCCCCCATGGGAAATAGCAATAACAGCATAATTGTCGATATCCCGCAAACCAGCCCACAGATTTTAATAAATCTAATACTGTGTAAGAGTGCGTGTCCAGCTCTACAAATCGACATATATTTGCCAACCCTTCCCCATGAGAAATAGCAATAACCGCAAAATGATCGATATCTCGCAAATCAGCCCACGGCTTTTAATAAGTCTAATAGTGTGTAAGGGTGCGTGTCCAGCTCTACAAATCGACGTATATTTGCCAACCCTCCCCCATGAGAAATAGCAATAACAGCGAAAGTGTCGATATCTCGGAAACCAGCCCACAGATTTTAATAAGTCTAATAGTGTGTAAGAGTGCGTGTCCAGCTCTACAAATCGACATATATTTGCCAACCCTTCCCCATGAGAAATAGCAATAACCGCAAAATGATCGATATCTCGCAAACCAGCCCACGGCTTTTAATATGTCTAATAGTGTGCAAGGGTGCGTGTCCAGCTTTACAAATCGACATATATTTGCCAACCCACCCCCATGAGAAATAGCAATTACCATAAAAGGGTTTACTCGTGTCTGTGAAGACGATTTGGGTTTCTCGATTTTTCGTCTCCCTATATCTCGCAAACCAGCGTACGGATTACAATAAGACTAATAGTGTGTAAGAGTGCGTATCCAGCTCTACAAATCGACATATATTTTCCAACCCTCCCCCATGGGAAATAGCAATAACAGCATAATTGTCGATATCCCGCAAACCAGCCCACAGATTTTAATAAATCTAATACTGTGTAAGAGTGCGTGTCCAGCTCTACAAATCGACATATATTTGCCAACCCTCCCCCATGGGAAATAACAATAACCGCAAAATTATCGATATCTCGCAAACGAGCCCACAGATTTAAATATGTCTAATAGTGTGTAAGGGTGCGTGTCCAGCTCTACAAATCGACATATATTTGCCAACCCTCCCCCATGGGAAATAGCAATAACAGCAAAACTGTCGATATCTCGCAAACCAGCCCACGGATTCTAATAAGTCTAATAGTGTGTAAGAGTACGTGTCCAGCTCTACAAATCGACATATATTTGCCAAAGCTTCCCCATGAGAAATAGCAATAACCTTAAAAGTGTCGATATCTCGCAAACCAGACTACGGATTTTAAGAAGTCTAATAGTGTGCAAGGGTGCGTGTCCAGCTCTACAAATCGACATATATTTGCCAAAGCTTCCCCATGAGAAATAGCAGTAACCGCAAAAGTGTCGATATCTCGCAAACCAGCCCTCGGGGTTTAATAAGTCTAACAGTGTGTAAGAGTGCATGTCCAGCTCTACAAATCGACATATATTCGCCAACCCTCCCCCATGAGAAATAGCAATAACCATAAGAGTGTCGATATCTTACAAACCAACCAACGGAATTTAATAAATCTAATAGTGTGTAAGAGTGCGTGTTCAGCTCTACAAATCGACTTATATTTTCCAACCCTCTTTCATGAGAAATAACTATATCCGCAAAAGTGTCGATATCTCGCAAACCAGCCCACGGATTTCAGTAAGTCTAATTGTCTGTAAGAGTGCGTGTCCAGCTCTACAAATCGACATATATTTGCCAACCCTCCCCCATGAGAAATAACAATAACCATAAAAGTGTCGATATCTGGCAAACCAGCCTACGGTTTTTAATAAGTCTAGTATAGTGTAAGAGTGCGTTTCCAGCTCTACAAATCGACATATATCTGCCAACCCTCCCCCATGAGAAATAACAATATCCGCAAAAGTGTCGATATCTCGCAAACCAGCCCACGGATTTTAACAAGTCTAATAGTGTGTAGGAGTGCGTGGCCAGCTCTACAAATCGACGTATATTTGCCAAGCCTCCCCCATGAGAAATAGAAATAACCGCAAAAGTGTCGATATCTCGCAAACCAGTCCACGGATTTTAATAAGTCTAATTGTGTGTAAGAGTGCGTGTCCAGCTCTACAAATCGACATATATTTGCCAACCCTCCCCCATGAGAAATGGCAATCACCATGAAAGTGTTTACTAGTGTCTGGGAAGACGATTTGTGTTTCTCGATTTTTCGTCTCCCTATAACTCGCAAACCAGCGCACGGATTTCAATAAGTCTAATAGTGTGTAAGAGTGCGTGTCCAGCTCTACAAATCGACATATATATGCCAACCCTCCCCCATGAGAGATAGTAATAAACATAAAAGTGTCGATATCTCGCAAACTAGCCTACGGATTTTAATATGTCTAATAGCGTGTAAGAGTGCGTGTTCAGCTCTACAAATCGACATATATTTTCCAACTCTCCCCCATGAGAGATAGCAATAACCATAAAAGGGTCGATATCTTACAAACCAGCCCACGGAATGTAATAAGTCTAATAGAGTGTAAGAGTGCGCCTCCAGCTCTACAAATCGACATATATTTGCCAACCCTCCCATATGAGAAATAGCTATTACCATAAAAGGGTTTACTCGCGCCTGGGAAGACGATTTGTGTTTCTCGATTACTCGTCTCCTTATATCTCGCAAACCAGCGTACGGACTTCAATAAGTCTAATAGTGTGTAAGAGTGCGTGTCCAGCTCTACAAATCGACATATATTTGCCAACCCTCCCCCATGGGAAATAGCAATAACAGCAAAACTGTCGATATCTCGCAAACCAGCCCACGCATTCTAATAAGTCTAATAGTGTGTAAGAGTACGTGTCCAGCTCTACAAATCGACATTTATTTGCCAAAGCTTCCCCATGAGAAATAGCAATAACCTTAAAAGTGTCGATATCTCGCAAACCAGCCTACGGATTTTAAGAAGTCTAATAGTGTGCAAGGGTGCGTGTCCAGCTCTACAAATCGACATATATTTGCCAACCCTCCCCCATGGGAAATAGCAGTAACAGCAAAACTGTCGATATCTCGCAAACCAGCCCACGGATTTTAATAAGTCTAATAGAGTGTAAGAGTGCGCGTCCAGCTCTACAAATCGACATATATTTGCCAACCCTCCCATATGAGAAATAGCTATTACCATAAAAGGGTTTACTCGCGTCTGGGAAGACGATTTGTGTTTCTCGATTCCTCGTCTCCTTATATCTCGCAAACCAGCGTACGGACTTCAATAAGTCTAACAGTGTGTAAGAGTGCGTGTCCAGCTCTACAAATCGACATATATTTGCCAACCCTCCCCCATTGGAAATAGCAATTACAGCAAAACTCTCGATATCTCGCAAACCAGCCCACGGATTCTAATAAGTCTAATAGTGTGTAAGAGTACGTGTCCAGCTCTACAAATCGACATATATTTGCCAAAGCTTCCCCATGAGAAATAGCAATAACCTTAAAAGTGTCGATATCTCGCAAACCAGCCTACGGATTTTAAGAAGTCTAATAGTGTGCAAGGGTGCGTGTCCAGCTCTACGAATCGACATATATTTGCCAAAGCTTCCCCATGAGAAATAGCAGTAACCGCAAAAGTGTCGATATCTCGCAAACCAGCCCGCGGGGTTTAATAAGTCTAACAGTGTGTAAGAGTGCATGTCCAGCTCTACAAATCGACATATATTCGCCAACCCTCCCCCATGAGAAATAGCAATAACCATAAAAGTGTCGATATCTTACAAACCAACCAACGGAATTTAATAAATCTAATAGTGTGTAAGAGTGCGTGTTCAGCTCTACAAATCGACTTATATTTTCCAACCCTCTTCCATGAGAAATAACAATATCCGCAAAAGTGTCGATATCTCGCAAACCAGCCCACGGATTTCAGTAAGTCTAATAGCCTGTAAGAGTGCGTGTCCAGCTCTACAAATCGACATATATTTGCCAACCCTCCCCCATGAGAAATAACAATAACCATAAAAGTGTCGATATCTGGCAAACCAGCCCACGGATTTTAATAAGTCTAATAGTGTGTAGGAGTGCGTGGCCAGCTCTACAAATCGACGTATATTTGCCAAGCCTCCCCCATGAGAAATAGAAATAACCGCAAAAGTGTCGATATCTCGCAAACCAGTCCACGGATTTTAATAAGTCTAATTGTGTGTAAGAGTGCGTGTCCAGCTCTACAAATCGACATATATCTGCCAACCCTCCCCCATGAGAAATGGCAATCACCATGAAAGTGTTTACTAGTGTCTGGGAAGACGATTTGGGTTTCTCGATTTTTGGTCTCCCTATAACTCGCAAACCAGCGCACGGATTCCAATAAGTCTAATAGTGTGTAAGAGTGCGTGTCCAGCTCTACAAATCGACATATATATGCCAACCCTCCCCCATGAGAAATAGTAATAAACATAAAAGTGTCGATATCTCGCAAACCAGCCTACGGATTTTAATATGTCTAATAGTGTGTAAGAGTACGTGTCCAGCTCTACAAATCGGCATATATTTGCCAAAGCTTCCCCATGAGAAATAGCAATAACCTTAAAAGTGTCGATATCTCGCAAACCAGCCTACGGATTTTAAGAAGTCTAATAGTGTGCAAGGGTGCGTGTCCAGCTCTACAAATCGACATATACTTGCCAAAGCTTCCCCATGAGAAATAGCAGTAACCGCAAAAGTGTCGATATCTCGCAAACCGGCCCTCGGAGTTTAATAAGTCTAACAGTGTGTAGGAGTGCATGTCCAGCTCTACAAATCGACATATATTCGCCAACCCTCCCCCATGAGTAATAGCAATAACCATAAAAGTGTCGATATTTTACAAACCAACCAACGGAATTTAATAAATCTAATAGTGTGTAAGAGTGCGTGTTCAGCTCTACAAATCGACTTATATTTTCCAACCCTCTTCCATGAGAAATAACAATATCCGCAAAAGTGTCGATATCTCGCAAACCAGCCCACGGATTTCAGTAAGTCTAATAGTCTGTAAGAGTGCGTGTCCAGCTCTACAAATCGACATATATTTGCCAACCCTCCCCCATGAGAAATAACAATAACCATAAAAGTGTCGATATCTTGCAAACCAGCCCACGGATTTTAATAAGTCTAATAGTGTGTAGGAGTGCGTGGCCAGCTCTACAAATCGACGTATATTTGCCAAGCCTCCCCCATGAGAAATAGAAATAACCGCAAAAGTGTCGATATCTCGCAAACCAGTCCACGGATTTTAATAAGTCTAATTGTGTGTAAGAGTGCGTGTCCAGCTCTACAAATCGACATATATTTGCCAACCCTCCCCCATGAGAAATGGCAATCACCATGAAAGTGTTTACTAGTGTCTGGGAAGACGATTTGGGTTTCTCGATTTTTCGTCTCCCTATAACTCGCAAACCAGCGCACGGCTTTCAATAAGTCTAATAGTGTGGAAGAGTGCGTGTCCAGCTCTACAAATCGACATATATTTGCCAACCCTCCCCCACGGGAAATAGCAATAACAGCAAAACTGTCGATATCTCGCAAACCAGCCCACGGATTCTAATAAGTCTAATAGTGTGTAAGAGTACGTGTCCAGCTCTACAAATCGACATATATTTGCCAAAGCTTCCCCATGAGAAATAGCAATAACCTTAAAAGTGTCGATATCTCGCAAACCAGCCTACGGATTTTAAGAAGTCTAATAGTGTGCAAGGGTGCGTGTCCAGCTCTACAAATCGACATATATTTGCCAACCCTCCCCCATGGGAAATAGCAGTAACAGCAAAACTGTCGATATCTCGCAAACCAGCCCACGGATTTTAATAAGTCTAATAGAGTGTAAGAGTGCGCGTCCAGCTCTACAAATCGACATATATTTGCCAACCCTCCCATATGAGAAATAGCTATTACCATAAAAGGGTTTACTCGCGTCTGGGAAGACGATTTGTGTTTCTCGATTCCTCGTCTCCTTATATCTCGCAAACCAGCGTACGGACTTCAATAAGTCTAACAGTGTGTAAGAGTGCGTGTCCAGCTCTACAAATCGACATATATTTGCCAACCCTCCCCCATTGGAAATAGCAATTACAGCAAAACTCTCGATATCTCGCAAACCAGCCCACGGATTCTAATAAGTCTAATAGTGTGTAAGAGTACGTGTCCAGCTCTACAAATCGACATATATTTGCCAAAGCTTCCCCATGAGAAATAGCAATAACCTTAAAAGTGTCGATATCTCGCAAACCAGCCTACGGATTTTAAGAAGTCTAATAGTGTGCAAGGGTGCGTGTCCAGCTCTACGAATCGACATATATTTGCCAAAGCTTCCCCATGAGAAATAGCAGTAACCGCAAAAGTGTCGATATCTCGCAAACCAGCCCGCGGGGTTTAATAAGTCTAACAGTGTGTAAGAGTGCATGTCCAGCTCTACAAATCGACATATATTCGCCAACCCTCCCCCATGAGAAATAGCAATAACCATAAAAGTGTCGATATCTTACAAACCAACCAACGGAATTTAATAAATCTAATAGTGTGTAAGAGTGCGTGTTCAGCTCTACAAATCGACTTATATTTTCCAACCCTCTTCCATGAGAAATAACAATATCCGCAAAAGTGTCGATATCTCGCAAACCAGCCCACGGATTTCAGTAAGTCTAATAGCCTGTAAGAGTGCGTGTCCAGCTCTACAAATCGACATATATTTGCCAACCCTCCCCCATGAGAAATAACAATAACCATAAAAGTGTCGATATCTGGCAAACCAGCCCACGGATTTTAATAAGTCTAATAGTGTGTAGGAGTGCGTGGCCAGCTCTACAAATCGACGTATATTTGCCAAGCCTCCCCCATGAGAAATAGAAATAACCGCAAAAGTGTCGATATCTCGCAAACCAGTCCACGGATTTTAATAAGTCTAATTGTGTGTAAGAGTGCGTGTCCAGCTCTACAAATCGACATATATCTGCCAACCCTCCCCCATGAGAAATGGCAATCACCATGAAAGTGTTTACTAGTGTCTGGGAAGACGATTTGGGTTTCTCGATTTTTGGTCTCCCTATAACTCGCAAACCAGCGCACGGATTCCAATAAGTCTAATAGTGTGTAAGAGTGCGTGTCCAGCTCTACAAATCGACATATATATGCCAACCCTCCCCCATGAGAAATAGTAATAAACATAAAAGTGTCGATATCTCGCAAACCAGCCTACGGATTTTAATATGTCTAATAGTGTGTAAGAGTACGTGTCCAGCTCTACAAATCGGCATATATTTGCCAAAGCTTCCCCATGAGAAATAGCAATAACCTTAAAAGTGTCGATATCTCGCAAACCAGCCTACGGATTTTAAGAAGTCTAATAGTGTGCAAGGGTGCGTGTCCAGCTCTACAAATCGACATATACTTGCCAAAGCTTCCCCATGAGAAATAGCAGTAACCGCAAAAGTGTCGATATCTCGCAAACCGGCCCTCGGAGTTTAATAAGTCTAACAGTGTGTAGGAGTGCATGTCCAGCTCTACAAATCGACATATATTCGCCAACCCTCCCCCATGAGTAATAGCAATAACCATAAAAGTGTCGATATTTTACAAACCAACCAACGGAATTTAATAAATCTAATAGTGTGTAAGAGTGCGTGTTCAGCTCTACAAATCGACTTATATTTTCCAACCCTCTTCCATGAGAAATAACAATATCCGCAAAAGTGTCGATATCTCGCAAACCAGCCCACGGATTTCAGTAAGTCTAATAGTCTGTAAGAGTGCGTGTCCAGCTCTACAAATCGACATATATTTGCCAACCCTCCCCCATGAGAAATAACAATAACCATAAAAGTGTCGATATCTTGCAAACCAGCCCACGGATTTTAATAAGTCTAATAGTGTGTAGGAGTGCGTGGCCAGCTCTACAAATCGACGTATATTTGCCAAGCCTCCCCCATGAGAAATAGAAATAACCGCAAAAGTGTCGATATCTCGCAAACCAGTCCACGGATTTTAATAAGTCTAATTGTGTGTAAGAGTGCGTGTCCAGCTCTACAAATCGACATATATTTGCCAACCCTCCCCCATGAGAAATGGCAATCACCATGAAAGTGTTTACTAGTGTCTGGGAAGACGATTTGGGTTTCTCGATTTTTCGTCTCCCTATAACTCGCAAACCAGCGCACGGCTTTCAATAGGTCTAATAGTGTGGAAGAGTGCGTGTCCAGCTCTACAAATCGACATATATTTGCCAACCCTCCCCCACGGGAAATAGCAATAACAGCAAAACTGTCGATATCTCGCAAACCAGCCCACGGATTCTAATAAGTCTAATAGTGTGTAAGAGTACGTGTCCAGCTCTACAAATCGACATTTATTTGCCAAAGCTTCCCCATGAGAAATAGTAATAACCTTAAAAGTGTCGATATCTCGCAAACCAGCCTACGGATTTTAAGAAGTCTAATAGTGTGCAAGGGTGCGTGTCCAGCTCTACAAATCGACATGTATTTGCCAACCCTCCCCCATGGGAAATAGCAGTAACAGCAAAACTGTCGATATCTCGCAAACCAGCCCACGGATTTTAATAAGTCTAATAGTGTGTAAGAGTGCGTGTCGAGCTCTCCAAATCGACATATATTTGCCAACCCTCCCATATGAAAAATAGCAATTACCATAAAAGGGTTTACACGCGCCTGGGAAGACGATTTGTGTTTCCCGATTTCTCGTCTCCTTGTATCTCGCAAACCAGCCTACGGATTTTAATAAGTCTAATAGTGTGTAAGAGTACGTGTCCAGCTCTACAAAGCGACATATATTTGCCAAAGCTTCCCCATGAGAAATAGCAGTAACCGCAAAAGTGTCGATATCTCGCAAACCAGCCCTCGGGGATTAATAAGTCTAACAGTGTGTAAGAGTGCATGTCCAGCTCTACAAATCGACATATATTCGCCAACCCTCCCCCATGAGAAATAGCAATAACCATAAAAGTGTCGATATCTCGCAAACCAGCCAACGGATTTTAATATGTCTAATAGTGTGCAGGGGTGCGTGTCCAGCTTTACAAATCGACATATTTTTGCCAACCCTCCCCCATGAGAAATAGCAATAACCGCAAAATTGTCGATATCTCGGAAACCAGCCCACGGATTTTAATATGTCCAATAGTGTGCAAGGCTGCGTGTCCAGCTTTACAAATCGACATATATTTGCCAACCCTCCCCCATGAGAAATAGCAATTACCATAAAATTGTTTACTCGTGTCTGGGAAGACGATTTGGGTTTCTCGATTTTTCGTCTCCTTATATCTCGCAAACCAGCGTACGGATTTGAATAAGTCTAATAGTGTGTAAGAGTGCGTGTCCAGCGTTTCAAATCGACATATATTTGCGAACACTCCCCCATGAGAAATAGCAATAACCATAAAATTGTCGATATCTCGCAAACCAGCTACAGATTTTAATAAGTCTAATAGTGTGCAAGGGTGCGTGTCCAGCTCTACAAATCGACATATATTTGCCAACGCTCCCATATGAGCAATAGCAATTACCATAAAAGGGTTTCCTCGCGTCTGGGAAGACGATTTGGTTTTCTCGATTTCTCGTCTCCTTATATCTCGCAATCCAGCCTACGGATTTTAATAAGTCTAATAGTGTGTAAGAGTAAGTGTCCAGCTCTACAAATCGACATATATTTGCCAAAGCATCCCCATGAGAAATAGCAGTAACCGCAAAAGTGTCGATAACTCGCAAACCAGCCTACGGATTTTATTATGTCTAATAGTGTGCAGGGGTGCGTGTCCAGCTTTACAAATCGACATATCTTTGCCAACCCTCCCCCATGAGAAATAGCAATAACAGCAAAACTGTCGATATCTCGCAAACCAGCCCACGGCTTTTAATAAGTCTAATAGTGTGTAAGAGTGCGTGTACAGCTTTACAAATCGACATATATTTGCCAACCCTTCCATATGAGAAATAGCAATTACCATAAAAGGGTTTACACGCGTCTGGGAAGACGATTTCTGTTTCTCGATTACTCGTCTCCTTATATCTCGCAAACCAGCCTACAGATTTTAATAAGTCTAATAGTGTGTAAGAGTGCGTGTCCAGCTCTACAAATCGACATATATATGCCAACCCTTCCCCATGAGAAATAGCAATAACCGCAAAATTGTCGATATCTCGCAAACCAGCCCACGGATTTTAATAAGTCTAATAGTGTGTAAGAGTGCGTGTACAGCTTTACAAATCGACATATATTTGCCAACCCTCCCATATGAGAAATAGCAATTACCATAAAAGGGTTTACACGCGTCTGGGAAGACGATTTCTGTTTCTCGATTTCTCGTCTCCTTATATCTCGCAAACCAGCCTACAGATTTTAATAAGTCTAATAGTGTGTAAGAGTGCGTGTCCAGCTCTACAAATCGACATACATATGCCAACCCTTCCCCATGAGAAATAGCAATAACCGCAAAATTGTCGATATCTCGCAAACCAGCCCACGGCTTTTAATAAGTCTAATAGTGTGTAAGAGTGCGTGTCCAGCTCTACAAATCGACGTATATTTGCCAACCCTCCCCCATGAGAAATAGCAATAACCGCAAAAGTGTCGATATCTCGCAAACCAGACCTCGGGGATTAATAAGTCTAACAGTGTGTAAGAGTGCATGTCCAGCTCTACAAATCGACATATATTCGCCAACCCTCCCCCATGAGAAATAGCAATAACCATAAAAGGGTCGAAATCTTACAAACCAGCCCACGGAATGTAATAAGTCTAATAGAGTGTAAGAGTGCGCGTCCAGCTCTACAAATCGACATATATTTGCCAACACTCCAATACGAGAAATAGCTATTACCTTAAAAGGGTTTACTCGCGTCTGGGAAGACGATTTGTGTTTTTCGATTCCTCGTCTCCTTATATCTCGCAAACCAGCGTACGGACTTCAATAAGTCTAATAGTGTGTAAGAGTGCGTGTCCAGCTCTACAAATCGACATATATTTGCCAACCCTCCCCCATGGGAAATAGCAATAACAGCAAAACTGTCGATATCTCGCAAACCAGCCCACGGATTCTAATAAGTCTAATAGTGTGTAAGAGTACGTGTCCAGCTCTACAAATCGACATATATTTGCCAAAGCTTCCCCATGAGAAATAGCAATAACAAAAGTGTCGATATCTCGCAAACCAGCCTACGGATTTTAAGAAGTCTAATAGTGTGCAAGGGTGCGTGTCCAGCTCTACAAATCGACATATTTTTGCCAACCCTCCCCCATGGGAAATAGCAGTAACAGCAAAACTGTCGATATCTCGCAAACCAGCCCACGGATTTTAATAAGTCTAATAGTGTGTAAGAGTGCGTGTCCAGCTCTACAAATCGACATATATTTGCCAACCCTCCCATATGAGAAATAGCAATTACCATAAAAGGGTTTACACGCGTCTGGGAAGACGATTTGTGTTTCTCGATTTCTCGTCTCCTTATATCTCGCAAACCAGCCTACGGATTTTAATAAGTCTAATAGTGTGTAAGAGTACGTGTCCAGCTCTGCAAATCGACATATATTTGCCAAAGCTTCCCCACGAGAAATAGCAGTAACCGCAAAAGTGTCGATAACTCGCAAACCAGCCCTCGGGGTTAATAAGTTGTGACACTCAGTTTTGATTTTTGCAATCGTTAGCGTGGTTTTACGTATTGGGCCATTTCAGTTTCGTTAGGGGTTTGAATTTTAGTACCATCTTGGATGAGTGGCGCCATCTCTGATTGTTGATAGCAAACACTGATGTTTTCCACTCTGTTTTCTGAGGTTATTTTAATTAATTTATTTGTTCTACCGCTACCTGAGACCTGCTTTCAGCCCCAGCGTGCTATTGAACAACTTTTTGTACGTTAAATCACTCTACCAACTTCCTTGCGTTTTAGGCGAACCGCGTGCCAGCCTTTACGTTGCAAATTGCGCAGTTTTACGTAACTTTGAGGCAAATAATTTGCTCAGTGGTTGTTTGGGCCTGCGGACTCTCTTCTCCAGCAGTTTGAGCTCCTTCCTTGTTAATTTTGTACCGGAGCAGCTAATTTTTTGTGAGGGATTAGGTTACGATGAGTCCGCGAGATGGCGGCGTCACAAATTTGTTGTCGTTCCGGCTTAATTCCCGCTTTGTTTTATTTTGAATTCATCCAGCAACTGGTCGGCAATGATGGTTGGGTCATCGCGGTGATTTTCATGCCTTTAGTCCTATTTTTCCGACCTTCTTTCCACTTCTATTTTTTTTCTCAGAATCCACTGCATAAATAGAGGCGCTCTGCCATTTTGCCCGCATTTTTTCGATGTTGCCGAGTTGTAAACAAGGTGTTAGTTGGTCATAATCGAAGTTCTAGAAAAATCGCTCTTGATTTGTGCGTGGTGTTGTGCTTCTCCTACTGGGACATATTCTGCGTACACGGTTGAATTGGACGCCGGCAGATATTGCTCCCTTTCGCATTGCGGATCTGGAAGCCTCATCCTTTTGGAAGCCACCCCTGTGAACGGTGGACTTCTTTCACTTTTGTGGATTTGATACAAGTCAACGAGGAGATCTAATTAACCCACCCAACACCTTTGGGTTCCTTTTCTTTGGCTGGAAAGTTCTGTTGGTTGAGACAACCATTTACCAGTCGGTTATTTGGGCGGACCTTCTGCGGATCTATTGGCAGGGCAAACCTTTGTTGGTCGACACAGGCTCGAATAATCAGCTGCTGGAGTTTGACGAATTGGTTGAGGTTCGAAGACTTCGGAGATCGTAATCTTCCATCGTCCGAGGACAGGACCCGACCTCAGACCAGCATTAAGCTACCGACAAGGTCAGATTGTTCCCATTTACACATTTACCGTCGCCCTCAGCGTTTAACTGTTCTTAGTTTATATTTTGCGAGAATTTTGGTTAGTGTTTACCGGTATTACTTCTGAATCTACCTTCAGTGGTTCATTAGTGTGTTTGTATATTAATCAACGACGTATTTTGTTCTTCCTTTCGCAGGAAAGGACGCCTTCAGCGTTTAGCTCTCTTTGGTTTCGGTTACATAATTAATTCAGCCTTCAGCATTTATTTGTTTGTTTATCTACTGTAATTAAGTTTTCTTTTGTTAATCAACAACTTCAATGCGGTTTTAATTTTTCCTAATTTAATTATCTTTCTTGGAATTGACCAAGATTGCGACTTACACGGTTGTCTGGCCAGATAATATTGGGGGTGCGCATTTGTTTGTTTATCTCTATATATTTTGTGTCTTATTTGCATTGAACGTTGATCTTGTTGATCACTTGAATATATTACTTGTGTACCTGGTTTGTTTTGGATAGGCTGAAACCCTATGAAGCAATACAACGTATATTTACATTTAGTTCATTGCATACCATTTATTTAATTGTGTGTATCCACGGAACTTTTAACTTACGTCTACTACGAACAATAAAGTGGATGTTGTCCTTATTTTACCTCTTTTATTTGGGGAATACAACTTCATCTTATCCTGTGTCGTATTGTGGCTGACTTAGATCTACCTTGCCCCCGGGTTTACGTCCATATCGAGTATAAGGTGGCTGGCGCCCTTAAACCCCTGTTACACTTTGGATTAGGAGTTGGAGTGAGACCCTCGCCATCCCCTGAGCTAAGTCGGAGCACTCGAGGACCTCAGAATTGCACAAGCGCACAGGTAGGAGCGAATTCGGAAGATTTTGGACATAGCCGTCAGTTTGTTTTCTTTACTCTCTCTCTTTGGTTGGTTTGGAAAATCAAAGTGTAACATTGGCGCCCAACGTGGGGCCCGAATTAATTAGCCCTTCATTAATTGGCCCTTCCCTAATTGGCCCTTCGGTCGTTGGCCCTAATTAATCTTCTGTAGATATCGAGATTTTTTTTGTTTTTTTTTTGTTGAAGTCTGCGTTGCAGACGATTGTCACAGCTCCCCCTTCGCAGTTTACTTCCCCAAACCAGGAGTTCTCTCTGCTTTCAAGTTTTGTTTTGTGTGGTTGGCCTTGAATTTCCCTTCTTCTTTTGAACATGTCGCCTCCACCAATGGTATTACATCACTTGAAGAGAGATGAACTGGAGTATGAGCTCCAATACCGAGGAATCGACCCCGAGGATATGACAGTTACCGATATGCGAGCCAGTTTGAGATCACTTACCCGGTTGGAAAAGGCACAGCGATCCGTCCGTTACCCTGCATATCCGTTTGATGCGAAACAACATTTGGGTGGAATCGAGACTAAGTATTCCGAACTGGAAGCCCTGGCCAAGACCTTCGATACCGATCGAACTAGTAGTGGTTATCAGCGATGCTGTTCTCGAGTGGTACATTTGTTGGGTCGCGTGGATGCTATCCCCACTGAGGGACAGACACCGGATACGTCTAGGAGGCGAGGTGAATGGATGGCGAAGATAGCAGCTCTTATGGCTCGTTTACAGAGGAAGCGTCGTGTTTCGAGCGTGGTGGACCTCGCTGGGAGTATTTTGGCGGAAGGTGATGACGAGATACCCAGTGAGTCGGAGAGTGATGAGGATGAGGTAGGTCCAACACATGAAGCTCACAATAGTACCATCCAGTCGGCGAACTTTAGGTCTGGTGATCGATTGATTCCAATTTATAAGTGGAACCTTCACTTCTCTGGTGAACCCCAGTCGCTGTCTGTGATGGACTTCCTTGAACGGGTCTCTGAGCTGCGTAGAGCCCGAGGTTACACGGAAGATGAGCTGTTCCGGTCATCTCTTGACTTATTCCAGGGAAAAGCTCTGTTGTGGTATAGAGCAGCCATTCACAAGTGTAAGACATGGACGGATTTGTCCGAGCTTTTGAAGAAGCATTACTTGCCGCCACACTACCGAAGCCGCCTGTTCCAGGAAATGATGAGCCGAACTCAAGGTTTGAACGAACCCATTGTAGAATACTTGGCTTGTATGCAGGCGTTGTTCTCTCGTTATGGCCAGCTGTCCAGGGAGGTACAGTTGGATATTGTCCGGAGGAACTTGGCTCCGTTTTACACAATGCAGTTGCCTCCCGTCCAAACTCTCGCAGAACTGGAGGCTGAATGTCTGCTGTTGGAGACCAAGAAGTACCGAGCTGAACACTATCAGGCCCCACCTCGAAGAAGTCGGGATTGCGTCGAGCCCGGACTCGCATGTTTGTCGTCCAGTGCGGAGGCTGCGGAGATCTCGTTGCCCCCTGAGACATCTGGCTCAGAGTCACGCCGATGTTTCCGATGCAGGAAGATTGGTCACCTCGCGAAGGATTGCCGTCAGAGCCGTGAACGAATGTGGTGCTATGTGTGCCGACGCCCGGATGTAACCGTTAGGACTTGCCCGAATTGTTCGAAGCCGGAAAACTCCGATCGGAGGGCCTGAATGGTCGACAGCTGCCCTCATTCCACCAGACCACCGACAGTGCTCACCGCATCCTTTTGGATTACGTAATTTCACACGCTTCTGGAGATTCGCGTCCCTACTTGAACGTTACCGTTTTGGGACTGGACATGCTGGGATTGCTCGATTCGGGCGCGACTAATACCATTGTTGGAGGTGGCGGCTACCAGACTTTATTGTCACTTGGCTTGGTCTTGGATTCGTCCACCCGAAGGAATTGCTCTGTGGCGAACGGGAGTATCTGTTCTTCGTTGGGTACTGTTGCTGTTCCTTTCACACTCTTGAATAAGACTTGCGTCTTGAATGTTATGGTTGTTCCCGAAGTGCCGCATCCATTGATTTTGGGGATGGATTTCTGGCGGGCCATGGACATCATTCCTGACCTTCGTAACGATGTATGGAGATTTGGTGGCGGGGGTGCTGACCTTTGCGAGTTGCAAGTTCGCGACGGGTTGACCCGGACCCAGCGAGCGGCGTTGGACTCTCTGGTTGACCGGCACTTTCGGGCCATGGACGGCGCTTTAGGCACAGTGACCTCTGTCGAACATGAAATTGTAACCGACTCCCCTCCGATTAAGCTGCGTTACTACCCGGTCTCTCCTGTGAAGCAGAAAATAATTGATGAGGAGCTTAATAAATTATTGGAACAAGGCGTGGTAGTACCCTCCAAGAGTGCGTGGTCTGCACCTATTCTCCTTGTCCCTAAGAAGGACGGCAGCTACCGCTTTTGCGTAGACTATCGACGCTTAAATAAGGTCACTAAAAAGGACGCCTACCCCCTTCCCTACATCTCTGCTATTTTGGATCGCCTGCGAAATGCGAAGTATCTGAGTTCGCTTGATATCAAGTCTGCGTATTTTCAGGTCCCAGTGGCCGAATCGTCAAGGGAATATACCGCTTTTACTGTGCCGGGTCGAGGATTGTTCCAGTTCCGAAGAATGCCGATGGGGCTGACGAATGCACCAGCTACTTGGCAACACCTGATAGATAGAATTCTAGGCGCTGACCTGGAACCCTACGTACTGGTGTATCTTGACGATATTGTGATCATAGCGCCAGATTTTGCCACTCATCTCGTTATTCTGGAGAAGGTTTTGACTAGGCTCCGCGAAGCGGGACTGACGGTTAGTGTGGAGAAGTGTCACTTTTGCCTGCCCGAACTGAAGTACCTGGGCTACATTGTTGACAAGAACGGCCTCAGAGTTGACCCGGAGAAGGTGAGTGCAATTCTGAACATTGCGGTACCTCAGAACGTTTCGGAAATTCGTCGGTTTGCTGGCATGGCCAGTTGGTATCGCCGCTTCGTGCCTGACTTTGTCACGATCATGTCACCTCTGAATCGTCTGACTAAGAAGGGCGTAAAATTTGTTTGGACCCCGGAATGTGATCAAGCCTTCAATGCGATCAAGCAGCATCTTGTGACTGCAACCATCCTGACATGTCCAGACTTCCAGAAGCCTTTTTGCTTGCAGACTGATGCCTCTGCCTACGGCCTCGGTGCTGTTCTCTCTCAACAGATTGACGGCGAGGAACGAGTGATTGCCTTTTTGTCCCGATCATTGACGCACCAGGAGAGAAATTACTCCACCACCGAACGTGAGTGCCTTGGGGTGATCTGGGCCATCGAAAAGCTGCGACATTACCTGGAAGGTACCAAGTTCACGGTGATTACCGACCACGCATCTCTGGTATGGCTTAATCAGTTAAAGGACCCTACGGGCCGCCTGGCTAGGTGGGCTGTTCGATTGCAGCCGTTCGATTACGATATTGTTCACCGCAAGGGACGTGAACTGGTTGTGCCTGACTGCTTGTCTCGATCGGTTCCAGTCTCGGCTGATGCTGTCAAGTTTGCAGACGCCGTCCCAGATTTCTCGAATACTTCGGATCCCTGGTATCATAAAATGATTTCACGAATTCAAGCAAATCTCCATCGATTTCCGCAGTGGCGAGTCGAGGCGGGATTGTTGTACAAGCATGCAAAATCTCGACACGTGCCTCTTTCTGGTTCGGGAGAGGAGTGGAAGTTGGTTGTCCCGAAGGACCGTCGGGACGCGCTCTTGAAGTTGTACCATGACGATCCTCGTGCTGGCCATGTCGGAGGCTACAAGGTATATTGGCGTTTGTTGGAGCGATATATTTGGCCGAAGATGCACGCGGATGTCACGGGATATGTGCGACGGTGTAGAGTGTGTGCAGCCCAGAAGCCTGAACAGCGCGCCCCTGCGGGACTCATGGGTTCCCGACCAGAACTAACTCGACCTTGGCAAATGATAAGCCTGGATTTCGTGGGACCCCTCCCCCGCTCGTCAAGAGGAAACACCTCTATCCTCGTCGTAAGCGATTATTTTAGCAAGTACGTCCTTCTGTTTGCTCTCCGTTCGGCGACAGCTAAGAGTTTGGCTAGGGTGATAGAGGAAAACGTGTTCTTGGTGCACGGCGCTCCGCAGTATCTTATTTGCGACAACGGAGTCCAGATGAGGAGTAAGGATTTCAGAACTTTGTGCGACTCCTACGGTACCAAGATCTCTTACACCCCCTTATATTGTCCTAGGGCCGATCCTGTCGAAAGGGTTAACCGCGTCGTGAAGACCATGCTCGGTTGTTACGTTAATAATGATCAACGGAAATGGGATGACTATCTTGCCCATATCGGATGTGCAATACGTGCCTCCAAGAGCGAAACGACCGGTTATTCCCCGTTCTTCATTAATTTTGGCAGGAACTATGTTGGTCGCGGCAGTGCTTTTGAGCGGGTCCTGACTCAGGAATATGAGCCCTTGGATGTACCAACGCGTGTCAAGGAATTCCGCAATCTCTTCGAACGAGTCAAGAAGCAGCTTAGAGCTGCTCAAGAACGCAGCCAAAAAGTCTATAATCTTCGCCGAAGGCCTGTACAGTACACCGTCGGTCAACACGTATGGCGACGAAACAAGGTTTTGTCAGATGCGGCCAATTATATTAATGCCAAGTTAGCGGCCAAGTTCGTTGGGCCCTATCGAGTCAAGAAGAAGCTGGGATATTGGACTTACGAGTTGGAGGACGACGAGGGGCGATCTAAGGGAGTTTGTCATGTTCAGGATCTCAAGTTGGCCCAGGATGAGGAAGTGCCGACGTAAAACACCCGTGCCCTGTAGGGGGGGCAGAAGTATACTCCTACCGCGTTTTCCGGCGTCCGGTAAAAGTCCGGTAACTGTGACTCGGTTTGTTCCATCTACCATCTCTCCTTGTCGGGAGATTAGGGAACGGAGTTCCTCGCAACGCGTCGGAGGCTCCAGGTTCTTTGTGACCTTTGGTTTGTTCGTTGGTTTATTTTGGAGGTTGTGTACCTCGGTTGTCAGTCGCATGGTTTGTTGCTGTCAACCTTTCGGGAATTTTGAACTTTGGATGTCCGCAGTACCACCACCCCAGGTTGTGGGTGTTGCCCTGGGTCGTAGTTTGTTAACGTTTGCTCTTTTTGTTGATCGGTGGTACCCTTTTTGTTTAAAGATGCGAGATGCTCTTTTATTTTTTTTTTTTGGTTGGGCGGTGTTTTGCCACCGGTGTTCGGGGCGGAGTTTGGCTCCGTGGTGTGCGTTCTTTCTTGTCTTTCTCTTCTGACGGTGTATACGACGACCTAGTCGTTCGGCTAGGAAGCACTGCACCGTCCCTTCACCTATCCTTCCTTCGTTCTTCCTTCATTTCTTTCTTCTTTTGTCGCAGGAGCGATCTCTGTACCAGATTTTGTACACGAGGACTCTGTCGCTCGACAGGGTCGCAATGCAAAATCCCTTCCCTATTCTTTTTGTGTCGTCCCCTTTATGTTCTTCTAGCTTCACCACGGCTGCCTTCCTTTGATTTCGGATGCCGGGGGTAGAACTTTGCACAGCTTTTCACGTTAAGTAGTGAGATGGGGGGTCGGTTGTCACTAATTGTTTCATTTTCGTCGGTGGTCGGTTGTCGCCGGTTGTTGGAGGACTAGAGATTGTTGGAGGGAGATTCGCTTTGGCAGGAGAGTTCTTCGTCGGTGAATTCCTGGAGAGAATTCACCTCCGTGGAAGGAAGGGGGGAGTTGTGACACTCAGTTTTGATTTTTGCAATCGTTAGCGTGGTTTTACGTATTGGGCCATTTCAGTTTCGTTAGGGGTTTGAATTTTAGTACCATCTTGGATGAGTGGCGCCATCTCTGATTGTTGATAGCAAACACTGATGTTTTCCACTCTGTTTTCTGAGGTTATTTTAATTAATTTATTTGTTCTACCGCTACCTGAGACCTGCTTTCAGCCCCAGCGTGCTATTGAACAACTTTTTGTACGTTAAATCACTCTACCAACTTCCTTGCGTTTTAGGCGAACCGCGTGCCAGCCTTTACGTTGCAAATTGCGCAGTTTTACGTAACTTTGAGGCAAATAATTTGCTCAGTGGTTGTTTGGGCCTGCGGACTCTCTTCTCCAGCAGTTTGAGCTCCTTCCTTGTTAATTTTGTACCGGAGCAGCTAATTTTTTTGTGAGGGCTTAGGTTACGATGAGTCCGCGAGATGGCGGTGTCACAAATTTGTTGTCGTTCCGGCTTAATTCCCGCTTTGTTTTATTTTGAATTCATCCAGCAACTGGTCGGCAATGATGGTTGGGTCATCGCGGTGATTTTCATGCCTTTAGTCCTATTTTTCCGACCTTCTTTCCACTTCTATTTTTTGCTCAGAATCCAGTGCATAAATAGAGGCGCTCTGCCATTTTGCCCGCATTTTTCGATATTGCCGAGTTGTAAACAAGGTGTTAGTTGGTCATAATCGAAGTTCTAGAAAAATCGCTCTTGATTTGTGCGTGGTGTTGTGCTTCTCCTACTGGGACATATTCTGCGTACACGGTTGAATTGGACGCCGGCAGATATTGCTCCCTTTCGCATTGCGGATCTGGAAGCCTCATCCTTTTGGAAGCCATCCCTGTGAACGGTGGACTTCTTTCACTTTTGTGGATTTGATACAAGTCAACGAGGAGATCTAATTAACCCACCCAACACCTTTGGGTTCCTTTTCTTTGGCTGGAAAGTTCTGTTGGTTGAGACAACCATTTACCAGTCGGTTATTTGGGCGGACCTTCTGCGGATCTATTGGCAGGGCAAACCTTTGTTGGTCGACACAGGCTCGAATAATCAGCTGCTGGAGTTTGACGAATTGGTTGAGGTTCGAAGACTTCGGAGATCGTAATCTTCCATCGTCCGAGGACAGGACCCGACCTCAGACCAGCATTAAGCTACCGACAAGGTCAGATTGTTCCCATTTACACATTTACCGTCGCCCTCAGCGTTTAACTGTTCTTAGTTTATATTTTGCGAGAATTTTGGTTAGTGTTTACCGGTATTACTTCTGAATCTACCTTCAGTGGTTCATTAGTGTGTTTGTATATTAATCAACGACGTATTTTGTTCTCCCTTTCGCAGGAAAGGACGCCTTCAGCGTTTAGCTCTCTTTGGTTTCGGTTACATAATTAATTCAGCCTTCAGCATTTATTTGTTTGTTTATCTACTGTAATTAAGCTTTCTTTTGTTAATCAACAACTTCAATGCGGTTTTAATTTTTCCTAATTTAATTATCTTTCTTGAAATTGACCAAGATTGCGACTTACACGGTTGTCTGGCCAGATAATATTGGGGGTGCGCATTTGTTTGTTTATCTCTATATATTTTGTGTCTTATTTGCATTGAACGTTGATCTTGTTGATCACTTGCATATATTACTTGTGCACCTGGTTTGTTTTGGATAGGCTGAAACCCTATGAAGCAATACAACGTATATTTACATTTAGTTCATTGCATACCATTTATTTAATTGTGTGTATCCACGGAACTTTTAACTTACGTCTACTACGAACAATAAAGTGGATGTTGTCCTTATTTTACCTCTTTTATTTGGGGAATACAACTTCATCTTATCCTGTGTCGTCTTGTGGCTGACTTAGATCTACCTTGCTACCGGGTTTACGTCCATATCGAGTATAAGGTGGCTGGCGCCCTTAAACCCCTGTTACACTTTGGATTAGGAGTTGGAGTGAGACCCACGCCATCCCCTGAGCTAAGTCGGAGCACTCGAGGACCTCAGAATTGCACAAGCGCACAGGTAGGAGCGATTTCGGAAGATTTTGGACATAGCCGTCAGTTTGTTTTCTTTACTCTCTCTCTCTTTGGTTGGTTTGGAAAATCAAAGTGTAACAAAGTCTAACAGTCCCTCTTCTGCAAGGAGTATAGTACCCTTTAATTCAATGATGTCGCGTGTAAGAGTGCATGTCCAGCTCTACAAATCGACATATATTCGCCAACCCTCCCCCATGAGAAGTAGCAATAACCATAAAAGTGTCGATATCTCGAAAACCAGCCTACGGATTTTAATATGTCTAATAGTGTGCAGGGGTGCGTGTCCAGCTTTACAAATCGACATATTTTTGCCAACCCTCCCCCATGAGAAATAGCAATAACCGCAGAAGTGTCGATATCTCGGAAACCAGCCCACGGATTTTAATATGTCCAATAGTGTGCAAGGCTGCGTGTCCAGCTTTACAAATCGACACATATTTGCCAACCCTCCCCCATGAGAAATAGCAATTACCATAAAATTGATTACTCGTGTCTGGGAAGACGATTTGGGTTTCTCGAATTTTCGTCTCCCTATATCTCGCAAACCAGCGTACGGATTTGAATAAGTCTAATAGTGTGTAAGAGTGCGTGTCCAGCTTTTCAAATCGACATATATTTGCGAACACTCCCCCATGAGAAATAGCAATAACCATAAAATTGTCGATATCTCGCAAACCAGCTACGGATTTTAATAAGTCTAATAGTGTGCAAGGGTGCGTGCCCAGCTCTACAAATCGACATATATTTGCCAACGCTCCCATATGAGCAATAGCAATTACCATAAAAGGGTTTACTCGCGTCTGGGAGACGATTTGGTTTTCTCGATTCCTCGTCTCCTTATATCTCGCAAACCAGCCTACGGATTTTAATAAGTCTAATAGTGTGTAAGAGTACGTGTCCAGCTCTACAAATCGACATATATTTGCCAAAGCTTCCCCATGAGGAATAGCAGTAACCGCAAAAGTGTCGATATCTCGCAAACCAGCCCTCGGGGATTAATAAGTCTAACAGTGTGTAAGAGTGCATGTCCAGCTCTACAAATCGACATATATTCGCCAACCCTCCCCCATGAGAAATAGCAATAACCATAAAAGTGTCGATATCTTACAAACCAGCCAAAGGAATTTAATAAATCTAATAGTGTATAAGAGTGCGTGTTCAGCTCTACAAATCGACTTATATTTTCCAACCCTCTTCCATGAGAAATAACAATATCCGCAAAAGTGTCGATATCTCGCAAACCAGCCCACGGACTTCAGTAAGTCTAATAGTCTGTAAGAGTGCATGTCCAGCTCTACAAATCGACATATATTTGCCAACCCTCCCCCATGAGAAATAACAATAACCATAAAAGTGTCGATATCTGGCAAACCAGCCTACGGTTTTTAATAAGTCTAGTAGTGTGTAAGAGTGCGTTTCCAGCTCTACAAATCGACATATATCTGCCAACCCTCCCCCATGAGAAATAACAATATCCGCAAAAGTGTCGATATCTCGCAAACCAGCCCACGGATTTTAATAAGTCTAATAGTGTGTAGGAGTGCGTGTCCAGCTCTACAAATCGACGTATATTTGCCAAGCCTCCCCCATGAGAAATAGAAATATCCGCAAAAGTGTCGATATCTCGCAAACCAGTCCACGGATTTTAATAAGTCTAATTGTGTGTAAGAGTGCGTGTCCAGCTCTACAAATCGACATATATTTGCCAACCCTCCCCCATGAGAAATGGCAATCACCATGAAAGGGTTTACTAGTGTCTGGGAAGACGATTTGGGTTTCTCGATTTTTCGTCTCCCTATAACTCGAAAACCAGCGCACGGATTTCAATAAGTCTAATTGTGTGTAAGAGTGCGTGTCCAGCTCTAAAAATCGACATATATATGCCAACCCTCCCCCATGAGAAATAGTAATAAACATAAAAGTGTCGATATTTCGCAAACCAGCCTGCGGATTTTAATATGTCTAATAGCGTGTAAGAGTGCGTGTTCAGCTCTACAAATCGACATATATTTTCCAACTCTCCCCCATGAAAAATAGCAATAACCATAAAAGGGTCGATATCTTACAAACCAGCCCACGGAATGTAATAAGTCTAATAGAGTGTAAGAGTGCGCGTCCAGCTCTACAAATCGACATATATTTGCCAACCCTCCCATATGAGAAATAGCTATTACCATAAAAGGGTTTACTCGCGTCTGGGAAGACGATTTGTGTGTCTCGATTCCTCGTCTCCTTATATCTCGCAAACCAGCGTACGGACTTCAATAAGTCTAATAGTGTGTAAGAGTGCGTGTCCAGCTCTACAAATCGACATATATTTGCCAACCCTCCCCCATGGGAAATAGCAATAACAGCAAAACTGTCGATATCTCGCAAACCAGCCTACGGATTTTAAGAAGTCTAATAGTGTGCAAGGGTGCGTGTCCAGCTCTACAAATCAACATATATTTGCCAAAGCTTCCCCATGAGAAATAGCAGTAACCGCAAAAGTGTCGATATCTCGCAAACCAGCCCTCGGGGTTTAATAGGTCTAACAGTGTGTAAGAGTGCATGTCCAGCTCTACAAATCGACATATATTCGCCAACCCTCCCCCATGAGAAATAGCAATAACCATAAAAGTGTCCATATCTTACAAACCAACCAACGGAATTTAATAAATCTAATAGTGTGTAAGAGTGCGCGTTCAGCTCTACAAATCGACTTATATTTTCCAACCCTCTTCCATGAGAAATAACAATATCCGCAAAAGTGTCGATATCTCGCAAACCAGCCCACGGATTTCAGTAAGTCTAATAGTCTGTAAGAGTGCGTGTCCAGCTCTACAAATCGACATATATTTGCCAACCCTCCCCCACGAGAAATAACAATAACCATAAAAGTGTCGATATCTGACAAACCAGCCTACGGTTTTTAATAAGTCTAGTATAGTGTAAGAGTGCGTTTCCAGCTCTACAAATCGACATATATCTGCCAACCCTCCCCCATGAGAAATAACAATATCCGCAAAAGTGTCGATATCTCGCAAACCAGCCCACGGATTTTAATAAGTCTAATAGTGTGTAGGAGTGCGTGGCCAGCTCTACAAATCGACGTATATTTGCCAAGCCTCCCCCATGAGAAATAGAAATAACCGCAAAAGTGTCGATATCTCGCAAACCAGTCCACGGATTTTAATAAGTGTAATTGTGTGTAAGAGTGCGTGTCCAGCTCTACAAATCGACATATATTTGCCAACCCTCCCCCATGAGAAATGGCAATCACCAAGAAAGTGTTTACTAGTGTCTGGGAAGACGATTTGGGTTTCTCGATTTTTCGTCTCCCTATAACTCGCAAACCAGCGCACGGATTTCAATAAGTCTAATAGTGTGTAAGAGTGCGTGTCCAGCTCTACAAATCGACATATATATGCCAACCCTCCCCCATGAGAAATAGTAATAAACATAAAAGTGTCGATATCTCGCAAACCAGCCTACGGATTTTAATATGTCTAATAGCGTGTAAGAGTGCGTGTTCAGCTCTACAAATCGACATATATTTTCCAACTCTCCCCCATGAGAAATAGCAATAACCATAAAAGGGTCGATATCTTACAAACCAGCCCACGGAATGTAATAAGTCTAATAGAGTGTAAGAGTGCGCGTCCAGCTCTACAAATCGACATATATTTGCCAACCCTCCCATATGAGAAATAGCTATTACCATAAAAGGGTTTACTCGCGTCTGGGAAGACGATTTGTGTTTCTCGATTCCTCGTCTCCTTATATCTCGCAAACCAGCGTACGGACTTCAATAAGTCTAATAGTGTGTAAGAGTGCGTGTCCAGCTCTACAAATCGACATACATTTGCCAACCCTCCCCCATCGGAAATAGCAATAATAGCAAAACTGTCGATATCTCGCAAACCAGCCCACGGATTCTAATAAGTCTAATAGTGTGTAAGAGTACGTGTCCAGCTCTACAAATCCACATTTATTTGCCAAAGCTTCCCCATGAGAAATAGCAATAACCTTAAAAGTGTCGATATCTCGCAAACCAGCCTACAGATTTTAAGAAGTCTAATAGTGTGCAAGGGTGCGTGTCCAGCTCTACAAATCGACATATATTTGCCAACCCTCCCCCATGGGAAATAGCAGTAACAGCAAAACTGTCGATATCTCGCAAACCAGCCCACGGATTTTAATAAGTCTAATAGTGTGTAAGAGTACGTGTCCAGCTCTACAAAGCGACATATATTTGCCAAAGCTTCCCCATGAGAAATAGCAGTAACCGCAAAAGTGTCGATATCTCGCAAACCAGCCCTCGGGGATTAATAAGTCTAACAGTGTGTAAGAGTGCATGTCCAGCTCTACAAATCAACATATATTCGCCAACCCTCCCCCATGAGAAATAGCAATAACCATTAAAGCGTCGATATCTCGCAAACCAGCCAACGGATTTTAATATGTCTAATAGTGTGCAGGGGTGCATGTCCAGCTTTACAAATCAACATATTTTTGCCAACCCTTCCCCATGAGAAATAGCAATAACCGCAAAATTGTTGATATCTCGGAAACCAGCCCACGGATTTTAATATGTCCAATTGTGTGCAAGGCTGCGTGTCCAGCTTTACAAATCGACATATATTTGCCAACCCTCCCCCATGAGAAATAGCAATTACCATAAAATTGTTTACTCGTGTCTGGGAAGACGATTTGTTTCTCGATTTGTCGTCTCCTTATATCTCGCAAACCAGCGTACGGATTTGAATAAGTCTAATAGTGTGTAAGAGTGCGTGTCCAGCTTTTCAAATCGACATATATTTGCGAACACTCCCCCATGAGAAATAGCAATAACCATAAAATTGTCGATATCTCGCAAACCAGCTACAGATTTTAATAAGTCTAATAGTGTGCACGGGTGCGTGTCCAGCTCTACAAATCGACATATATTTGCCAACGCTCCCATATGAGTAATAGCAATTACCATAAAAGGGTTTCCTCCCGTCTGGGAAGACGATTTGGTTTTCTCGATTTCTCGTCTCCTTATATCTCGCAAACCAGCCTACGGACTTTAATAAGTCTAATAGTGTGTAAGAGTAAGTGTCCAGCTCTACAAATCGACATATATTTGCCAAAGCTTCCCCATGAGAAATAGCAGTAACCGCAAAAGTGTCGATATCTCGCAAACCAGCCCTCGGGGATTAATAAGTCTAACAGTGTGTAAGAGTGCAGCCCTCGGGGATTAATAAGTCTAACAATGTGTAAGAGTGCATGTCCAGCTCTACAAATCGACATATATTCGCCAACCCTCCCCCATGAGAAATAGCAATAACCATAAAAGTGTCGATATCTCGCAAACCAGCCTACAGATTTTAATATGTCTAATAGTGTGTAAGAGTGCTTGTCCAGCTTTACAAATCGACATATTTTGGCCAACCCTCCCCCATGAGAAATAGCAATAACCATAAAAGTGTCGATATCTCGCAAACCAGCCTACGGATTTTAATAAGTCTAATGGTGTGTAAGAGTGCGTGTCCAGCTCTACAAATCGACATATATTTGCGAACTCTCCCCCATGAGAAATAGCAATAACCATAAAAGTGTCGATATCTCGCAAACCAGCCTACGGATTTTAATAAGTCTAATAGTGTGCAAGTGTGCGTGTCCAGCTCTACAAATCGACATATAGTTGCCAACGCTCCCGTATGAGAAACAGCAATTACCATAAAAGGGTTTACTCGAGTCTGGGAAGATGATTTGTGTTCCTCGATTTCTCGTCTCCTTATATCTCGCAAACCAGCGTACGGATTTCAATAAGTCTAATAGTCTGTAAGAGTGCGTGTCCAGCTCTACAAATCAACATATGCTTGCCAACCCTACTGCATGAGAAATGGCAATCACCATGAAAGTGTTTACTCGTGTCTGAGAAGACGATTTGGGTTTCTCGACTTTTCGTTCCCCTATATCTCGCAAACCAGCGTACGAATTTCAATAAGTCTAATAGTGTGTAAGAGTGCGTGTCCAGCTCTACAAATCGACATATATTTGCCAACCCTCCCCCATGGGAAATAACTATAACCGCAAAATTGTCGATATCTCGCAAACCAACCCACGGACTTTAATAAGTCTAATAGTGTGTAAGAGTGCGTGTGCGGCTCTACAAATCGACATATATTTGCCAACCCTCCCCCATGACAAATAGCAATAACCATAAACGTGTCGATATCTTACAAACCAGCCCACGGAATTTAATAAATCTAATAGTGTGTAGGAGTGCGTGTTCAGCCCTTCAAATCGACTTATATTTTCCAACCCTCTTCCATGAGAAATAACAATATCCGCAAAAGAGTCGATATCTCGCAAACCAGCCCACGTATTTTAATCAGTCTAATAGTCTGTAAGAGTGCGTGTCCAGCTGTACAAATCAACATATGTTTGCCAACCCTACCCCATGAGAAATGGCAATCACCATGAAAGAGTTTACTCGTGTCTGAGAAGACAATTTGGGTTTCTCGATTTTTCGTCTCCCTATATCTCGCAAACCAGCGTATGGATTTCAATAATTCTAATAGTGTGAAAGAGTGCGTGCCCAGCTCTACAAATCGACATATATCTGCCAACACTCCCCCATGAGAAATAACAATATCCGCAAAAGTGTCCATATCTCGCAAACCAGCCCACGGATTTTAATAAGTCTAATAGTGTGTAGGAGTGCGTGTCCAGCTCTACAAATCGACGTATATTTGCCAAGCCTCCCCCATGAGAAATAGAAATAACCGCAAAAGTGTCGATATCTCGCAAGCCAGTCCACGGATTTTAATAAGTCTAATTGTGTGTAAGAGTGCGTGTCCAGCTCTTCAAATCGACATATATTTGCCAACCCTCCCCCATGGGAAATAGCAATCACCATGAAAGTGTTTACTAGTGTCTGGGAAGACGATTTGGATTTCTCGATTTTTCGTCTCCCTATATCTCGCAAACCAGCGCACGGATTTCAATAAGTCTAATAGTGTGTAAGAGTGCGTGTCCAGCTCTACAAATCGACATATATATACCAACCCTCCCCCATGAGAAATATGAATAAACATAAAAGTGTCGATATCTCGCAAACCAGCCTACGGATTTTAATATGTATAATAGTGTGTAAGAGTGCGTGTCCAGCGCTACAAATCGACGTATATTTGCCAATCCTCCCCGATGAGGAATAGCAATTACCATAAAATTGTTTACTCGTGTCTGGGAAGACGATTTGGGTTTCTCGATTTTTCGTCTCCCTATATCTCGCAAACCAGCGTACGGATTTCAATAAGTCTAATAGTGTGTAAGAGTGCGTGTCCAGCTCTACAATTCGACATATGTTTGCAAACACTCCCCCATGAGAAACAGCAATAACCATAAGAGTGTCGATATCTCGCAAACCAGCCTACGCCTTTTAATAAGTCTAATGGTGTGCAAGGGTGCGTTTCCAGCTCTACAAATCGACATATATCTGCCAACCCTCCCCCATGAGAAATAACAATGTCCGCAAAAGTGTCGATATCTCGCAAACCGGCCCACGGATTTTAATAGGTCTAATAGTGTGTAGGAGTGCGTGTCCAGCTCTACAAATCGACGTATATCTGCCAAGCCTCCCCCATGAGAAATAGAAATAACCGCAAAAGTGTCAATATCTCGCAAACCAGTCCACGGATTTTAATAATTCTAATTGTGTGTAAGAGTGCGTGTCCAGCTCTACAAATCGACATATATTTGCCAACCCTCCCCCATGAGAAATAGCAATCACCATGAAAGTGTTTACTAGTGTCTGGGAAGACGATTTGGATTTCTCGATCATTCGTCTCCCTATATCTCGCAAACCAGCGCACGGATTTCAATAAGTCTAATAGTGTGTAAGAGTGCGTGTCCAGCTCTACAAATCGACATACATATGCCAACCCTCCCCCATGAGAAATAATAATAAACATAAAAGAGTCGATATCTCGCAAACCAGCCTACGGATTTTAATATGTATAATAGTGTGTAAGAGTGCGTGTCCAGCTCTACAAATCGACATATATTTGCCAACCCTCCCCCATGGGAAATAACAATAACCGCAAAATTGATGATATCTCGCAAACCAGCGCACGGATTTTAATAAGACTAATAGTGTGTAAGAGTGCGTGTGCAGCTCTACAAATCGACTTATATATTCCAACCCTCTTCCATGAGAAATAACAATATCCGCAAAAGTGTCGATATCTCGCAAACCGGCCCACGGACTTCAATAAGTCTAATAGTCTGTAAGAGTGCGTGTCCAGCTCTACAAATCGACATATATTTGCCAACCCTCCCCATGAGAAATAACAATAACCATAAAAGTGTCGATATCTGGCAAACCGGCCTACGGTTTTTAATAAGTCTAGTAGTGTGTAAGGGTGCGTTTCCAGCTCTACAAATCGACATATATCTGCCAACCCTCCCCCATGAGAAATAACAGTATCCGCAAAAGTGTCGATATCTCGCAAACCAGCCCACGGATTTTAATAAGTCTAATAGTGTGTAGGAGTGCCTGTCCAGCTCTACAAATCGACGTATATTTGCCAAGCCTCCCCCATGAGAAATAGAAATAACCGCAAAAGTGTCGATATCTCGCAAACCAGCCTACGGATTTAAATATGTATAATAGTGTGTAAGAGTGCGTGTCCAGCACTACAAATCGACGTATATTTGCCAACCCTTCCCCATGAGGAATAGCAATTACCATAAAATAGTTTACTCGTGTCTGGGAAGACGATTTGGGTTTCTCGATCCTTCGTCTCCCTATATCTCGCAAACCAGCGTACGGATTTCAATAAGTCTGATAGTGTGTAAGAGTGCGTGTCCAGCTCTACAATTCGACATATATTTGCAAACACTCCCCCATGAGAAATAGCAATAACCATAAAAGTGTCGATATCTCGCAAACCAGCCTACGGATTTTAATAAGCCTAATAGTGTGCAAGGGGGCGCGTCCAGCTCTACAAATCGACATATATTCGCCAACGCTCCCATATGAGTAATAGCAATTACCATAAAAGGGTTTCCTCCCGTCTGGGAAGACGATTTGGTTTTCTCGATTCCTCGTCTCCTTATATCTCGCAAACCAGCCTACGGATTTTAATAAGTCTAATAGTGTGTAAGAGTAAGTGTCCAGCTCTACAAATCGACATATATTTGCCAAAGCTTCCCCATGAGAAATAACAGTAACCGCAAAAGTGTCGATATCTCGCAAACCAGCCCTCGGGGATTAATAAGTCTAACAGTGTGTAAGAGTGCAGCCCTCGGGGATTAATAAGTCTAACAATGTGTAAGAGTGCATGTCCAGCTCTACAAATCGACATATATTCGCCAACCCTCCCCCATGAGAAATAGCAATAACCATAAAAGTGTCGATATCTCGCAAACCAGCCTACAGATTTTAATATGTCTAATAGTGTGTAAGAGTGCTTGTCCAGCTTTACAAATCGACATATTTTGGCCAACCCTCCCCCATGAGAAATAGCAATAACCATAAATGTGTCGATATCTCGCAAACCAGCCTACGGATTTTAATAAGTCTAATGGTGTGTAAGAGTGCGTGTCCAGCTCTACAAATCGACATATATTTGCGAACTCTCCCCCATGAGAAATAGCAATAACCATAAAAGTGTCGATATCTCGCAAACCAGCCTACGGATTTTAATAAGTCTAATAGTGTGCAAGTGTGCGTGTCCAGCTCTACAAATCGACATATAGTTGCCAACGCTCCCGTATGAGAAACAGCAATTACCATAAAAGGGTTTACTCGAGTCTGGGAAGATGATTTGTGTTCCTCGGTTTCTCGTCTCCTTATATCTCGCAAACCAGCGTACGGATTTCAATAAGTCTAATAGTCTGTAAGAGTGCGTGTCCAGCTCTACAAATCAACATATGCTTGCCAACCCTACTGCATGAGAAATGGCAATCACCATGAAAGTGTTTACTCGTGTCTGAGAAGACGATTTGGGTTTCTCGACTTTTCGTTCCCCTATATCTCGCAAACCAGCGTACGAATTTCAATAAGTCTAATAGTGTGTAAGAGTGCGTGTCCAGCTCTACAAATCGACATATATTTGCCAACCCTCCCCCATGGGAAATAACAATAACCGCAAAATTGTCGATATCTCGCAAACCAACCCACGGACTTTAATAAGTCTAATAGTGTGTAAGAGTGCGTGTGCAGCTCTACAAATCGACATATATTTGCCAACCCTCCCCCATGACAAATAGCAATAACCATAAACGTGTCGATATCTTACAAACCAGCCCACGGAATTTAATAAATCTAATAGTGTGTAGGAGTGCGTGTTCAGCCTTTCAAATCGACTTATATTTTCCAACCCTCTTCCATGAGAAATAACAATATCCGCAAAAGAGTCGATATCTCGCAAACCAGCCCACGTATTTTAATCAGTCTAATAGTCTGTAAGAGTGCGTGTCCAGCTCTACAAATCAACATATGTTTGCCAACCCTACCCCATGAGAAATGGCAATCACCATGAAAGAGTTTACTCGTGTCTGAGAAGATAATTTGGGTTTCTCGATTTTTCGTCTCCCTATATCTCGCAAACCAGCGTATGGATTTCAATAATTCTAATAGTGTGAAAGAGTGCGTGCCCAGCTCTACAAATCGACATATATCTGCCAACACTCCCCCATGAGAAATAACAATATCCGCAAAAGTGTCGATATCTCGCAAACCAGCCCACGGATTTTAATAAGTCTAATAGTGTGTAGGAGTGCGTGTCCAGCTCTACAAATCGACGTATATTTGCCAAGCCTCCCCCATGAGAAATAGAAATAACCGCAAAAGTGTCGATATCTCGCAAACCAGTCCACGGATTTTAATAAGTCTAATTGTGTGTAAGAGTGCGTGGGCAGCTCTTCAAATCGACATATATTTGCCAACCCTCCCCCATGGGAAATAGCAATCACCATGAAAGTGTTTACTAGTGTCTGGGAAGACGATTTGGATTTCTCGATTTTTCGTCTCCCTATATCTCGCAACCCAGCGCACGGATTTCAATAAGTCTAATAGTGTGTAAGAGTGCGTGTCCAGCTCTACAAATCGACATATATAGGCCAACCCTCCCCCATGAGAAATAATAATAAACATAAAAGTGTCGATATCTCGCAAACCAGCCTACGGATTTTAATATGTATAATAGTGTGTAAGAGTGCGTGTCCAGCGCTACAAATCGACGTATATTTGCCAATCCTCCCCGATGAGGAATAGCAATTACCATAAAATTGTTTACTCGTGTCTGGGAAGACGATTTGGGTTTCTCGATTTTTCGTCTCCCTATATCTCGCAAACCAGCGTACGGATTTCAATAAGTCTAATAGTGTGTAAGAGTGCGTGTCCAGCTCTACAATTCGACATATATTTGCAAACACTCCCCCATGAGAAACAGCAATAACCATAAGAGTGTCGATATCTCGCAAACCAGCCTACGCCTTTTAATAAGTCTAATGGTGTGCAAGGGTGCGTTTCCAGCTCTACAAATCGACATATATCTGCCAACCCTCCCCCATGAGAAATAACAATGTCCGCAAAAGTGTCGATATCTCGCAAACCGGCCCACGGATTTTAATAGGTCTAATAGTGTGTAGGAGTGCGTGTCCAGCTCTACAAATCGACGTATATCTGCCAAGCCTCCCCCATGAGAAATAGAAATAACCGCAAAAGTGTCAATATCTCGCAAACCAGTCCACGGATTTTAATAATTCTAATTGTGTGTAAGAGTGCGTGTCCAGCTCTACAAATCGACATATATTTGCCAACCCTCCCCCATGAGAAATAGCAATCACCATGAAAGTGTTTACTAGTGTCTGGGAAGACGATTTGGATTTCTCGATCATTCGTCTCCCTATATCTCGCAAACCAGCGCACGGATTTCAATAATTCTAATAGTGTGTAAGAGTGCGTGTCCAGCTCTACAAATCGACATACATATGCCAACCCTCCCCATGAGAAATAATAATAAACATAAAAGAGTCGATATCTCGCAAACCAGCCTACGGATTTTAATATGTATAATAGTGTGTAAGAGTGCGTGTCCAGCTCTAGAAATCGACATATATTTGCCAACCCTCCCCCATGGGAAATAACAATAACCGCAAAATTGATGATATCTCGCAAACCAGCGCACGGATTTTAATAAGACTAATAGTGTGTAAGAGTGCGTGTGCAGCTCTACAAATCGACTTATATTTTCCAACCCTCTTCCATGAGAAATAACAATATCCGCAAAAGTGTCGATATCTCGCAAACCAGCCCACGGATTTCAATAAGTCTAATAGTCTGTAAGAGTGCGTGTCCAGCTCTACAAATCGACATATATTTGCCAACCCTCCCCCATGAGAAATAACAATAACCATAAAAGTGTCGATATCTGGCAAACCGGCCTACGGTTTTTAATAAGTCTAGTAGTGTGTAAGGGTGCGTTTCCAGCTCTACAAATCGACATATATCTGCCAACCCTCCCCCATGAGAAATAACAGTATCCGCAAAAGTGTCGATATCTCGCAAACCAGCCCACGGATTTTAATAAGTCTAATAGTGTGTAGGAGTGCCTGTCCAGCTCTACAAATCGACGTATATTTGCCAAGCCTCCCCCATGAGAAATAGAAATAACCGCAAAAGTGTCGATATCTCGCAAACCAGCCTACGGATTTAAATATGTATAATAGTGTGTAAGAGTGCGTGTCCAGCTCTACAATTCGACATATATTTGCAAACACTCCCCCATGAGAAATAGCAATAACCATAAAAGTGTCGATATCTCGCAAACCAGCCTACGGATTTTAATAAGTCTAATAGTGTGCAAGGGGGCGCGTCCAGCTCTACAAATCGACATATATTCGCCAACCCTCCCCCATGAGAAATAGCAATAACCATAGAAGTGTCGATATCTCGCAAACCAGCCTACGGATTTTAATATGTCTAATAGTGTGCAGGGGTGCGTGTCCAGCTTTACAAATCAACATATTTTTGCCAACCCTCCCCCATGAGAAATAGCAATAACCATAGAAGTGTCGTTATCTCGCAAACCAGCCCACGAATTTTAATAAATCTATCAGTGTGCAAGAGTGCGTGTCCAGCTGTACAAATCGACATATATTCGCCAACCCTCCCCCATGAGAAATAGCAATAACCGCAAAAGTGTCGATATCTCGGAAACCAGCCCACGGATTTTAATATGTCCAATAGTGTGCAAGGCTGCGTGTCCAGCTTTACAAATCGACATATATTTGCCAACCCTCACCCCATGAGAAATAGCAATTACCATAAGATTGTTTACTCGTGTCTGGGAAGACGATTTGGGTTTCTCGATTTTTCGTCTCCCTATATCTCGCAAACCAGCGTACGGATTTCAATAAGTCTAATAGTGTGTAAGAGTGCGTGTCCAGCTTTTCAAATCGACATATATTTGCGAACACTCCCCCATGAGAAATAGCAATAACCATAAAAGTGTCGATATCTCGCAAACCAGCCTACGGATTTTAATAAGTCTAATAGCCTGCAAGGGTGCGTGTCCAGCTCTACAAATCGACATATATTTGCCAACCCTCCCCCATGGGAAATAACAACAACCGCAAAATTGTCGATATCTCGCAAACCAGCCCACAGATTTTAATAAGTCTAATAGTGTGTAAGAGTGCGTGTCCAGCTCTACAAATAGACATATATTTGCCAACCCTTCCCCATGAGAAATAGCAATAACCGCAAAATGATCGATATCTCGCAAATCAGCCCACGGCTTTTAATAAGTCTAATAGTGTGTAAGAGTGCGTGTCCAGCTCTACAAATCGACGTATATTTGCCAACCCTCCCCCATGAGAAATAGCAATAACCGCAAAAGTGTCGATATCTCGGAAACCAGCCCAGAGATTTTAATAAGTCTAATAGTGTGTAAGAGTGCGTGTCCAGCTCTACAAATCGACATATATTTGCCAACCCTTCCCCATGAGAAATAGCAATAACTGCAAAATGATCGATATCTCGCAAACCAGCCCACGGCTTTTAATATGTCTAATAGTGTGCAAGGGTGCGTGTCCAGCTTTACAAATCGACATATATTTGCCAACCCACCCCCATGAGAAATAGCAATTACCATAAAAGGGTTTACTCGTGTCTGTGAAGACGATTTGGGTTTCTCGATTTTTCGTCTCCCTATATCTCGCAAACCAGCGTACGGATTTCAATAAGTCTAATAGTGTGTAAGAGGGCGTGTCCAGATCTACAAATCGACATATATTTGTCAACCCCCCATGAGAAATAGCAATAACCATAGAAGTGTCGATACCTCGGAAACCAGCCCACGGATTTTAATAAGTCTAATAGCGTGTAAGAGTGCGTGTTCAGCTCTACAAATCGACATATATTTTCCAACTCTCCCCCATGAAAAATAGCAATAACCATAAAAGGGTCGATATCTTACAAACCAGCCCACGGAATGTAATAAGTCTAATAGAGTGTAAGAGTGCGCGTCCAGCTCTACAAATCGACATATATTTGCCAACCCTCCCATATGAGAAATAGCTATTACCATAAAAGGGTTTACTCACGTCTGGGAAGACGATTTGTGTGTCTCGATTCCTCGTCTCCTTATATCTCGCAAACCAGCGTACGGACTTCAATAAGTCTAATAGTGTGTAAGAGTGCGTGTCCAGCTCTACAAATCGACATATATTTGCCAACCCTCCCCCATGGGAAATAGCAATAACAGCAAAACTGTCGATATCTCGCAAACCAGCCTACGGATTTTAAGAAGTCTAATAGTGTGCAAGGGTGCGTGTCCAGCTCTACAAATCGACATATATTTGCCAAAGCTTCCCCATGAGAAATAGCAGTAACCGCAAAAGTGTCGATATCTCGCAAACCAGCCCTCGGGGTTTAATAGGTCTAACAGTGTGTAAGAGTGCATGTCCAGCTCTACAAATCGACATATATTCGCCAACCCTCCCCCATGAGAAATAGCAATAACCATAAAAGTGTCGATATCTTACAAACCAACCAACGGAATTTAATAAATCTAATAGTGTGTAAGAGTGCGTGTTCAGCTCTACAAATCGACTTATATTTTCCAACCCTCTTCCATGAGAAATAACAATATCCGCAAAAGTGTCGATATCTCGCAAACCAGCCCACGGATTTCAGTAAGTCTAATAGTCTGTAAGAGTGCGTGTCCAGCTCTACAAATCGACATATATTTGCCAACTCTCCCCCACGAGAAATAACAATAACCATAAAAGTGTCGATATCTGACAAACCAGCCTACGGTTTTTAATAAGTCTAGTATAGTGTAAGAGTGCGTTTCCAGCTCTACAAATCGACATATATCTGCCAACCCTCCCCCATGAGAAATAACAATATCCGCAAAAGTGTCGATATCTCGCAAACCAGCCCACGGATTTTAATAAGTCTAATAGTGTGTAGGAGTGCGTGGCCAGCTCTACAAATCGACGTATATTTGCCAAGCCTCCCCCATGAGAAATAGAAATAACCGCAAAAGGGTCGATATCTCGCAAACCAGTCCACGGATTTTAATAAGTGTAATTGTGTGTAAGAGTGCGTGTCCAGCTCTACAAATCGACATATATTTGCCAACCCTCCCCCATGAGAAATGGCAATCACCATGAAAGTGTTTACTAGTGTCTGGGAAGACGATTTGGGTTTCTCGATTTTTCGTCTCCCTATAACTCGCAAACCAGCGCACGGATTTCAATAAGTCTAATAGTGTGTAAGAGTGCGTGTCCAGCTCTACAAATCGACATATATATGCCAACCCTCCCCCATGAGAAATAGTAATAAACATAAAAGTGTCGATATCTCGCAAACCAGCCTACGGATTTTAATGTGTCTAATAGCGTGTAAGAGTGCGTGTTCAGCTCTACAAATCGACATATATTTTCCAACTCTCCCCCATGAGAAATAGCAATAACCATAAAAGGGTCGATATCTTACAAACCAGCCCACGGAATGTAATAAGTCTAATAGAGTGTAAGAGTGCGCGTCCAGCTCTACAAATCGACATATATTTGCCAACCCTCCCATATGAGAAATAGCTATTACCATAAAAGGGTTTACTCGCGTCTGGGAAGACGATTTGTGTTTCTCGATTCCTCGTCTCCTTATATCTCGCAAACCAGCGTACGGACTTCAATAAGTCTAATAGTGTGTAAGAGTGCGTGTCCAGCTCTACAAATCGACATACATTTGCCAACCCTCCCCCATCGGAAATAGCAATAATAGCAAAACTGTCGATATCTCGCAAACCAGCCCACGGATTCTAATAAGTCTAATAGTGTGTAAGAGTACGTGTCCAGCTCTACAAATCCACATTTATTTGCCAAAGCTTCCCCATGAGAAATAGCAATAACCTTAAAAGTGTCGATATCTCGCAAACCAGCCTACAGATTTTAAGAAGTCTAATAGTGTGCAAGGGTGCGTGTCCAGCTCTACAAATCGACATATATTTGCCAACCCTCCCCCATGGGAAATAGCAGTAACAGCAAAACTGTCGATATCTCGCAAACCAGCCCACGGATTTTAATAAGTCTAATAGTGTGTAAGAGTACGTGTCCAGCTCTACAAAGCGACATATATTTGCCAAAGCTTCCCCATGAGAAATAGCAGTAACCGCAAAAGTGTCGATATCTCGCAAACCAGCCCTCGGGGATTAATAAGTCTAACAGTGTGTAAGAGTGCATGTCCAGCTCTACAAATCAACATATATTCGCCAACCCTCCCCCATGAGAAATAGCAATAACCATAAAAGTGTCGATATCTCGCAAACCAGCCAACGGATTTTAATATGTCTAATAGTGTGCAGGGGTGCATGTCCAGCTTTACAAATCGACATATTTTTGCCAACCCTTCCCCATGAGAAATAGCAATAACCGCAAAATTGTTGATATCTCGGAAACCAGCCCACGGATTTTAATATGTCCAATAGTGTGCAAGGCTGCGTGTCCAGCTTTACAAATCGACATATATTTGCCAACCCTCCCCCATGAGAAATAGCAATTACCATAAAATTGTTTACTCGTGTCTGGGAAGACGATTTGTTTCTCGATTTTTCGTCTCCTTATATCTCGCAAACCAGCGTACGGATTTGAATAAGTCTAATAGTGTGTAAGAGTGCGTGTCCAGCTTTTCAAATCGACATATATTTGCGAACACTCCCCCATGAGAAATAGCAATAACCATAAAATTGTCGATATCTCGCAAACCAGCTACAGATTTTAATAAGTCTAATAGTGTGCAAGGGTGCGTGTCCAGCTCTACAAATCGACATATATTTGCCAACGCTCCCATATGAGTAATAGCAATTACCATAAAAGGGTTTCCTCCCGTCTGGGAAGACGATTTGGTTTTCTCGATTTCTCGTCTCCTTATATCTCGCAAACCAGCCTACGGATTTTAATAAGTCTAATAGTGTGTAAGAGTAAGTGTCCAGCTCTACAAATCGACATATATTTGCCAAAGCTTCCCCATGAGAAATAGCAGTAACCGCAAAAGTGTCGATATCTCGCAAACCAGCCCTCGGGGATTAATAAGTCTAACAGTGTGTAAGAGTGCAGCCCTCGGGGATTAATAAGTCTAACAATGTGTAAGAGTGCATGTCCAGCTCTACAAATCGACATATATTCGCCAACCCTCCCCCATGAGAAATAGCAATAACCATAAAAGTGTCGATATCTCGCAAACCAGCCTACAGATTTTAATATGTCTAATAGTGTGTAAGAGTGCTTGTCCAGCTTTACAAATCGACATATTTTGGCCAACCCTCCCCCATGAGAAATAGCAATAACCATAAAAGTGTCGATATCTCGCAAACCAGCCTACGGATTTTAATAAGTCTAATGGTGTGTAAGAGTGCGTGTCCAGCTCTACAAATCGACATATATTTGCGAACTCTCCCCCATGAGAAATAGCAATAACCATAAAAGTGTCGATATCTCGCAAACCAGCCTACGGATTTTAATAAGTCTAATAGTGTGCAAGTGTGCGTGTCCAGCTCTACAAATCGACATATAGTTGCCAACGCTCCCGTATGAGAAACAGCAATTACCATAAAAGGGTTTACTCGAGTCTGGGAAGATGATTTGTGTTCCTCGGTTTCTCGTCTCCTTATATCTCGCAAACCAGCGTACGGATTTCAATAAGTCTAATAGTCTGTAAGGGTGCGTGTCCAGCTCTACAAATCAACATATGCTTGCCAACCCTACTGCATGAGAAATGGCAATCACCATGAAAGTGTTTACTCGTGTCTGAGAAGACGATTTGGGTTTCTCGACTTTTCGTTCCCCTATATCTCGCAAACCAGCGTACGAATTTCAATAAGTCTAATAGTGTGTAAGAGTGCGTGTCCAGCTCTACAAATCGACATATATTTGCCAACCCTCCCCCATGGGAAATAACAATAACCGCAAAATTGTCGATATCTCGCAAACCAACCCACGGACTTTAATAAGTCTAATAGTGTGTAAGAGTGCGTGTGCAGCTCTACAAATCGACATATATTTGCCAACCCTCCCCCATGACAAATAGCAATAACCATAAACGTGTCGATATCTTACAAACCAGCCCACGGAATTTAATAAATCTAATAGTGTGTAGGAGTGCGTGTTCAGCCCTTCAAATCGACTTATATTTTCCAACCCTCTTCCATGAGAAATAACAATATCCGCAAAAGAGTCGATATCTCGCAAACCTGCCCACGTATTTTAGTCAGTCTAATAGTCTGTAAGAGTGCGTGTCCAGCTCTACAAATCAACATATGTTTGCCAACCCTACCCCATGAGAAATGGCAATCACCATGAAAGAGTTTACTCGTGTCTGAGAAGACAATTTGGGTTTCTCGATTTTTCGTCTCCCTATATCTCGCAAACCAGCGTATGGATTTCAATAATTCTAATAGTGTGAAAGAGTGCGTGCCCAGCTCTACAAATCGACATATATCTGCCAACACTCCCCCATGAGAAATAACAATATCCGCAAAAGTGTCGATATCTCGCAAACCAGCCCACGGATTTTAATAAGTCTAATAGTGTGTAGGAGTGCGTGTCCAGCTCTACAAATCGACGTATATTTGCCAAGCCTCCCCCATGAGAAATAGAAATAACCGCAAAAGTGTCGATATCTCGCAAACCAGTCCACGGATTTTAATAAGTCTAATTGTGTGCAAGAGTGCGTGCCCAGCTCTTCAAATCGACATATATTTGCCAACCCTCCCCCATGGGAAATAGCAATCACCATGAAAGTGTTTACTAGTGTCTGGGAAGACGATTTGGATTTCTCGATTTTTCGTCTCCCTATATCTCGCAAACCAGCGCACGGATTTCAATAAGTCTAATAGTGTGTAAGAGTGCGTGTCCAGCTCTACAAATCGACATATATATGCCAACCCTCCCCCATGAGAAATAATAATAAACATAAAAGTGTCGATATCTCGCAAACCAGCCTACGGATTTTAATATGTATAATAGTGTGTAAGAGTGCGTGTCCAGCGCAACAAATCGACGTATATTTGCCAATCCTCCCCGATGAGGAATAGCAATTACCATAAAATTGTTTACTCGTGTCTGGGAAGACGATTTGGGTTTCTCGATTTTTCGTCTCCCTATATCTCGCAAACCAGCGTACGGATTTCAATAAGTCTAATAGTGTGTAAGAGTGCGTGTCCAGCTCTACAATTCGACATATATTTGCAAACACTCCCCCATGAGAAACAGCAATAACCATAAGAGTGTCGATATCTCGCAAACCAGCCTACGCCTTTTAATAAGTCTAATGGTGTGCAAGGGTGCGTTTCCAGCTCTACAAATCGACATATATCTGCCAACCCTCCCCCATGAGAAATAACAATGTCCGCAAAAGTGTCGATATCTCGCAAACCGGCCCACGGATTTTAATAAGTCTAATAGTGTGTAGGAGTGCGTGTCCAGCTCTACAAATCGACGTATATCTGCCAAGCCTCCCCCATGAGAAATAGAAATAACCGCAAAAGTGTCAATATCTCGCAAACTAGTCCACGGATTTTAATAATTCTAATTGTGTGTAAGAGTGCGTGTCCAGCTCTACAAATCGACATATATTTGCCAACCCTCCCCCATGAGAAATAATAATAAACATAAAAGAGTCGATATCTCGCAAACCAGCCTACGGATTTTAATATGTATAATAGTGTGTAAGAGTGCGTGTCCAGCTCTACAAATCGACATACATATGCCAACCCTCCCCCATGAGAAATAATAATAAACATAAAAGAGTCGATATCTCGCAAACCAGCCTACGGATTTTAATATGTATAATAGTGTGTAAGAGTGCGTGTCCAGCTCTACAAATCGACATATATTTGCCAACCCTCCCCCATGGGAAATAACAATAACCGCAAAATTGATGATATCTCGCAAACCAGCGCACGGATTTTAATAAGACTAATAGTGTGTAAGAGTGCGTGTGCAGCTCTACAAATCGACTTACATTTTCCAACCCTCTTCCATGAGAAATAACAATATCCGCAAAAGTGTCGATATCTCGCAAACCAGCCCACGGATTTCAATAAGTCTAATAGTCTGTAAGAGTGCGTGTCCAGCTCTACAAATCGACATATATTTGCCAACCCTCCCCCATGAGAAATAACAATAACCATAAAAGTGTCGATATCTGGCAAACCGGCCTACGGTTTTTAATAAGTCTAGTAGTGTGTAAGGGTGCGTTTCCAGCTCTACAAATCGACATATATCTGCCAACCCTCCCCCATGAGAAATAACAGTATCCGCAAAAGTGTCGATATCTCGCAAACCAGCCCACGGATTTTAATAAGTCTAATAGTGTGTAGGAGTGCCTGTCCAGCTCTACAAATCGACGTATATTTGCCAAGCCTCCCCCATGAGAAATAGAAATAACCGCAAAAGTGTCGATATCTCGCAAACCAGCCTACGGATTTAAATATGTATAATAGTGTGTAAGAGTGCGTGTCCAGCACTACAAATCGACGTATATTTGCCAACCCTCCCCCATGAGGAATAGCAATTACCATAAAATAGTTTACTCGTGTCTGGGAAGACGATTTGGGTTTCTCGATCCTTCGTCTCCCTATATCTCGCAAACCAGCGTACGGATTTCAATAAGTCTGATAGTGTGTAAGAGTGCGTGTCCAGCTCTACAATTCGACATATATTTGCAAACACTCCCCCATGAGAAATAGCAATAACCATTAAAGTGTCGATATCTCGCAAACCAGCCTACGGATTTTAATAAGTCTAATAGTGTGCAAGGGGGCGCGTCCAGCTCTACAAATCGACATATATTCGCCAACCCTCCCCCATGAGAAATAGCAATAACCATAGAAGTGTCGATATCTCGCAAACCAGCCTACGGATTTTAATATGTCTAATAGTGTGCAGGGGTGCGTGTCCAGCTTTACAAATCGACATATTTTTGCCAACCCTCCCCCATGAGAAATAGCAATAACCATAGAAGTGTCGTTATCTCACAAACCAGCCCACGAATTTTAATAAATCTATCAGTGTGCAAGAGTGCGTGTCCAGCTGTACAAATCGACATATATTCGCCAACCCTCCCCCATGAGAAATAGCAATAACCGCAAAAGTGTCGATATCTCGGAAACCAGCCCACGGATTTTAATATGTCCAATAGTGTGCAAGGCTGCGTGTCCAGCTTTACAAATCGACATATATTTGCCAACCCTCCCCCATGAGAAATAGCAATTACCATAAAATTGTTTACTCGTGTCTGGGAAGACGATTTGGGTTTCTCGATTTTTCGTCTCCCTATATCTCGCAAACCAGCGTACGGATTTCAATAAGTCTAATAGTGTGTAAGAGTGCGTGTCCAGCTTTTCAAATCGACATATATTTGCGAACACTCCCCCATGAGAAATAGCAATAACCATAAAAGTGTCGATATCTCGCAAACCAGCCTACGGATTTTAATAAGTCTAATAGTCTGCAAGGGTGCGTGTCCAGCTCTACAAATCGACATATATTTGCCAACCCTCCCCCATGGGAAATAACAACAACCGCAAAATTGTCGATATCTCGCAAACCAGCCCACAGATTTTAATAAGTCTAATAGTGTGTAAGAGTGCGTGTCCAGCTCTTCAAATCGACATATATTTGCCAACCCTTCCCCATGAGAAATAGCAATAACCGCAAAATGATCGATATCTCGCAAATCAGCCCACGGCTTTTAATAAGTCTAATAGTGTGTAAGAGTGCGTGTCCAGCTCTACAAATCGACGTATATTTGCCAACCCTCCCCCATGAGAAATAGCAATAACCGCAAAAGTGTCGATATCTCGGAAACCAGCCCAGAGATTTTAATAAGTCTAATAGTGTGTAAGAGTGCGTGTCCAGCTCTACAAATCGACATATATTTGCCAACCCTTCCCCATGGGAAATAGCAATAACTGCAAAATGATCGATATCTCGCAAACCAGCCCACGGCTTTTAATATGTCTAATAGTGTGCAAGGGTGCGTGTCCAGCTTTACAAATCGACATATATTTGCCAACCCACCCCCATGAGAAATAGCAATTACCATAAAAGGGTTTACTCGTGTCTGTGAAGACGATTTGGGTTTCTCGATTTTTCGTCTCCCTATATCTCGCAAACCAGCGTACGGATTTCAATAAGTCTAATAGTGTGTAAGAGGGCGTGTCCAGATCTACAAATCGACATATATTTGTCAAACCCCCATGAGAAATAGCAATAACCATAGAAGTGTCGATACCTCGGAAACCAGCCCACGGATTTTAATAAGTCTAATAGTGCGCAAGGGTGCGTGTCCGGCCATACAAATCGACATATATTTGCCAACCCTCCCCTATCAGAAACAGCAATTACCATAAAAGTGTCTACTCGTGTCTGGGAAGACGATTTGCGTTTCTCGATTTTTCGTCTCCCTATATCTCGCAAACCAGCGTACGGATTTCAATAAGTCTAATAGTGTGTAAGAGGGCGTGTCCAGATCTACAAATCGACATATATTTGTCAACCCTCCCCATGGGATATAGCAATAACAGCAAAACTGTCGATATCTCGCAAACCAGCCCACGGATTTTAATAAGTCTAATAGTGTGTAAGAGTGCGTGTCCAGCTCTAGAAATCGACATATATTTGCCAACCCTACCCCATGAGAAATAGCAATAACTGCAAAAGTGTCGATATCTCGCAAACCAGCCCTCGGGGATTAATAAGTCTAACAGTGTGTAAGAGTGCATGTCCAGCTCTACAAATCGACATATATTCGCCAACCCTCCCCCATGAGAAATAGCAATAACCATAAAAGTGTCGATATCTCGCAGACCAGCCTACAGATTTTAATACGTCTAATAGTGTGCAAGAGTGCGTGTCCAGCTTTACAAATCGACATATTTTGGCCAACCCTGCCCCATGAGAAATAGCAATAACCATAAAAGTGTCGTTATCTCGCAAACCAGCCCACGGATTTTAATAAGTCTAATAGTGTGTAAGAGTGCGTGTCCAGCTGTACAAATCGACATATATTTGCCAACCCTCCCCCATGAGAAATAGCAATAACCATAAAAGTGTCGATATCTCGCAAACCAGCCTACGGATTTTAATAAGTCTAATAGTGTGTAAGAGTGCGTGTCCAGCTCTACAAATCGACATATATTTGCGAACACCCCCATGAGAAATAGCAATAACCATAAAAGTGTCGATATCTCGCAAACCAGCCTACGGATTTTAATAAGTCTAATAGTGTGCAAGGGTGCGTGTCCAGCTCTACAAATCGACATATATTTGCCAACGCTCCCATATGAGAAATAGCAATTACCATAAAAGGGTTTACTCGAGTCTGGGAAGACGATTTGTGTTTCTCGATTTCTCGTCTCCTTATATCTCACAAACCAGCGTACGGACTTCAATAATTCTAATAGTGTGTAAGAGTGCGTGTTCAGCTCTACAAATCGACATATATTTGCCAACCCTCCCCCATGGGAAATAGCAATAACCGCAAAATTGCCGATATCTCGCAAACCAGCCCACGGATTTTAATAAGACTAATAGTGTGTAAGAGTGCGTGAGCAGCTCTACAAATCGACTTATATTTTCCAACCCTCTTCCTTGAGAAATAACAATATCCGCAAAAGTGTCGATATCTCGCAAACCAGCCCACGGATTTCAATAAGTCTAATAGTCTGTAAGAGTGCGTGTCCAGCTCTACAAATCGACATATATTTGCCAACCCTCCCCCATGAGAAATAACAATAACCATAAAAGTGTCGATATCTGGCAAACCAGCTTACGGCTTTTAATAAGTGTAGTAGTGTGTAAGGGTGCGTTTCCAGCTCTACAAATCGACATATATCTGCCAACCCTCCCCCATGAGAAATAACAATATCCGCAAAAGTGTAGATATCTCGCAAACCAGCCCACGGATTTTAATAAGTCTAATAGTGTCTGGAGTGCGTGTCCAGCTCTACAAATCGACGTATATTTGCCAAGCCTCCCCCATGAGAAATAGAAATAACCGCAAATGTGTCGATATCTCGCAAACCAGCCTACGGATTTTAATACGTATAATAGTGTGTAAGAGTGCATGTCCAGCACTACAAATCGACGTATATTTGCCAACCCTCCCCCATGAGGAATAGCAATTACCATAAAATTGTTTACTCGTGTCTGGGAAGACGATTTGGTTTATTCGATTCTTCGTCTCCCTATATCTCGCAAACCAGCGTACGGATTTCAATAAGTCTGATAGTGTGTAAGAGTGCGCGTCCAGCTCTACAATACGACATATATTTAGAAACACTCCCCCATGAGAAATAGCAATAACCATAAAAGTGTCGATATCTCGCAAACCAGCCTACGGATTTTAATATGTCTAATAGTGTGCAGGGGTGCGTGTCCAGCTTTACAAATCGACATATTTTTGCCAACCTTCCCCCATGAGAAGTAGCAATAACCTTAAAAGTGTCGTTATCTCGCAAACCAGCCCACGGATTTTAATAAGTCTAATAGTGTGTAAGAGTGCGTGTCCAGCTGTACAAATCGACATATATTTGCCAACTCTCCCCCATGAGAAATAGCAATAACAGCAAAAGTGTCGATATCTCGGAAACCAGCCCACGGATTTTAATATGTCCAATAGTGTGCAAGGCTGCGTGTCCAGCTTTACAAATCGACATATATTTGCCAACCATCCCCCATGAGAAATAGCAATTACCATAAAATTGTTTACTCGTGTCTGGGAAGGCGATTTGGGTTTCTCGATTTTTCGTCTCCCTATATTTCGCAAACCAGCGTACGGACTTCAATAAGTCTAATAGTGTGTAAGAGTGCGTGTCCAGCTTTTCAAATCGACATATATTTGCAAATACTCCCCCATGAGAAATAGCAATAACCATAAATGTGTCGATAACTCGCAAACCAGCCTACGGATTTTAATAAGTCTAATAGTGTGCAAGGGTGCGTGTCCAACTCTACAAATCGACATATATTTGCCAACGCTCCCATATGAGAAATAGCAATTACCATAAAAGGGTTTACTCGCGTCTGGGAAGACGATTTGGTTTTCTCGATTTCTCGTCTCCTTATATCTCGCAAATCAGGACTTCAATAAGTCTAATAGTGTGTAAGAGTGCGTGTCCAGCTCTACAAATCGATATATATTTGCCAACCTTCCCCCATGGGAAATAGCAATAACAGCATAATTGTCGATATCCCGCAAACCAACCCACAGATTTTAATAAATCTAGTACTGTGTAAGAGTGCGTGTCCAGCTCTACAAATCGACATATATTTGCCAACCCTCCCCCATGGGAAATAACAATAACCGCAAAATTGTCGATATCTCGCAAACCAGCCCACAGATTTTAATAAGTCTAATAGTGTGTAGGAGTGCGTGTCCAGCTCTACAAATCGACATATATTTGCCAACCCTTCCCCATGAGAAATAGCAATAACCGCAAAATGATCGATATCTCGCGAACCAGCCCACGGCTTTTAATAAGTCTAATAGTGTGTAAGAGTGCGTGTCCAGCTCTACAAATCGACGTATATTTGCCAACCCTGCCCCATGAGAAATAGCAATAACCGCAGAAGTGTCGATATCTCGGAAACCAGCCCACCGATTTTAATAAGTCCAATAGTGTGTAAGAGTGCGTGTCCAGCTCTACAAATCGACATATATTTGCCAACCCTTCCCCATGAGAAATAGCAATAACCGCAAAATGATCGATATCTCGCAAACCAGCCTACGGCTTTTAATATGTCTAATAGTGTGCAAGGGTGCGTGTCCAGCTTTACAAATCGACATATATTTGCCCACCCACCCCCATGAGGAATAGCAATTACCATAAAATGGTTTACTCGTGTCTGTGGAGACGATTTGGGTTTCTCGATTTTTCGTCTCCCTATATCTCGCAAACCAGCGTACGGATTTCAATAAGACTAATAGTGTGTAAGAGTGCGTATCCAGCTCTACAAATCGACATATATTTGCCAACCCTCCCCCATGGGAAATAGCAATAACAGCATAATTGTCGATATCCCGCAAACTAGCCCACAGATTTTAATGAATCTAATACTGTGAAAGAGTGCGTGTCCATCTCTACAAATCGACATATATTTGCCAACCCTCCCCCATGGGAAATAACAATAACCGCAAAATTGTCGATATCTCGCAAACCAGCCCACAGATTTTAATAAGTCTAATAGTGTGTAAGAGTGCGTGTCCAGCTCTACAAATCGACATATATTTGCCAACCCTTCCCCATGAGAAATAGCAATAACCGCAAGCTGATCGATATCTCGCAAACCAGCCCACGGCTTTTAATATGTCTAATAGTGTGCAAGGGTGCGTGTCCAGCTTTACAAATCGACATATATTTGCCAACCCACCCCCATGAGAAATAGCAATTACCACAAAAGAGTTTACTCGTGTCTGTGAAAACGATTTGGGTTTCTCGATTTTCGTCTCCCTATATCTCGCAAACCAGCGTACGGATTTCAATAAGACTAATAGTGTGTAAGAGTGCGTATCCAGCTCTACAAATCGACATATATTTGCAAACCCCCCATGAGAAATAGCAATAACTATAGAAGTGTCGATACCTCGGAAACCAGCCCACGGATTTTAATAAGTCCAATAGTGTGTAAGAGTGCGTGTCCAGCTCTACAAATCTACATATATTTGCCAACCCTTCCCCATGAGAAATAGCAATAACCGCAAAATGATCGATATCTCGCAAACCAGCCTACGGCTTTTAATATGTCTAATAGTGTGCAAGGGTGCGTGTCCAGCTTCACAAATCGACATATATTTGCCAACCCTCCCCCATGAGAAATAGCAATAACCATAAAAGTGTCGATATCTTACAAACCAGCCCACGGAATTTAATAAATCTAATAGTGTGTAGGAGTGCGTGTTCAGCTATTCAAATCGACTTATATTTTCCAACCCTCTTCCATGAGAAATAACAATATCCGCAAAAGTGTCGATATCTCGCAAACCAGCCCACGGATTTTAATCAGTCTAATAGTCTGTAAGAGTGCGTGTTCAGCTCCACAAATCGACATATATTCGCCAACCCTCCCCCATGGGAAATAACAATAACCGCAAAATTGTCGATATCTCGCAAACCAGTCCACGGACTTTAATAAGTCTAATACTGTGTAAGAGTGCGTGTGCAGCTCTACAAATCGACTTATATTTTCCAACCCTCCTCCTTGAAAAATAACAATATCCGCAAAAGTGTCGATATCTCGCAAACCAGCCCACGGATTTCAATAAGTCTAATAGTCTGTAAGAGTGCGTGTCCAGCTCTACAAATCGACATATATTTGCCAACCCTCCCCCATGAGAAATAACAATAACCATAAAAGTGTCGATATCTGGCAAACCAGCTTACGGTTTTTAATAAGTCTAGTAGTGTGTAAGGGTGCGTTTCCAGCTCTACAAATCGACATATATCTGCCAACCCTCCCCCATGAGAAATAACAATATCCGCAAAAGTGTCGATATCTCGCAAACCAGCCTACGGATTTTAATACGTATAATAGTGTGTAAGAGTGCGTGTCCAGCACTACAAATCGACGTATATTTGCCAACCCTCCCGCATGAGGAATAGCAATTACCATAAAATTGTTTACTCGTGTCTGGGAAGACGATTTGGGTTTCTCGATTCTTCGTCTCCCTATATCTCGCAAACCAGCGTACGGATTTCAATATGTCTGATAGTGTGTAAGAGTGCGTGTCCAGCTCTACAATACGACATATATTTACAAACACTCCCCATGAGAAATAGCAATAACCATAAAAGTGTCGATATCTCGCAAACCAGCCTACGGATTTTAATAAGTCTAATAGTGTGCAAGGGGGCGTGTCCAGCTCTACAAATCGACATATATTCGCCAACCCTCCCCCATGAGAAATAGCAATAACCATAAAAGTGTCGATATCTCGCAAACCAGCCTACGGATTTTAATATGTCTAATAGTGTGCAGGGGTGCGTGTCCAGCTTTACAAATCGACATATTTTTGCCAACTTTCCCCATGAGAAATAGCAACAACCATAAAAGTGTCGTTATCTCGCAAACCAGCCCACGGATTTTAATAAGTCTAATAGTGTGTAAGAGTGCATGTCCAGCTGTACAAATCGACATATATTTGCCAACCCTCCCCCATGAGAAATAGCAGTAACAGCAAAAGGGTCTATATCTCGGAAACCAGCCCACGGATTTTAATATGTCCAATAGTGTGCAAGGCTGCGTGTCCAGCTTTACAAATCGACATATATTTGCCAACCCTCCCCCATGAGAAATAGCAATTACCATAAAATTGTTTACTCGTGTCTGGGAAGACGATTTGGGTTTCTCGATTTTTCGTCTCCCTATATTTCGCAAACCAGCGTACGGATTTCAATAAGTCTAATAGTGTGTAAGAGTGCGTGTCCAGCTTTTCAAATCGACATATATTTGCGAACACTCCCCCATGAGAAATAGCAATAACCATAAAAGTGTCGATATCTCGCAAACCAGCCTACGGATTTTAATAAGTCTAATAGTGTGCAAGGGTGCGTGTCCAACTCTACAAATCGAAATATATTTGCCAACGCTCCCATATGAGAAATAGCAATTACCATAAAAGGGTTTACTCGCGTCTGGGAAGACGATTTGGTTTTCTCGATTTCTCGTCTCCTTATATCTCGCAAACCAGGACTTCAATAAGTCTAATAGTGTGTAAGAGTGCGTGTCCAGCTCTACAAATCGATATATATTCGCCAACCTTCCCCCATGGGAAATAGCAATAACAGCATAATTGTCGATATCCCGCAAACCAGCCCACAGGTTTTAATAAATCTAATACTGTGTAAGAGTGCGTGTCCAGCTCTACAAATCGACATATATTTGCCAACCCTTCTCCATGAGAAATAGCAATAACCGCAAAATGATCGATATCTCGCAAATCAGCCCACGGCTTTTAATAAGTCTAATAGTGTGTAAGGGTGCGTGTCCAGCTCTACAAATCGACGTATATTTGCCAACCCTCCCCCATGAGAAATAGCAATAACAGCGAAAGTGTCGATATCTCGGAAACCAGCCCACAGGTTTTAATAAATCTAATACTGTGTAAGAGTGCGTGTCCAGCTCTACAAATCGACATATATTTGCCAACCCTTCCCCATGAGAAATAGCAATAACCGCAAAATGATCGATATCTCGCAAACCAGCCCACGGCTTTTAATATGTCTAATAGTGTGCAAGGGTGCGTGTCCAGCTTTACAAATCGACATATATCTGCCAACCCACCCCCATGAGAAATAGCAATTACCATAAAAGGGTTTACTCGTGTCTGTGAAGACGATTTGGGTTTCTCGATTTTTCGTCTCCCTATATCTCGCAAACCAGCGTACGGATTACAATAAGACTAATAGTGTGTAAGAGTGCGTATCCAGCTCTACAAATCGACATATATTTTCCAACCCTCCCCCATGGGAAATAGCAATAACAGCATAATTGTCGATATCCCGCAAACCAGCCCACAGATTTTAATAAATCTAATACTGTGTAAGAGTGCGTGTCCAGCTCTACAAATCGACATATATTTGCCAACCCTCCCCCATGGGAAATAACAATAACCGCAAAATTATCGATATCTCGCAAACGAGCCCACAGATTTAAATAAGTCTAATAGTGTGTAAGAGTGCGTGTCCAGCTCTACAAATCGACATATATTTGCCAACCCTTCCCCATGAGAAATAGCAATAACCGCAAAATGATCGATATCTCGCAACCAGCCGACGGCTTTTAATATGTCTAATAGTGTGCAAGGGTACGTGTCCAGCTTTACAAATCGACATATATTTGCCAACCCACCCCCATGAGAAATAGCAATTACCATAAAAGGGTTCACCCGTGTCTGTGAAGACGATTTGAGTTTCTCGATTTTTCGTCTCCCTATATCTCGCAAACCAGCGTACGGATTTCAATAAGACTAATAGTGTGTAAGAGTGCGTATCCAGCTCTACAAATCGACATATATTTGCAAACCCCCCATGAGAAATAGCAATAACCATAGAAGTGTCGATACCTCGGAAACCAGCCCACGGATTTTAATAAGACTAATAGTGCGCAAGGGTGCGTGTCCGGCCATACAAATCGACATATATTTGCCAACCCTCCCCTATCAGAAACAGCAATTACCATAAAAGTGTTTACTCGTGTCTGGGAAGACGATTTGCGTTTCTCGATTATTCGTCTCCCTATATCTCGCAAACCAGCGCGCAGCGTACGGATTTCAATAAGTCTAATAGTGTGTAAGAGGGCGTGTCCAGCCCTACAAATCGACATATATTTGTCAACCCTCCCCATGGGATATTGCAATAACAGCAAAACGGTCGATATCTCGCAAACCAGCCCACGGATTTCAATAAGTCTAATAGTGTGTAAGAGTGCGTGTCCAGCTCTACAAATCGACACAAATTTGCCAACCCTACCTCATGAGAAATAGCAATAACCGCAAAAGTGTCGATATCTCGCAAACCAGCCCTCGGGGATTAATAAGTCTAACAGTGTGTAAGAGTGCATGTCCAGCTCTACAAATCGACATATATTCGCTAACCCTCGCCCATGAGAAATAGCAATAACCATAAAAGTGTCGATATCTCGCAAACCAGCCTACAGATTTTAATATGTCTAATAGTGTGCAAGAGTGCGTGTCCAGCTTTACAAATCGACATATTTTGGCCAACCCCACCCCATGAGAAATAGCAATAACCATAAAAGTGTCGTTATCTCGCAAACCAGCCCACGGATTTTAATAAGTCTAATAGTGTGTAAGAGTGCGTGTCCAGCTGTACAAATCGACATATATTTGCCAACCCTCCCCCATGAGAAATAGCAATAACCGCAAAAGTGTCGATATCTCGGAAACAAGCCCACGGATTTTAATATGTCCAATAGTGTGCAAGGGTGCGTGTCCAGCTTTACAAATCGACATTTATTTGCCAACCCTCCCCCATGAGAAATAGCAATAACCATAAAAGTGTCGATATCTCGCAAACCAGCCTACGGATTTTAATAAGTCTAATAGTGTGTAAGAGTGCCTGTCCAGCTCTACAAATCGACATATATTTGCGAACACTCCCCATGAGAAATAGCAATAACCATAAAAGTGTCGATATCTCGGAAACAAGCCCACGGATTTTAATATGTCCAATAGTGTGCAAGGGTGCGTGTCCAGCTTTACAAATCGACATATATTTGCCAACCCTCCCCCATGAGAAATAGCAATAACCATAAAAGTGTCGATATCTCGCAAACCAGCCTACGGATTTTAATAAGTCTAATAGTGTGTCAGAGTGCGTGTCCAGCTCTACAAATTGACATATATTTGCGGACACTCCCCATGAGAAATAGCAATTACCATAAAAGGGTTTACTCGTGTCTGTGAAGACGATTTGGGTTTCTCGATTTTTCGTCTCCCTATATCTCGCAAACCAGCGTACGGATTTCAATAAGACTAATAGCGTGTAAGAGTGCGTATCCAGCTCTACAAATCGACATATATTTGCCAACCCTCCCCCATGGGAAATAGCAATAACAGCATAATTGTCGATATCCCGCAAACCAGCCCACAGATTTTAATAAATCTAATACTGTGTAAGAGTGCGTGTCCAGCTCTACAAATCGACATATATTTGCCAACCCTCCCCCATGGGAAATAACAATAACCGCAAAATTATCGATATCTCGCAAACGAGCCCACAGATTTTAATAAGTCTAATAGTGTGTAAGAGTGCGTGTCCAGCTCTACAAATCGACATATATTTGCCAACCCTTCCCCATGAGAAATAGCAATAACCGCAAAATGATCGATATCTCGAAAACCAGCCCACGGCTTTTAATATGTCTAATAGTGTGCAAGGGTGCGTGTCCAGCTTTACAAATCGACATATATTTGCCAACCCACCCCCATGAGAAATAGCAATTACCATAAAAGGGTTTACTCGTGTCTGTGAAGACGATTTGGGCTTCTCGATTTTTCGTCTCCCTATATCTCGCAAACCAGCGTACGGATTTCAATAAGACTAATAGTGTGTAAGAGTGCGTATCCGGCTCTGCAAATCGACATATATTTGCAAACCCCCCATGAGAAATAGCAATAACCATAGAAGTGTCGATACCTCCTAAACCAGCCCACGGATTTTAATAAGACTAATAGTGCGCAAGGGTGCGTGTCCGGCCATACAAATCGACATATATTTGCCAACCCTCCCCTATCAGAAGCAGCAATTACCATAAAAGTGTTTACTCGTGTCTGGGAAGACGATTTGCGTTTCTCGATTATTCGTCTCCCTACATCTCGCAAACCAGCGTTCGGATTTCAATAAGTCTAATAGTGTGTAAGAGGGCGTGTCCAGCTCTACAAATCGACATATATTTGTCAACCCTCCCCATGGGATATTGCAATAACAGCAAAACGGTCGATATCTCGCAAACCAGCCCACGGATTTCAATAAGTCTAATAGTGTGTAAGAGTGCGTGTCCAGCTCTACAAATCGACATAAATTTGCCAACCCTACCTCATGAGAAATAGCAATAACCGCAAAAGTGTCGATATCTCGCAAACCAGCCCTCGGGGATTAATAAGTCTAACAGTGTGTAAGAGTGCATGTCCAGCTCTACAAATCGACATATATTCGCCAACCCTCGCCCATGAGAAATAGCAATAACCATAAAAGTGTCGATATCTCGCAAACCAGCCTACAGATTTTAATATGTCTAATAGTGTGCAAGAGTGCGTGTCCAGCTTTACAAATCGACATATTTTGGCCAACCCCACCCCATGAGAAATAGCAATAACCATAAAAGTGTCGTTATCTCGCAAACCAGCCCACGGATTTTAATAAGTCTAATAGTGTGTAAGAGTGCGTGTCCAGCTGTACAAATCGACATATATTTGCCAACCCTCCCCATGAGAAATAGCAATAACCGCAAAAGTGTCGATATCTCGGAAACAAGCCCACGGATTTTAATATGTCCAATAGTGTGCAAGGGTGCGTGTCCAGCTTTACAAATCGACATTTATTTGCCAACCCTCCCCCATGAGAAATAGCAATAACCATAAAAGTGTCGATATCTCGCAAACCAGCCTACGGATTTTAATAAGTCTAATAGTGTGTAAGAGTGCGTGTCCAGCTCTACAAATCGACATATATTTGCGAACACTCCCCATGAGAAATAGCAATAACCATAAAAGTGTCGATATCTCGGAAACAAGCCCACGGATTTTAATATGTCCAATAGTGTGCAAGGGTGCGTGTCCAGCTTTACAAATCGACATATATTTGCCAACCCTCCCCCATGAGAAAAAGCAATAACCATAAAAGTGTCGATATCTCGCAAACCAGCCTACGGATTTTAATAAGTCTAATAGTGTGTAAGAGTGCGTGTCCAGCTCTACAAATTGACATATATTTGCGGACACTCCCCATGAGAAATAGCAATTACCATAAAAGGGTTTACTCGTGTCTGTGAAGACGATTTGGGTTTCTCGATTTTTCGTCTCCCTATATCTCGCAAACCAGCGTACGGATTTCAATAAGACTAATAGTGTGTAAGAGTGCGTATCCAGCTCTACAAATCGACATATATTTGCCAACCCTCCCCCATGGGAAATAGCAATAACAGCATAATTGTCGATATCCCGCAAACCAGCCCACAGATTTTAATAAATCTAATACTGTGTAAGAGTGCGTGTCCAGCTCTACAAATCGACATATATTTGCCAACCCTCCCCCATGGGAAATAACAATAACCGCAAAATTATCGATATCTCGCAAACGAGCCCACAGATTTTAATAAGTCTAATAGTGTGTAAGAGTGCGTGTCCAGCTCTACAAATCGACATATATTTGCCAACCCTTCCCCATGAGAAATAGCAATAACCGCAAAATGATCGATATCTCGCAAACCAGCCCACGGCTTTTAATATGTCTAATAGTGTGCAAGGGTGCGTGTCCAGCTTTACAAATCGACATATATTTGCCAACCCACCTCCATGAGAAATAGCAATTACCATAAAAGGGTTTACTCGTGTCTGTGAAGACGATTTGTGCTTCTCGATTTTTCGTCTCCCTATATCTCGCAAACCAGCGTACGGATTTCAATAAGACTAATAGTGTGTAAGAGTGCGTATCCGGCTCTACAAATCGACATATATTTGCAAACCCCCCATGAGAAATAGCAATAACCATAGAAGTGTCGATACCTCGGAAACCAGCCCACGGATTTTAATAAGTCTAATAGTGCGCAAGGGTGCGTGTCCGGCCATACAAATCGATATATATTTGCCAACCCTCCCTTATCAGAAACAGCAATTACCATAAAAGTGTTTACTCGTGTCTGGGAAGACGATTTGCGTTTCTCGATTATTCGTCTCCCTACATCTCGCAAACCAGCGTTCGGATTTCAATAAGTCTAATAGTGTGTAAGAGGGCGTGTCCAGCTCTACAAATCGACATATATTTGTCAACCCTCCCCATGGGATATAGCAATAACAACAAAGCTGTCGATATCTCGCAAACCAGCCCACGGATTTTAATAAGTCTAATTGTGTATAAGAGTGCGTGTCCAGCTCTACAAATCGACATAAATTTGCCAACCCTACCCCATGAGAAATAGCAATAACAACAAAAGTGTCGATATCTCGCAAACCAGCCCTCGGGGATTAATAAGTCTAACAGTGTGTAAGAGTGCATGTCCAGCTCTACAAATCGACATATATTCGCCAACCCTCCCCCATGAGAAATAGCAATAACCATAAAAGTGTCGATATCTCGCAAACCAGCCTACAGATTTTAATATGTCTAATAGTGTGCAAGAGTGCGTGTCCAGCTTTACAAATCGACATATTTTGGCCAACCCTACCCCATGAGAAATAGCAATAACCATAAAAGTGTCGTTATCTCGCAAACCAGCCCACGGATTTTAATATGTCTAATAGTGTGTAAGAGTGCGTGTCCAGCTGTACAAATCGACATATATTTGCCAACCCTCCCCCATGAGAAACAGCAATAACCGCAAAAGTGTCGATATCTCGGAAACAAGCCCACGGATTCTAATATGTCCAATAGTGTGCAAGGCTGCGTGTCCAGCTTTACAAATCGACATATATTTGCCAACCCTCCCCCATGAGAAATAGCAATAACCATAAAAGTGTCGATATCTCGCAAACCAGCCTACGGATTTTAGTAAGTCTAATAGTGTGTAGGAGTGCGTGTCCAGCTCTACAAATCGACATATATTTGCGAACACTCCCCATGAGAAATAGCAATAACCATAAAAGTGTCGATATCTCGCAAACCAGCCTACGGATTTTAATAAGTCTAATAGTCTGTAAGAGTGCGTGTCCAGCTCTACAAATCGACATATATTAGCCAACCCTCCCCCGTGAGAAACAACAATAACCATAAAAGTGTCAATATCTGGCGAACCAGCCAACGGTTTTTAATAAGTCTAGTAGTGTGTAAGAGTGCGTTTCCAGCTCTACAAATCGACATATATCGGCCAACCCTCCCCCATGAGAAATAACAATATCCGCAAAAGTGTCGATATCTCGCAAACCAGCCCACGGATTTTAATAAGTCTAATAGTGTGTAGGAGTGCGTGTCCAGCTCTACAAATCGGCGTATATTTGCCAAGCCTCCCCCATGAGAAATAGAAATAACCGCAAAAGTGTCGATATCTCGCAAACCAGCCTACGGATTTTAATATGTATAATAGTGTGTAAGAGTGCGTGTCCAGCACTACAAATCGACGTATATTTGCCAACCCTCCCCCATGAGGAATAGCCATTACCATAAAATTGTTTACTCGTGTCTGGGAAGACGATTTGGGTTTCTCGATTCTTCGTCTCCCTATATCTCGCAAACCAGCGTACGGATTTCAATAAGTCTGATAGTGTGTAAGAGTGCGTGTCCAGCTCTACAATTCGACATATATTTGCAAACACTCCCCCATGAGAAATAGCAATAACCATAAAAGTGTCGATATCTCGCAAACCAGCCTACGGATTCTAATAATTCTAATAGTGTGCAAGGGGGCGTGTCCAGCTCTACAAATCGACATATATTTGCCAACCCTCCCATATGAGAAATAGCAATTACCATAAAAGGTTTACACACGTCTGGGAAAACGATTTGGGTTTCTCGATTTCTCGTCTCCCTATATCTCGCAAACCAGCGTACGGACTTCAATAAGTCTAATAGTGTGTAAGAATGCGTGCCCAGCTCTACAAATCGACATATATTAGCCAACCATCCCCCATGGGAAGTAGCAATAACAGCAAAATTGTCGATATCCCGCAAACCAGCCTAAGGATTTTAATAGGTCTAATAGTGTGTAAGAGTGCGTGTCCAGCTCTACAAATCGAGATATATTTGCCAACCCTCCCCCATGGGAAATAACAATAACCGCAAAATTGTCGATATCTCGCAAACCAGCCCAGGGATTTTAATAAGTCTTATAGTGTGTAAGAGTGCGTGTCCGGCTCTACAAATCGACATATATTTGCCAACCGTTCCCCATGAGAAATAGCAATAACCGCAAAAGTGTCGATATCTCGCAAACCAGCCCACGGATTTTAAAAAGTCTGATAGTGTGTAAGAGTGCGTGTCCAGCTGTACAAGTCGACATATGTTTGCCAACCCTCCCCCATCAGAAATAGCAATAACCGCAGAAGTGTCGATATCTCGGAAACCAGCCCACGGATTTTAATATGTCCAATAGTGTGCAAGGCTGCGTGTCCAGCTTTACAAATCGACATATATTTGCCAACCCTCCCCCATGAGAAATAGCAATTACCATAAAATTATTTACTCGTGTCTGGGAAAACGATTTGGGTTTCTCGATTCTTCGTCTCCCTCTATCTCGCAAACCAGCGTACGGATTTCAACAAGTCTAATAGTGTGTAAGAGTGCGTGTCCAGCTTTTCAAGTCGACATATATTTGCCAACGCTCCCATATGAGAAATAGCAATTACCATAAAAGGGTTTACTAGCGTCTGGGAAGACGATTTGGTTTTCTCGATTTCTCGTCTCCTTATATCTCGCAAATCAGGACTTCAATAAGCCTAATAGTGTGTAAGAGTGCGTGTCCAGCTCTACAAATCGATATATATTTGCCAACCTTCCCCCATGGGAAATAGCAATAACAGCATAATTGTCGATATCCCGCAAACCAGCCCAAAGATTTTAATAAATCTAATTCTGTGTAAGAGTGCGTGTCCAGCTCTACAAATCGACATATATTTGCCAACCCTTCCCCATGAGAAATAGCAATAACCGCAAGATGATCGATATCTCGCAAACCAGCCCACGGCTTTTAATAAGTCTAATAGTATGTAAGAGTGCGTGTCCAGCTCTACAAATCGACGTATATTTGCCAACCCTCCCCCATGAGAAATAGCAATAACCGCAAAAGTGTCGATTTCTCGGAAATCAGCCCACAGATATTAATAAGTCTAATAGTGTGTAAGAGTGCGTGTCCAGCTCTACAAATCGACATATATTTGCCAACCCTTCCCCATGAGAAATAGCAATAACCGCAAAATGATCGATATCCCGCAAACCAGCCCACGGCTTTTAATATGTCTAATAGTGTGCAAGGGTGCGTGTCCAGCTTTACAAATCGACATATATTTGCCAACCCTCCCCCATGGGAAATAGCAATAACAGCATAATTGTCGATATCCCGCAAACCAGCCCACAGATTTTAATAAATGTAATACTGTGTAAGAGTGCGTGTCCAGCTCTACAAATCGACATATATTTGCCAACCCTCCCCCATGGGAAATAACAATAACCGCAAAATTGTCGATATCTCGCAAACCAGCCCACAGATTTTAATAAGTCTAATAGTGTGTAAGAGTGCGTGTCCAGCTCTACAAATCGACATATATTTGCCAACCCTTCCCCATGAGAAATAGCAATAACCGCAAGATGATCGATATCTCGCAAACCAGCCCACGGCTTTTAATAAGTCTAATAGTATGTAAGAGTGCGTGTCCAGCTCTACAAATCGACGTATATTTGCCAACCCTCCCCCATGAGAAATAGCAATAACCGCAAAAGTGTCGATTTCTCGGAAATCAGCCCACAGATATTAATAAGTCTAATAGTGTGTAAGAGTGCGTGTCCAGCTCTACAAATCGACATATATTTGCCAACCCTTCCCCATGAGAAATAGCAATAACCGCAAAATGATCGATATCCCGCAAACCAGCCCACGGCTTTTAATATGTCTAATAGTGTGCAAGTGTGCGTGTCCAGCTTTACAAATCGACATATATTTGCCAATCCTCCCCCATGGGAAATAGCAATAACAGCATAATTGTCGATATCCCGCAAACCAGCCCACAGATTTTAATAAATGTAATACTGTGTAAGAGTGCGTGTCCAGCTCTACAAATCGACATATATTTGCCAACCCTCCCCCATGGGAAATAACAATAACCGCAAAATTGTCGATATCTCGCAAACCAGCCCACAGATTTTAATAAGTCCAATAGTGTGTAAGAGTGCGTGTCCAGCTCTACAAATCGACATATATTTGCCAACCCTTCCCCATGAGAAATAGCAATTACCATAAAAGTCTTTACTCGTGTCTGTGAAGACGTTTGGGTTTCTCGATTTTTCGTCTCCCTATATCTCGCAAACCAGCGTACGGATTTCAATAAGACTAATAGTGTGTAAGAGTGCGCATCCAGCTCTACAAATCGACATATATTTGCAAACCCCCCATGAGAAATAGCAATAACCATAGAAGTGTCGATACCTCGGAAACCAGCCCACGGATTTTGATAAGTCTAATAGTGCGCAAGGGTGCCTGTCCGCCCATACAAATCGACATATATTTGCCAACCCTCCCCTATCAGAAACAGCAATTACCATAAAAGTGTTTACTCGTGTCTGGGAAGACGATTTGCGTTTCTCGATTTTTCGACTCCCTATATCTCGCAAACCAGCGTACGGATTTCAATAAGTCTAACAGTGTGTAAGAGTGCGTGTCCAGCTCTACAAATCGACATATATTTGCCAACCCTTCCCCATGAGAAATAGCAATAACGGCAAAATGATCGATATCCCGCAAACCAGCCCACGGATTTTAATATGTCTAATAGTGTGCAAGGGTGCGTGTTCAGCTCTACAAATCGACATACATTTGCCAACCCTACCCCATGAGAAATAGCAATAGCCGCAAAAGTGTCGATATCTCGCAAACCAGCCCTCGGGGATTAATAAGTCTAACAGTGTGTAAGAGTGCATGTCCAGCTCTACAAATCGACATATATTCGCCAACCCTCCCCCATGAGAAATAGCAATAACCATAAAAGTGTCGATATCTCGCAAACCAGCCTACAGATTTTAATATGTCTAATAGTGTGCAAGAGTGCGTGTCCAGCTTTACAAATCGACATATTTTGGCCAACCCTACCCCATGAGAAATAGCAATAACCATAAAAGTGTCGTTATCTCGCAAACCAGCCCACCGATTTTAATAAGTCTAATAGTGTGTAAGAGTGCGTGTCCAGCTCTACAAGTAGACATATATTTGCGAACACTCCCCCATGAGAAATAGCAATAACCATAAAAGTGTCGATATGTAGGGTGCGTGTCCAGCTCTACAAATCGACGTATATTTGCCAACCGTCCCCCATGAGAAATAGCAGTAACCGCGAAAGTGTCCATATCTCGGAAACCAGCCCACAGATTTCAATAAGTCTAATAGTGTGTAAGAGTGCGTGTCCAGCTCTACAAATCGTCATATATTTGCCAACCCTTCCCCATGAGAAATAGCAATAACCGCAAAATGATCGATATCTCGCAAACCAGCCCACGGCTTTTAAAATGTCTAATAGTGTGCAAGGGTATGTGTCCAGCTTTACAAATCGACATATATTTGCCAACCCACCCCCATGAGAAATAGCAATTACCATAAAAGGTTTTACTCGTGTCTGTGAAGACGATTTGGGTTTCTCGATTTTTCGTCTCCCTATATCTCGCAAACCAGCGTACGGATTTCAATAAGACTAATAGTGTGTAAGAGTGCGTATCCAGCTCTACAAATCGACATATATTTGCCAACCCTCCCCCATGGGAAATAGCAATAACAGCATAGTTGTCGATATCCCGCAAACCAGCCCACAGATTTTAATAAATCTAATACTGTGTAAGAGTGCGTGTCCAGCTCTACAAATCGACATATATTTGCCAACCCTCCCCCATGGGAAATAACAATAACCGCAAAATTGTCGATATCTCGCAAACGAGCCCACAAATTTTAATAAGTCTAATAGTGTGCAAGAGTGCGTGTCCAGCTCTACAAATCGACATATATTTGCCAACACTTCCCCATGAGGAATAGCAATAACCGCAAAATGATCGATATCTCGCAAACCAGCCCACGGCTTTTAATATGTCCAATAGTGTGCAAGGGTGCGTGTCCAGCTTTACAACTCGACATATATTTGCCAACTCACCCCCATGAGAAATAGCAATTACCATAAAAGGGTTTACTCGTGTCTGTGAAGACGATTTGGGTTTCTCGATTTTTCGTCTCCCTATATCTCGCAAACCAGCGTACGGATTTCAATAAGACTAATAGTGTGTAAGAGTGCGTATCCAGCTCTACAAATCGACATATATTTGCAAACCCCCCATGAGAAATAGCAATAACCATAGAAGTGTCGATACCTCGGAAATCAGCCCACGGATTTTAATAAGTCTAATAGTGCGCAAGGGTGCGTGTTCGGCCATACAAATCGACATATATTTGCCAACCCTCCCCTATCAGAAACAGCAATTACCATAAAAGTGTTTACTCGTGTCTGGGAAGACGATTTGCGTTTCTCGATTTTTCATCTCCCTATATCTCGCAAACCAGCGTACGGATTTCAATAAGTCTAATAGTGTGTAAGAGGGCGTGTCCAGCTCTACAAATCGACATATATTTGTCAACCCTCCCCATGGGATATAACAATAACAGCAAAACTGTCGATATCTCGCAAACCAGCCCACGGATTTTAATAAGTCTAATAGTGTGTAAGAGTGCGTGTCCAGCTCTACAAATCGACATAAATTTGCCAACCCTACCCCATGAGAAATAGCAATAACCGCAAAAGTGTCGATATCTCGCAAACCAGCCCTCGGGGATTAATAAGTCTAACAGTGTGTAAGAGTGCATGTCCAGTTCTACAAATCGACATATATTCGCCAACCCTCCGCCATGAGAAATAGCAATAACCATAAAAGTGTCGATATCTCGCAAACCAGCCTACAGATTTTAATATGTCTAATAGTGTGCAAGAGTGCGTGTCCAGCTTTACAAATCGACATATTTTGGCCAACCCTACCCCATGAGAAATAGCAATAACCATAAAAGTGTCGTGATCTCGCAAACCAGCCCACGGATTTTAATAAGTCTAATAGTGTGTAAGAGTGCGTGTCCAGCTGTACAAATCGACATATATTTGCCAACCCACCCCCATGAGAAATAGCAATAACAGCAAAAGTGTCGATATCTCGGAAACAAGCCCACGGATATTAATATGTCCAATAGTGTGCAAGGGTGCGTGTCCAGCTTTACAAATCGACATATATTTGCCAGCCCTCCCCCATGAGAAATAGCAATTACCATAAAAGTGTCGATATCTCGCAAACCAGCCTACGGATTTTAATAAGTCTAATAGTGTGTAAGAGTGCGTGTCCAGCTCTACAAATCGGCGTATATTTGCCAAGCCTCCCCCATGAGAAATAGAAATAACCGCAAAAGTGTCGATATCTCGCAAACCAGCCTACGGATTTTAATATGTATAATAGTGTGTAAGAGTGCGTGTCCAGCACTACAAATCGACGTATATTTGCCAACCCTCCCCCATGAGGAATAGCAATTACCATAAAATTGTTTGCTCGTGTCTGGGAAGACGATTTGGGTTTCTCGATTCTTCGTCTCCCTATATCTCGCAAACCAGCGTACGGATTTCAATAAGTCTGATAGTGTGTAAGAGTGCGTGTCCAGCTCTACAATTCGACATATATTTGCAAACACTCCCCCATGAGAAATAGCAATAACCATAAAAGTGTCGATATCTCGCAAACCAGCCTACGGATTTTAATAATTCTAATAGTGTGCAAGGGGGCGTGTCCAGCTCTACAAATCGACATATATTCGCCAACCCTCCCCCATGAGAAATAGCAATAACCATAAAAGTGACGATATCTCGCAAACCAGCCTACGGATTTTAATATGTCTAATAGTGTGCAGGGGTGCGTGTCCAGCTTTACAAATCGACATATATTTGCCAACCCTCCCCCATGAGAAATAGCAATAACCATAAAAGTGTCGATATCTCGCAAACCAGCCTACGGATTTTAATAGGTCTAATAGTGTGCAAGGGTGCGTGTCCAGCTCTACAAATCGACATATATTTGCCAACGCTCCCATATGAGAAATAGCAATTACCATAAAAGGATTTACTCAAGTCTGGGAAGACGATTTATGTTTCTCGATTTCTCGTCTCCTTATATCTCGCAAACCAGCGTACGGACTTCAATAATTCTAATAGTGTGTAAGAATGCGTGTTCAGCTCTACAAATCGACATATATTTGCCAACCCTCCCCCATGGCGAATAACAATAACCGCAAAATTGTCGATATCTCGCAAACCAGCCCACGGATATTAATAAGACCAATAGTGTGTAAGAGTGCGTGTGCAGCTCTACAAATCGACTTATATTTTCCAACCCTCTTCCATGAGAAATAACAATATCCGCAAAAGTGTCGATATCTCGCAAACCAGCCCACGGATTTCAATAAGTCTAATAGTCTGTAAGAGTGCGTGTCCAGCTCTACAAATCGACATATACTAGCCAACCCTCCCCCATGAGAAATAACAATAACCATAAAAGTGTCGATATCTGGCAAACCAGCCAACGGTTTTTAATAAGTCTAGTAGTGTGTAAGAGTGCGTGTCCAGCTCTACAATTCGACATATATTTGCAAACACTCCCCCATGAGAAATAGCAATAACCATAAAAGTGTCGATATCTCGCAAACCAGCCTACGGATTTTAATAATTCTAATAGTGTGCAAGGGGGCGTGTCCAGCTCTACAAATCGACATATATTCGCCAACCCTCCCCCATGAGAAATAGCAATAACCATAAAAGTGACGATATCTCGCAAACCAGCCTACGGATTTTAATATGTCTAATAGTGTGCAGGGGTGCGTGTCCAGCTTTACAAATCGACATATATTTGCCAACCCTCCCCCATGAGAAATAGCAATAACCATAAAAGTGTCGATATCTCGCAAACCAGCCTACGGATTTTAATAAGTCTAATAGTGTGCAAGGGTGCGTGTCCAGCTCTACAAATCGACATATATTTGCCAACGCTCCCATATGAGAAATAGCAATTACCATAAAAGGGTTTACTCAAGTCTGGGAAGACGATTTGTGTTTCTCGATTTCTCGTCTCCTTATATCTCGCAAACCAGCGTACGGACTTCAATAATTCTAATAGTGTGTAAGAATGCGTGTTCAGCTCTACAAATCGACATATATTTGCCAACCCTCCCCCATGGGTAATAACAATAACCGCAAAATTGTCGATATCTCGCAAACCAGCCCACGGATATTAATGAGACCAATAGTGTGTAAGAGTGCGTGTGCAGCTCTACAAATCGACCTATATTTTCCAACCCTCTTCCATGAGAAATAACAATATCCGCAAAAGTGTCGATATCTCGCAAACCAGCCCACGGATTTCAATAAGTCTAATAGTCTGTAAGAGTGCGTGTCCAGCTCTACAAATCGACATATATTAGCCAACCCTCCCCCATGAGAAATAACAATAACCATAAAAGTGTCGATATCTGGCAAACCAGCCAACGGTTTTTAATAAGTCTAGTAGTGTGTAAGAGTGCGTTTCCAGCTCTACAAATCGACATATATCTGCCAACCCTCCCCCATGAGAAATAACAATATCCGCAAAAGTGTCGATATCTCGCAAACCAGCCCACGGATTTTAATAAGTCTAATAGTGTGTAGGAGTGCGTGTCCAGCTCTACAAATCGGCGTATATTTGCCAAGCCTCCCCCATGAGAAATAGAAATAACCGCAAAAGTGTCGATATCTCGCAAACCAGCCTACGGATTTTAATATGTATAATAGTGCGTAAGAGTGCGTGTCCAGCACTACAAATCGACGCATATTTGCCAACCCTCCCCCATGAGGAATAGCAATTACCATAAAATTGTTTACTCGTGTCTGGGAAGACGATTTGGGTTTCTCGATTCTTCGTCTCCCTATATCTCGCAAACCAGCGTACGGATTTCAATAAGTCTGATAGTGTATAAGAGTGCGTGTCCAGCTCTACAATTCGACATATATTTGCAAACACTCCCCCATGAGAAATAGCAATAACCATAAAAGTGTCGATATCTCGCAAACCAGCCTACGGATTTTAATAATTCTAATAGTGTGCAAGGGGGCGTGTCCAGCTCTACAAATCGACATATATTCGCCAACCCTCCCCCATGAGAAATAGCAATAACCATAAAAGTGACGATATCTGGCAAACCAGCCTACGGATTTTAATAAGTCTAATAGTGTGTAAGAGTGCGTGTCCAGCTTTACAAATCGACATATTTTTGCCAACCCTCCCCCATGAGAAATAGCAATAACCGCAGAAGTGTCGATATCTCGGAAACCAGCCCACGGATTTTAATATGTCCAATAGTGCGCAAGGCTGCGTGTCCAGCTTTACAAATCGACATATATTTGCCAACCCTCCCCCATGAGAAATAGCAATTACCATAAAATTATTTACTCGTGTCTGGGAAGACGATTTGGGTTTCACGATTTTTCGTCTCCCTATATCTCGCAAACCAGCGTACGGATTTCAATAAGTCTAACAGTGTGTAAGAGTGCGTGTCCAGCTTTTCAAGTCGACATATATTTGCGAACACTCCCCGATGAGAAATAGCAATAACCATAAAAGTGTCGATATCTCGCAAACCAGCCTACGGATTTTAATAAGTCTAATAGTGTGCAAGGGTGCGCGTCCAGCTCTACAAATCGACATATATTTGCCAACGCTCCCATATGAGAAATAGCAATTACCATAAAAGGGTTTACTCGCGTCTGGGAAGACGATTTGGTTTTCTCGATTTCTCGTCTCCTTATATTTCGCAAACCAGGAATTCAATAAGTCTAATAGTGTGTAAGAGTGCGTGTCCAGCTCTACAAATCGATATATATTTGCCAATCTTCCCCCATGGGAAATAGCAATAACAGCATAATTGTCGATATCCCGCAAACCAGCCCACAGATTTTAATAAATCTAATACTGTGTAAGAGAGCGTGTCCAGCTCTACAAATCGACATATATTTGCCAACCCTGCCCCATGGGAAATAACAATAACCGCAAAATTGTCGATATCTCGCAAACCAGCCAACAGATTTTAATAAGTCTAATAGTGTGTAAGAGTGCGTGTCCAGCTCTACAAATCGACATATATTTGCCAACCCTTCCCCATGAGAAATAGCAATAACCGCAAGATGATCGATATCTCGCAAACCAGCCCACGGCTTTTAATAAGTCTAATAGTGTGTAAGAGTGCGTGTCCAGCTCTACAAATCGACGTATATTTGCCAACCCTCCCCCATGAGAAATAGCAATAACCGCAAAAGTGTCGATATCTCGGAAATCAGCCCACAGATATTAACAAGTCTAATAGTGTGTAAGAGTGCGTGTCCAGCTCAACAAATCGACATATATTTGCCAACCCTTCCCCATGAGAAATAGCAATAACCGCAAAATGATCGATATCCCGCAAACCAGCCCACGGCTGTTAATATGTCTAATAGTGTGCAAGGGTGCGTGTCCAGCTTTACAAATCGACATATATTTGCCAACCCTTCCCCATGAGAAATAGCAATTACCATAAAAGTCTTTACACGTGTCTGTGAAGACGATTTGGGTTTCTCGATTTTTCGTCTCCCTATATCTCGCAAACCAGCGTACGGATTTCAATAAGACTAATAGTGTGTAAGAGTGCGTATCCAGCTCTACAAATCGACATATATTTGCAAACCCCCCATGAGAAATAGCAATAACCATAGAAGTGTCGATACCTCGGAAACCAGCCCACGGATTTTAATAAGTCTAATAGTGCGCAAGGGTGCGTGTCCGGCCATACAAATCGACATATATTTGCCAACCCTCCCCTATCAGAAACAGCAATTACCATAAAAGTGTTTATTCGTGTCTGGGAAGACGATTTGCGTTTCTCGATTTTTCGTCTCCCTATATCTCGCAAACCAGCGTACGGATTTCAATAAGTCTAACAGTGTGTAAGAGTGCATGTCCAGCTCTACAAATCGACATATGTTTGCCAACCCTTCCCCATGAGAAATAGCAATAACCGCAAAATGATCGATATCCCGCAAACCAGCCCACGGCTTCTAATATGTCTAATAGTGTGCAAGGGTGCGTGTCCAGCTCTACAAATCGACATATATTTGCCAACCCTACCCCATGAGAAATAGGAATAACCGCAAAAGTGTCGATATCTCGCAAACCAACCCTCGGGGATTAATAAGTCTAACAGTGTGTAAGAGTGCATGTCCAGCTCTACAAATCGACATATATTCGCCAACCCTCCCCCATGAGAAATAGCAATAACCATAAAAGTGTCGATATCTCGCAAACCAGCCTACAGATTTTAATATGTCTAATAGTGTGCAAGAGTGCGTGTCCAGCTTTACAAATCGACATATTTTGGCCAACCCTACCCCATGAGAAATAGCAATAACCATAAAAGTGTCGTTATCTCGCAAACCAGCCCACGGATTTTAATAAGTCTAATAGTGTGTAAGAGTGCGTGTCCAGCTGTACAAATCGACATATATTTGCCAACCCTCCCCCATGAGAAATAGCAATAACCGCAAAAATGTCGATATCTCGGAAACCAGACCACGGATTTTAATATGTCCAATAGTGTGCAAGGGTGCGCGTCCAGCTTTACAAATCGACATATATTTGCCAACCCTCCCCGATGAGAAATAGCAATAACCATAAAAGTGTCGATATCTCGCAAACCAGCCTACGGATTTTAATAAGTCTAATAGTGCGTAAGAGTGCGTGTCCAGCTCTACAAGTAGACATATATTTGCGAACACTCCCCCATGAGAAATAGCAATAACCATAAAAGTGTCGATATCTCGCAAACCAGCCTACGGATTTTAATAAGTCTAATAGTGTGCAAGGGTGCGTGTCCAGCTCTACAAATCGACATATATTTGCCAACGCTCCCATGTGAGAAATAGCAATTACCATAAAAGGGTTTACTCGAGTCTGGGAAGACGATTTGTGTTTCTCGACTTCTCGTCTCGTTATATCTCGCAAACCAGCGTACGGACTTCAATAATTCTAATAGTGTGTAAGAGTGCGTGTTCAGCTCTACAAATCGACATATATTTGCCAACCCTCCCCCATGGGAAATAACAATAACCGCAAAATTGTCGATATCTCGCAAACCAGCCCACGGATTTTAATAAGACTAATAGTGTGTAAGAGTGCGTGTGCAGCTCTACAAATCGACTTATATTTTCCAACCCTCTTCCATGAGAAATAACAATATCCGCAAAAGTGTCGACATCTCGCAAACCAGCCCACGAATTTCAATAAGTCTAATAGTCTGTAAGAGTGCGTGTCCAGCTCTACAAATCGACATATATTTGCCAACCCTCCCCCATGAGAAATAACAATACCCATAAAAGTGTCGATATCTGGCAAACCAGCCTACGGCTTTTAGTAAGTCTAGTAGTGTGTAAGAGTGCGTTTCCAGCTCTACAAATCGACATATATCTGCCAACCCTCCCCCATGAGAAATAACAATATCCGCAAAACTGTCGATATCTCGCAAACCAGCCCACGGATTTTAATAAGTCTAATAGTGTGTAAGAGTGCGTGTCCAGCTCTACAAATCGACATATATTTGCCAACCCTTCCCCATGAGAAATAGCAATAACCGCAAGATGATCGATATCTCGCAAACCAGCCCACGGCTTTTAATAAGCCTAATAGTGTGTAAGAGTGCGTGTCCAGCTCTACAAATCGACGTATATTTGCCAACCCTCCCCCATGAGAAATAGCAATAACCGCAAAAGTGTCGATATCTCGGAAATCAGCCCACAGATATTAATAAGTCTAATAGTGTGTAAGAGTGCGTGTCCAGCTCTACAAATCGACATATATTTGCCAACCCTTCCCCATGAGAAATAGCAATAGCCGCAAAATGATCGATATCCCGCAAACCAGCCCACGGCTTTTAATATGTCTAATAGTGTGCAAGGGTGCGTGTCCAGCTTTACAAATCGACATATATTTGCCAACCCTCCCCCATGGGAAATAACAATAACCGCAAAATTGTCGATATCTCGCAAACCAGCCCACAGATTTTAATAAGTCTAATAGTGTGTAAGGGTGCGTGTCCAGCTCTACAAATCGACATATGTTTGCCAACCCTTCCCCATGAGAAATAGCAATTACCATAAAAGTCTTTACACGTGTCTGTGAAGACGATTTGGGTTTCTCGATTTTTCGTCTCCCTATATCTCGCAAACCAGCGTACGGATTTCAATAAGACTAATAGTGTGTAAGAGTGCGTATCCAGCTCTACAAATCGACATATATTTGCAAACCCCCCATGAGAAATAGCAATAACCATTGAAGTGTCGATACCTCAGAAACCAGCCCACGGATTTTAATAAGTCTAATAGTGCGCAAGGGTGCGTGTCCGGCCATACAAATCGACATATATTTGCCAACCCTCCCCTATCAGAAACAGCAATTACCATAAAAGTGTTAACTCGTGTCTGGGAAGACGATTTGCGTTTCTCGATTTTTCGTCTCCCTATATCTCGCAAACCAGCGTACGGATTTCAATAAGTCTAACAGTGTGTAAGAGGGCGTGTCCAGCTCTACAAATCGACATATATTTGTCAACCCTCCCCATGGGATATAGCAATAACAGCAAAACTGTCGATATCTCGCAAACCAGCCCACGGATTTTAATAAGTCTAATAGTGTGTAAGAGTGCGTGTCCAGCTCTACAAATCGACATATATTTGCCAACCCTACCCCATGAGAAATAGCAATAACCGCAAAAGTGTCGATATCTCGCAAACCAGCCCTCGGGGATTAATAAGTCTAACAGTGTGTAAGAGTGCATGTCCAGCTCTACAAATCGACACATATTCGCCAACCCTCCCCATGAAAAATAGCAATAACCATAAAAGTGTCGATATCTCGCAAACCAGCCTACAGATTTTAATATGTCTAATAGTGTGCAAGAGTGCGTGTCCAGCTTTACAAATCGACATATTTTGGCCAACCCTACCACATGAGAAATAGCAATAACCATAAAAGTGTCGTTATCTTGCAAACCAGCCCACGGATTTTAATAAGTCTAATAGTGTGTAAGAGTGCGTGTCAAGCTGTACAAATCGACATATATTTGCCAACCCTCCCCCATGAGAAATAGCAATAACCGCAAAAGTGTCGATATCTCGGAAACCAGCCCACGGATTTTAATATGTCCAATAGTGTGCAAGGGTGCGTGTCCAGCTTTACAAATCGACATATATTTGCCAACCCTCCCCCATGAGAAATAGCAATAACCATAAAAGTGTCGATATCTCGCAAACCAGCCTACGGATTTTAATAAGTCTAATAGTGTGTAAGAGTGCGTGTCCAGCTCTACAAGTAGACATATATTTGCGAACACTCCCCCATGAGAAATAGCAATAACCATAAAGGTGTCGATATCTCGCAAACCAGCCTACGGATTTTAATAAGTCTAATAGTGTGCAAGGGTGCGTGTCCAGCTCTACAAATTGACATATATTTGCCAACGCTCCCATATGAGAAATAGCAATTACCATAAAAGGGTTTACTCGAGTCTGGGAAGACGATTTGTGTTTCTCGACTTTTCGTCTTGTTATATCTCGCAAACCAGCGTACGGACTTCAATAATTCTAATAGTGTGTAAGAGTGCGTGTTCAGCTCTACAAATCGACATATATTTGCCAACCCTCCCCCATGGGAAATAACAATAACCGCAAAATTGTCGGTATCTCGCAAACCAGCCCACGGATTTTAATAAGACTAATAGTGTGTAAGAGCGCGTGTGCAGCTCTAAAAATCGACTTATATTTTCCAACCCTCTTCCATGAGAAATAACAATATCCGCAAAAGTGTCGATATCTCGCAAACCAGCCCACGAATTTCAATAAGTCTAATAGTCTGTAAGAGTGCGTGTCCAGCTCTACAAACCGACATATATTTGCCAACCCTCCCCCATGAGAAATAACAATAACCATAGAAGTGTCGATATCTGGCAAACCAGCCTACGGTTTTTAATAAGTCTAGTAGTGTGTAAGAGTGCGTTTTCAGCTCTACAAATCGACATATATCTGCCAACCCTCCCCCATGAGAAATAACAATATCCGCAAAACTGTCGATATCTCGCAAACCAGCTCACGGATTTTAATGAGTCTAATAGTGTGTAGGAGAGCGTGTCCAGCCCTACAAATCGACGTATATTTGCCAAGCCTCCCCCATGAGAAATAGAAATAACCGCAAAAGTGTCGATATCCCGCAAACCAGCCTACGGATTTTAATATGTATAATAGTGTGTAAGAGTGCGTGTCCAGCACTACAAATCGACGTATATTTGCCAACCCTCCCCATGAGGAATAGCAATTACCATAAAATTGTTTACTCGTGCCTGGGAAGACGATTTGGTTTTCTCGATTGTTCGTCTCCCTATATCTCGCAAACCAGCGTACGGATTCCAATAAGTCTGATAGTGTGTAAGAGTGTGTGTCCAGCTCTACAATTCGACATATATTTGCAAACACTCTCCCATGAGAAATAGCTATAACCATAAAAGTGTCGATATCTCGCAAACCAGCCTACGGATTTTAATAAGTCTAATAGTGTGCAAGGGGGCGTGTCCAGCTCTACAAATCGACATATATTCGCCAACCCTCCCCCATGAGAAATAGCAATAACCATAAAAGTGTCGATATCTCGCAAACCAGCCTACGGATTTTAATATGTCTAATAGCGTGCAGGGGTTCGTGTCCAGCTTTACAAATCGACATATTTTTGCCAACCCTCCCCCATGAGAAATAGCAATTACCATAAAAGGGTTTACTCGAGTCTGGGAAGACGATTTGTGTTTCTCGACTTTTCGTCTTGTTATATCTCGCAAACCAGCGTACGGACTTCAATAATTCTAATAGTGTGTAAGAGTGCGTGTTCAGCTCTACAAATCGACATATATTTGCCAACCCTCCCCCATGGGAAATAACAATAACCGCAAAATTGTCGGTATCTCGCAAACCAGCCCACGGATTTTAATAAGACTAATAGTGTGTAAGAGCGCGTGTGCAGCTCTAAAAATCGACTTATATTTTCCAACCCTCTTCCATGAGAAATAACAATATCCGCAAAAGTGTCGATATCTCGCAAACCAGCCCACGAATTTCAATAAGTCTAATAGTCTGTAAGAGTGCGTGTCCAGCTCTACAAACCGACATATATTTGCCAACCCTCCCCCATGAGAAATAACAATAACCATAGAAGTGTCGATATCTGGCAAACCAGCCTACGGTTTTTAATAAGTCTAGTAGTGTGTAAGAGTGCGTTTTCAGCTCTACAAATCGACATATATCTGCCAACCCTCCCCCATGAGAAATAACAATATCCGCAAAACTGTCGATATCTCGCAAACCAGCTCACGGATTTTAATGAGTCTAATAGTGTGTAGGAGAGCGTGTCCAGCTCTACAAATCGACGTATATTTGCCAAGCCTCCCCCATGAGAAATAGAAATAACCGCAAAAGTGTCGATATCCCGCAAACCAGCCTACGGATTTTAATATGTATAATAGTGTGTAAGAGTGCGTGTCCAGCACTACAAATCGACGTATATTTGCCAACCCTCCCCATGAGGAATAGCAATTACCATAAAATTGTTTACTCGTGCCTGGGAAGACGATTTGGTTTTCTCGATTGTTCGTCTCCCTATATCTCGCAAACCAGCGTACGGATTCCAATAAGTCTGATAGTGTGTAAGAGTGTGTGTCCAGCTCTACAATTCGACATATATTTGCAAACACTCTCCCATGAGAAATAGCTATAACCATAAAAGTGTCGATATCTCGCAAACCAGCCTACGGATTTTAATAAGTCTAATAGTGTGCAAGGGGGCGTGTCCAGCTCTACAAATCGACATATATTCGCCAACCCTCCCCCATGAGAAATAGCAATAACCATAAAAGTGTCGATATCTCGCAAACCAGCCTACGGATTTTAATATGTCTAATAGCGTGCAGGGGTTCGTGTCCAGCTTTACAAATCGACATATTTTTGCCAACCCTCCCCCATGAGAAATAGCAATAACCATAAAAGTGTCGTTATCTCGCAAACCAGCCCACGGATTTTAATAAGCCTAATAGTGTGTAAGAGTGCGTGTCCAGCTGTACAAGTCGACATATATTTGCCAACCCTCCCCCATGAGAAATAGCAATAACAGCAGAAGTGTCCATATCTCGGAAACCAGCCCACGGATTTTAATATGTCCAATGGTGTGCAAGGCTGCGTGTCCAGCTTTACAAATCGACATATATTTGCCAACCCCCCCATAAGAAATAGCAATTACCATAAAATTGTTTACTCGTGTCTGGGAGGACGATTTGGGTTTCTCGATTTTTCGTCTCCCTATATCTCGCAAACCAGCGTACGGATTTCAATAAGTCTAATAGTGTGTAAGGGTGCGTGTCCAGCTCTACAAATCGACATATGTTTGCCAACCCTTCCCCATGAGAAATAGCAATTACCATAAAAGTCTTTACACGTGTCTGTGAAGACGATTTGGGTTTCTCCATTTTTCGTCTCCCTATATCTCGCAAACCAGCGTACGGATTTCAATAAGACTAATAGTGTGTAAGAGTGCGTATCCAGCTCTACAAATCGACATATATTTGCAAACCCCCCATGAGAAATAGCAATAACCATTGAAGTGTCGATACCTCAGAAACCAGCCCACGGATTTTAATAAGTCTAATAGTGCGCAAGGGTGCGTGTCCGGCCATACAAATCGACATATATTTGCCAACCCTCCCCTATCAGAAACAGCAATTACCATAAAAGTGTTAACTCGTGTCTGGGAAGACGATTTGCGTTTCTCGATTTTTCGTCTCCCTATATCTCGCAAACCAGCGTACGGATTTCAATAAGTCTAACAGTGTATAAGAGGGCGTGTCCAGCTCTACAAATCGACATATATTTGTCAACCCTCCCCATGGGATATAGCAATAACAGCAAAACTGTCGATATCTCGCAAACCAGCCCACGGATTTTAATAAGTCTAATAGTGTGTAAGAGTGCGTGTCCAGCTCTACAAATCGACATATATTTGCCAACCCTACCCCATGAGAAATAGCAATAACCGCAAAAGTGTCGATATCTCGCAAACCAGCCCTCGGGGATTAATAAGTCTAACAGTGTGTAAGAGTGCATGTCCAGCTCTACAAATCGACACATATTCGCCAACCCTCCCCATGAAAAATAGCAATAACCATAAAAGTGTCGATATCTCGCAAACCAGTCTACAGATTTTAATATGTCTAATAGTGTGCAAGAGTGCGTGTCCAGCTTTACAAATCGACATATTTTGGCCAACCCTACCACATGAGAAATAGCAATAACCATAAAAGTGTCGTTATCTTGCAAACCAGCCCACGGATTTTAATAAGTCTAATAGTGTGTAAGAGTGCGTGTCAAGCTGTACAAATCGACATATATTTGCCAACCCTCCCCCATGAGAAATAGCAATAACCGCAAAAGTGTCGATATCTCGGAAACCAGCCCACGGATTTTAATATGTCCAATAGTGTGCAAGGGTGCGTGTCCAGCTTTACAAATCGACATATATTTGCCAACCCTCCCCCATGAGAAATAGCAATAACCATAAAAGTGTCGATATCTCGCAAACCAGCCTACGGATTTTAATAAGTCTAATAGTGTGTAAGAGTGCGTGTCCAGCTCTACAAGTAGACATATATTTGCGAACACTCCCCCATGAGAAATAGCAATAACCATAAAGGTGTCGATATCTCGCAAACCAGCCTACGGATTTTAATAAGTCTAATAGTGTGCAAGGGTGCGTGTCCAGCTCTACAAATTGACATATATTTGCCAACGCTCCCATATGAGAAATAGCAATTACCATAAAAGGGTTTACTCGAGTCTGGGAAGACGATTTGTGTTTCTCGACTTTTCGTCTTGTTATATCTCGCAAACCAGCGTACGGACTTCAATAATTCTAATAGTGTGTAAGAGTGCGTGTTCAGCTCTACAAATCGACATATATTTGCCAACCCTCCCCCATGGGAAATAACAATAACCGCAAAATTGTCGGTATCTCGCAAACCAGCCCACGGATTTTAATAAGACTAATAGTGTGTAAGAGCGCGTGTGCAGCTCTAAAAATCGACTTATATTTTCCAACCCTCTTCCATGAGAAATAACAATATCCGCAAAAGTGTCGATATCTCGCAAACCAGCCCACGAATTTCAATAAGTCTAATAGTCTGTAAGAGTGCGTGTCCAGCTCTACAAACCGACATATATTTGCCAACCCTCCCCCATGAGAAATAACAATAACCATAGAAGTGTCGATATCTGGCAAACCAGCCTACGGTTTTTAATAAGTCTAGTAGTGTGTAAGAGTGCGTTTCCAGCTCTACAAATCGACATATATCTGCCAACCCTCCCCCATGAGAAATAACAATATCCGCAAAACTGTCGATATCTCGCAAACCAGCTCACGGATTTTAATGAGTCTAATAGTGTGTAGGAGAGCGTGTCCAGCTCTACAAATCGACGTATATTTGCCAAGCCTCCCCCATGAGAAATAGAAATAACCGCAAAAGTGTCGATATCCCGCAAACCAGCCTACGGATTTTAATATGTATAATAGTGTGTAAGAGTGCGTGTCCAGCACTACAAATCGACGTATATTTGCCAACCCTCCCCATGAGGAATAGCAATTACCATAAAATTGTTTACTCGTGCCTGGGAAGACGATTTGGTTTTCTCGATTGTTCGTCTCCCTATATCTCGCAAACCAGCGTACGGATTCCAATAAGTCTGATAGTGTGTAAGAGTGTGTGTCCAGCTCTACAATTCGACATATATTTGCAAACACTCTCCCATGAGAAATAGCTATAACCATAAAAGTGTCGATATCTCGCAAACCAGCCTACGGATTTTAATAAGTCTAATAGTGTGCAAGGGGGCGTGTCCAGCTCTACAAATCGACATATATTCGCCAACCCTCCCCCATGAGAAATAGCAATAACCATAAAAGTGTCGATATCTCGCAAACCAGCCTACGGATTTTAATATGTCTAATAGCGTGCAGGGGTTCGTGTCCAGCTTTACAAATCGACATATTTTTGCCAACCCTCCCCCATGAGAAATAGCAATAACCATAAAAGTGTCGTTATCTCGCAAACCAGCCCACGGATTTTAATAAGCCTAATAGTGTGTAAGAGTGCGTGTCCAGCTGTACAAGTCGACATATATTTGCCAACCCTCCCCCATGAGAAATAGCAATAACAGCAGAAGTGTCCATATCTCGGAAACCAGCCCACGGATTTTAATATGTCCAATAGTGTGCAAGGCTGCGTGTCCAGCTTTACAAATCGACATATATTTGCCAACCCCCCCATAAGAAATAGCAATTACCATAAAATTGTTTACTCGTGTCTGGGAGGACGATTTGGGTTTCTCGATTTTTCGTCTCCCTATATCTCGCAAACCAGCGTACGGATTTCAATAAGTCTAATAGTGTGTAAGAGTGCGTGTCCAGCTTTTCAAATCGACATATATTTGCGAACACTCCCCCATGAGAAATAGCAATAACCATAAAAGTGTCGATATATCGCAAACCAGCCTACGGATTTCAATAAGTCTAATAGTGTGTAAGAGTGCGTGTCCAGCTTTTCAAATCGACATATATTTGCCAACCTTCCCCCATGGGAAATAACAATAACCGCAAAATTGTCGATATCTCGCAAACTAGCCCACAGATTTTAATAAGTCTAGTAGTGTGTAAGAGTGCGTGTCCAGCGCTACAAATCGACATATATTTGCCAACCGTTCCCCATGAGAAATAGCAATAACCGCAAAATGATCGATATCCCGCAAACCAGCCCACGGCTTTTAATATGTCTAATAGTGTGCAAGGGTGCGTGTCCAGCTTTACAAATCGACATATATTTGCCAACCCTCCCCCATGGGAAATAACAATAACCGCAAAATTGTCGATATCTCGCAAACCAGCCCACAGATTTTAATAAGTCTAATAGTGTGTAAGGGTGCGTGTCCAGCTCTACAAATCGACATATGTTTGCCAACCCTTCCCCATGAGAAATAGCAATTACCATAAAAGTCTTTACACGTGTCTGTGAAGACGATTTGGGTTTCTCGATTTTTCGTCTCCCTATATCTCGCAAACCAGCGTACGGATTTCAATAAGACTAATAGTGTGTAAGAGTGCGTATCCAGCTCTACAAATCGACATATATTTGCAAACCCCCCATGAGAAATAGCAATAACCATTGAAGTGTCGATACCTCAGAAACCAGCCCACGGATTTTAATAAGTCTAATAGTGCGCAAGGGTGCGTGTCCGGCCATACAAATCGACATATATTTGCCAACCCTCCCCTATCAGAAACAGCAATTACCATAAAAGTGTTAACTCGTGTCTGGGAAGACGATTTGCGTTTCTCGATTTTTCGTCTCCCTATATCTCGCAAACCAGCGTACGGATTTCAATAAGTCTAACAGTGTGTAAGAGGGCGTGTCCAGCTCTACAAATCGACATATATTTGTCAACCCTCCCCATGGGATATAGCAATAACAGCAAAACTGTCGATATCTCGCAAACCAGCCCACGGATTTTAATAAGTCTAATAGTGTGTAAGAGTGCGTGTCCAGCTCTACAAATCGACATATATTTGCCAACCCTACCCCATGAGAAATAGCAATAACCGCAAAAGTGTCGATATCTCGCAAACCAGCCCTCGGGGATTAATAAGTCTTACAGTGTGTAAGAGTGCGTGTCCAGCTTTACAAATCGACATATATTTGCCAACCCCCCCATAAGAAATAGCAATTACCATAAAATTGTTTACTCGTGTCTGGGAGGACGATTTGGGTTTCTCGATTTTTCGTCTCCCTATATCTCGCAAACCAGCGTACGGATTTCAATAAGTCTAATAGTGTGTAAGGGTGCGTGTCCAGCTCTACAAATCGACATATGTTTGCCAACCCTTCCCCATGAGAAATAGCAATTACCATAAAAGTCTTTACACGTGTCTGTGAAGACGATTTGGGTTTCTCCATTTTTCGTCTCCCTATATCTCGCAAACCAGCGTACGGATTTCAATAAGACTAATAGTGTGTAAGAGTGCGTATCCAGCTCTACAAATCGACATATATTTGCAAACCCCCCATGAGAAATAGCAATAACCATTGAAGTGTCGATACCTCAGAAACCAGCCCACGGATTTTAATAAGTCTAATAGTGCGCAAGGGTGCGTGTCCGGCCATACAAATCGACATATATTTGCCAACCCTCCCCTATCAGAAACAGCAATTACCATAAAAGTGTTAACTCGTGTCTGGGAAGACGATTTGCGTTTCTCGATTTTTCGTCTCCCTATATCTCGCAAACCAGCGTACGGATTTCAATAAGTCTAACAGTGTATAAGAGGGCGTGTCCAGCTCTACAAATCGACATATATTTGTCAACCCTCCCCATGGGATATAGCAATAACAGCAAAACTGTCGATATCTCGCAAACCAGCCCACGGATTTTAATAAGTCTAATAGTGTGTAAGAGTGCGTGTCCAGCTCTACAAATCGACATATATTTGCCAACCCTACCCCATGAGAAATAGCAATAACCGCAAAAGTGTCGATATCTCGCAAACCAGCCCTCGGGGATTAATAAGTCTAACAGTGTGTAAGAGTGCATGTCCAGCTCTACAAATCGACACATATTCGCCAACCCTCCCCATGAAAAATAGCAATAACCATAAAAGTGTCGATATCTCGCAAACCAGTCTACAGATTTTAATATGTCTAATAGTGTGCAAGAGTGCGTGTCCAGCTTTACAAATCGACATATTTTGGCCAACCCTACCACATGAGAAATAGCAATAACCATAAAAGTGTCGTTATCTTGCAAACCAGCCCACGGATTTTAATAAGTCTAATAGTGTGTAAGAGTGCGTGTCAAGCTGTACAAATCGACATATATTTGCCAACCCTCCCCCATGAGAAATAGCAATAACCGCAAAAGTGTCGATATCTCGGAAACCAGCCCACGGATTTTAATATGTCCAATAGTGTGCAAGGGTGCGTGTCCAGCTTTACAAATCGACATATATTTGCCAACCCTCCCCCATGAGAAATAGCAATAACCATAAAAGTGTCGATATCTCGCAAACCAGCCTACGGATTTTAATAAGTCTAATAGTGTGTAAGAGTGCGTGTCCAGCTCTACAAGTAGACATATATTTGCGAACACTCCCCCATGAGAAATAGCAATAACCATAAAGGTGTCGATATCTCGCAAACCAGCCTACGGATTTTAATAAGTCTAATAGTGTGCAAGGGTGCGTGTCCAGCTCTACAAATTGACATATATTTGCCAACGCTCCCATATGAGAAATAGCAATTACCATAAAAGGGTTTACTCGAGTCTGGGAAGACGATTTGTGTTTCTCGACTTTTCGTCTTGTTATATCTCGCAAACCAGCGTACGGACTTCAATAATTCTAATAGTGTGTAAGAGTGCGTGTTCAGCTCTACAAATCGACATATATTTGCCAACCCTCCCCCATGGGAAATAACAATAACCGCAAAATTGTCGGTATCTCGCAAACCAGCCCACGGATTTTAATAAGACTAATAGTGTGTAAGAGCGCGTGTGCAGCTCTAAAAATCGACTTATATTTTCCAACCCTCTTCCATGAGAAATAACAATATCCGCAAAAGTGTCGATATCTCGCAAACCAGCCCACGAATTTCAATAAGTCTAATAGTCTGTAAGAGTGCGTGTCCAGCTCTACAAACCGACATATATTTGCCAACCCTCCCCCATGAGAAATAACAATAACCATAGAAGTGTCGATATCTGGCAAACCAGCCTACGGTTTTTAATAAGTCTAGTAGTGTGTAAGAGTGCGTTTCCAGCTCTACAAATCGACATATATCTGCCAACCCTCCCCCATGAGAAATAACAATATCCGCAAAACTGTCGATATCTCGCAAACCAGCTCACGGATTTTAATGAGTCTAATAGTGTGTAGGAGAGCGTGTCCAGCTCTACAAATCGACGTATATTTGCCAAGCCTCCCCCATGAGAAATAGAAATAACCGCAAAAGTGTCGATATCCCGCAAACCAGCCTACGGATTTTAATATGTATAATAGTGTGTAAGAGTGCGTGTCCAGCACTACAAATCGACGTATATTTGCCAACCCTCCCCATGAGGAATAGCAATTACCATAAAATTGTTTACTCGTGCCTGGGAAGACGATTTGGTTTTCTCGATTGTTCGTCTCCCTATATCTCGCAAACCAGCGTACGGATTCCAATAAGTCTGATAGTGTGTAAGAGTGTGTGTCCAGCTCTACAATTCGACATATATTTGCAAACACTCTCCCATGAGAAATAGCTATAACCATAAAAGTGTCGATATCTCGCAAACCAGCCTACGGATTTTAATAAGTCTAATAGTGTGCAAGGGGGCGTGTCCAGCTCTACAAATCGACATATATTCGCCAACCCTCCCCCATGAGAAATAGCAATAACCATAAAAGTGTCGATATCTCGCAAACCAGCCTACGGATTTTAATATGTCTAATAGCGTGCAGGGGTTCGTGTCCAGCTTTACAAATCGACATATTTTTGCCAACCCTCCCCCATGAGAAATAGCAATAACCATAAAAGTGTCGTTATCTCGCAAACCAGCCCACGGATTTTAATAAGCCTAATAGTGTGTAAGAGTGCGTGTCCAGCTGTACAAGTCGACATATATTTGCCAACCCTCCCCCATGAGAAATAGCAATAACAGCAGAAGTGTCCATATCTCGGAAACCAGCCCACGGATTTTAATATGTCCAATAGTGTGCAAGGCTGCGTGTCCAGCTTTACAAATCGACATATATTTGCCAACCCCCCCATAAGAAATAGCAATTACCATAAAATTGTTTACTCGTGTCTGGGAGGACGATTTGGGTTTCTCGATTTTTCGTCTCCCTATATCTCGCAAACCAGCGTACGGATTTCAATAAGTCTAATAGTGTGTAAGAGTGCGTGTCCAGCTTTTCAAATCGACATATATTTGCGAACACTCCCCCATGAGAAATAGCAATAACCATAAAAGTGTCGATATATCGCAAACCAGCCTACGGATTTCAATAAGTCTAATAGTGTGTAAGAGTGCGTGTCCAGCTTTTCAAATCGACATATATTTGCCAACCTTCCCCCATGGGAAATAACAATAACCGCAAAATTGTCGATATCTCGCAAACTAGCCCACAGATTTTAATAAGTCTAGTAGTGTGTAAGAGTGCGTGTCCAGCGCTACAAATCGACATATATTTGCCAACCGTTCCCCATGAGAAATAGCAATAACCGCAAAATGATCGATATCCCGCAAACCAGCCCACGGCTTTTAATATGTCTAATAGTGTGCAAGGGTGCGTGTCCAGCTTTACAAATCGACATATATTTGCCAACCCTCCCCCATGGGAAATAACAATAACCGCAAAATTGTCGATATCTCGCAAACCAGCCCACAGATTTTAATAAGTCTAATAGTGTGTAAGGGTGCGTGTCCAGCTCTACAAATCGACATATGTTTGCCAACCCTTCCCCATGAGAAATAGCAATTACCATAAAAGTCTTTACACGTGTCTGTGAAGACGATTTGGGTTTCTCGATTTTTCGTCTCCCTATATCTCGCAAACCAGCGTACGGATTTCAATAAGACTAATAGTGTGTAAGAGTGCGTATCCAGCTCTACAAATCGACATATATTTGCAAACCCCCCATGAGAAATAGCAATAACCATTGAAGTGTCGATACCTCAGAAACCAGCCCACGGATTTTAATAAGTCTAATAGTGCGCAAGGGTGCGTGTCCGGCCATACAAATCGACATATATTTGCCAACCCTCCCCTATCAGAAACAGCAATTACCATAAAAGTGTTAACTCGTGTCTGGGAAGACGATTTGCGTTTCTCGATTTTTCGTCTCCCTATATCTCGCAAACCAGCGTACGGATTTCAATAAGTCTAACAGTGTGTAAGAGGGCGTGTCCAGCTCTACAAATCGACATATATTTGTCAACCCTCCCCATGGGATATAGCAATAACAGCAAAACTGTCGATATCTCGCAAACCAGCCCACGGATTTTAATAAGTCTAATAGTGTGTAAGAGTGCGTGTCCAGCTCTACAAATCGACATATATTTGCCAACCCTACCCCATGAGAAATAGCAATAACCGCAAAAGTGTCGATATCTCGCAAACCAGCCCTCGGGGATTAATAAGTCTTACAGTGTGTAAGAGTGCATGTCCAGCTCTACAAATCGACACATATTCGCCAACCCTCCCCATGAAAAATAGCAATAACCATAAAAGTGTCGATATCTCGCAAACCAGCCTACAGATTTTAATATGTCTAATAGTGTGCAAGAGTGCGTGTCCAGCTTTACAAATCGACATATTTTGGCCAACCCTACCACATGAGAAATAGCAATAACCATAAAAGTGTCGTTATCTTGCAAACCAGCCCACGGATTTTAATAAGTCTAATAGTGTGTAAGAGTGCGTGTCAAGCTGTACAAATCGACATATATTTGCCAACCCTCCCCCATGAGAAATAGCAATAACCGCAAAAGTGTCGATATCTCGGAAACCAGCCCACGGATTTTAATATGTCCAATAGTGTGCAAGGGTGCGTGTCCAGCTTTACAAATCGACATATATTTGCCAACCCTCCCCCATGAGAAATAGCAATAACCATAAAAGTGTCGATATCTCGCAAACCAGCCTACGGATTTTAATAAGTCTAATAGTGTGTAAGAGTGCGTGTCCAGCTCTACAAGTAGACATATATTTGCGAACACTCCCCCATGAGAAATAGCAATAACCATAAAGGTGTCGATATCTCGTAAACCAGCCTACGGATTTTAATAAGTCTAATAGTGTGCAAGGGTGCGTGTCCAGCTCTACTAATTGACATATATTTGCCAACGCTCCCATATGAGAAATAGCAATTACCATAAAAGGGTTTACTCGAGTCTGGGAAGACGATTTGTGTTTCTCGACTTTTCGTCTTGTTATATCTCGCAAACCAGCGTACGGACTTCAATAATTCTAATAGTGTGTAAGAGTGCGTGTTCAGCTCTACAAATCGACATATATTTGCCAACCCTCCCCCATGGGAAATAACAATAACCGCAAAATTGTCGGTATCTCGCAAACCAGCCCACGGATTTTAATAAGACTAATAGTGTGTAAGAGCGCGTGTGCAGCTCTAAAAATCGACTTATGTTTTCCAACCCTCTTCCATGAGAAATAACAATATCCGCAAAAGTGTCGATATCTCGCAAACCAGCCCACGAATTTCAATAAGTCTAATAGTCTGTAAGAGTGCGTGTCCAGCTCTACAAACCGACATATATTTGCCAACCCTCCCCCATGAGAAATAACAATAACCATAGAAGTGTCGATATCTGGCAAACCAGCCTACGGTTTTTAATAAGTCTAGTAGTGTGTAAGAGTGCGTTTCCAGCTCTACAAATCGACATATATCTGCCAACCCTCCCCCATGAGAAATAACAATATCCGCAAAACTGTCGATATCTCGCAAACCAGCTCACGGATTTTAATGAGTCTAATAGTGTGTAGGAGAGCGTGTCCAGCTCTACAAATCGACGTATATTTGCCAAGCCTCCCCCATGAGAAATAGAAATAACCGCAAAAGTGTCGATATCCCGCAAACCAGCCTACGGATTTTAATATGTATAATAGTGTGTAAGAGTGCGTGTCCAGCACTACAAATCGACGTATATTTGCCAACCCTCCCCATGAGGAATAGCAATTACCATAAAATTGTTTACTCGTGCCTGGGAAGACGATTTGGTTTTCTCGATTGTTCGTCTCCCTATATCTCGCAAACCAGCGTACGGATTCCAATAAGTCTGATAGTGTGTAAGAGTGTGTGTCCAGCTCTACAATTCGACATATATTTGCAAACACTCTCCCATGAGAAATAGCTATAACCATAAAAGTGTCGATATCTCGCAAACCAGCCTACGGATTTTAATAAGTCTAATAGTGTGCAAGGGGGCGTGTCCAGCTCTACAAATCGACATATATTCGCCAACCCTCCCCCATGAGAAATAGCAATAACCATAAAAGTGTCGATATCTCGCAAACCAGCCTACGGATTTTAATATGTCTAATAGCGTGCAGGGGTTCGTGTCCAGCTTTACAAATCGACATATTTTTGCCAACCCTCCCCCATGAGAAATAGCAATAACCATAAAAGTGTCGTTATCTCGCAAACCAGCCCACGGATTTTAATAAGCCTAATAGTGTGTAAGAGTGCGTGTCCAGCTGTACAAATCGACATATATTTGCCAACCCTCCCCCATGAGAAATAGCAATAACCGCAGAAGTGTCGATATCTCGGAAACCAGCCCACGGATTTTAATATGTCCAATAGTGTGCAAGGCTGCGTGTCCAGCTTTACAAATCGACATATATTTGCCAACCCCCCCATAAGAAATAGCAATTACCATAAAATTGTTTACTCGTGTCTGGGAGGACGATTTGGGTTTCTCGATTTTTCGTCTCCCTATATCTCGCAAACCAGCGTACGGATTTCAATAAGTCTAATAGTGTGTAAGAGTGCGTGTCCAGCTTTTCAAATCGACATATATTTGCGAACACTCCCCCATGAGAAATAGCAATAACCATAAAAGTGTCGATATATCGCAAACCAGCCTACGGATTTCAATAAGTCTAATAGTGTGTAAGAGTGCGTGTCCAGCTTTTCAAATCGACACATATTTGCCAACCTTCCCCCATGGGAAATAACAATAACCGCAAAATTGTCGATATCTCGCAAACTAGCCCACAGATTTTAATAAGTCTAGTAGTGTGTAAGAGTGCGTGTCCAGCGCTACAAATCGACATATATTTGCCAACCGTTCCCCATGAGAAATAGCAATAACCGCAAAATGATCGATATCTCGCAAACCAGCCCACGGCTTTTAATAAGTCTAATAGTGTGTAAGAGTGCGTGTCCAGCTCTACAAATCGACGTATATTTGCCAACCCTCCCCAATGAGAAATAGCAATAACCGCAGAAGTGTCGATATCTCGCAAACCAGCCCACAGAGTTTAATAAGTCTAATAGTGTGTAAGAGTGCGTGTCCAGCTCTACAAATCGACATATATTTGTCAACCCTTCCCCATGAGAAATAGCAATAACCGCAAAATGATCGATATCTCGCAAACCAGCCCACGGCTTTTAATATGTCTCATAGTGTGCAAGGGTGCGTGTCCAGCTTTACAAATCGACATATATTTGCCAACCCACCCCCATGAGAAATAGCAATTACCATAAAAGGGTTTACCCGTGTCTGTGAAAACGATTTGGGTTTCTCGATTTTTCGTCTCCCTATATCTCGCAAACCAGCGTACGGATTTCAATAAGACTAATAGTGTGTAAGAGTGCGTATCCAGCTCTACAAATCGACATACATTTGCAAACCCCCCATGGGAAATAGCTATAACCATAGAAGTGTCGATACCTCGGAAACCAGCCCACGGATTTTAATAAGTCTAATAGTGCGCAAGGGTGCGTGTCCGGCCATACAAATCGACATATATTTGCCAACCCTCCCCTATCAGAAACAGCAATTACCATAAAAGTGTTTACTCGTGTCTGGGAAGACGATTTGCGTTTCTCGATTTTTCGTCTCCCTATATCTCGCAAACCAGCGTACGGATTTCAATAAGTCTAATAGTGTGTAAGAGGGCGTGTCCAGCTCTACAAATCGACATATATTTGTCAACCCTCCCCATGGGATATAGCAATAACAGCAAAACAGTCGATATCTCGCAAACCAGCCCACGGATTTTAATAAGTCTAATAGTGTGCAAGCGTGCGTGTCCAGCTCTACAAATCGTCATATATTTGCCAACTCTACCCCATGAGAAATAGCAATAACCGCAAAAGTGTCGATATCTCGCAAACCAGCCCTCGGGGATTAATAAGTCTAACAGTGTATAAGAGTGCATGTCCAGCTCTACAAATCGACATATATTCGCCAACCCTCCCCCATGAGAAATAGCAATAACCATAAAAGTGTCGATATCTCGCAAACCAGCCTACAGATTTTAATATGTCTAATAGTGTGCAAGAGTGCGTGTCCAGTTTTACAAATCGACATATTTTGGCCAACCCTACCCCATGAGAAATAGCAATAACCATAAAAGTGTCGATATCTCGGAAACCAGCCCACGGATTTTAATAAGTCTAATAGTGTGTTAGAGTGCGTGTCCAGCTCTACAAATCGACATATATTTGCCAACCCTTCCCCATGAGAAATAGCAATAACCGCAAAATGATCGATATCTCGCAAACCAGCCCACGGCTTTTAATATGTCTAATAGTGTGCAATGGTGCGTGTCCAGCTTTACAAATCGACATATATTTGCCAACCCACCCCCATGAGAAATAGCAATTACCATAAAAGGGTTTACTCGTGTCTGTGAAGACGATTTGGGTTTCTCGATTTTTCGTCTCCCTATATCTCGCAAACCAGCGTACGGATTTCAATAAGACTAATAGTGTGTAAGAGTGCGTATCCAGCTCTACAAATCGACATATATTTGCAAACCCCCATGAGAAATAGCAATAACCATAGAAGTGTCGATACCTCGGAAACCAGCCCACGGATTTTAATAAGTCTAATAGTGCGCAAGGGTGCGTGTCCGGCCATACAAATCGACATATATTTGCCAACCCTCCCCTATCAGAAACAGCAATTACCATAAAATTGTTTACTCGTGTCTGGGAAGACGACTTGCGTTTCTCGATTTTTCGTCTCCCTATATCTCGCAAACCAGCGTACGGATTTCAATAAGTCTAATAGTGTGCAAGAGTGCGTGTCCAGCTTTACAAATCGACATCTTTTGGCCAACCCTACCCCATGAGAAATAGCAATAACCATAAAAGTGTCGTTATCTCGCAAACCAGCCCACGGATTTTAATAAGTCTAATAGTGTGTAAGAGTGCGTGTCCAGCTGTACAAATCGAAATATATTTGCCAACCCTTCCCCATGAGAAATGGCAATAACCGCAAAAGTGTCGATATCTCGGAAGCCAGCCCACGGATTTTAATATGTCCAATAGCGTGCAAGGGTGCGTGTCCAGCTTTACAAATCGACATATATTTGCCAACCCTCCCCCATGAGAAATAGCAATAACCATAAAAGTGTCGATATCTCGCAAACCAGCCTACGGACTTCAATAAGTCTAATAGTGTGTAAGAGTGCGTGTCCAGCTCTACAAATCGACATATATTTGCGAACACTCCCCTATGAGAAATAGCAATAACCATAAAAGTTTCGATATCTCGCAAACCAGCCTACGGATTTTAATAAGTCTAATAGTGTGCAAGGGTGCGTGTCCAGCTCTACAAATCGACATATATTTGCCAACGCTCCCATATGAGAAATAGCAATTACCATAAAAGGGTTTACTCGAGTCTTGGAAGACGATTTGTGTTTCTCGATTTCTCGTCTCCTTATATCTCGCAAAACAGCGTACGGACTGCAATAATTCTAATAGTGTGTAAGAGTGCGTGTTCAGCTATACAAATCGACATATATTTGCCAACCATCCACCATGGGAAATAACAATAACCGCAAAATTGTCGATATCTTGCAAACCAGCGTACGGTTTTTAATAAGTCTAGTAGTGTGTAAGAGTGCGTTTCCAGCTCTACAAATCGACATACATCCGCCAACCCTCCCCCATGAGAAATAACAATATCCGCAGAAGTGTCGATATCTCGCAAACCAGCCCACGGATTTTAATAAGTCTAATAGTGTGTAGGAGTGCGTGTCCAGCTCTACAAATCGACGTATATTTGCCAAGCCTCCCCCATGAGAAATAGAAATAACCGCAAAAGTGTCGATATCTCGCAAACCAGCCTACGGATTTTAATATGTATAATAGTGTGTAAGAGTGCGTGTCCAGCACTACAAATCGACGTATATTTGCCAAACCTACCCCATGAGGAATAGCAATTACCATAAAATTGTTTACTCGTGTCTAGGAAGACGATTTGGCTTTCTCGATTCTTCGTCTCCCTATATCTCGCAAACCAGCGTACGGATTTCAATAAGTCTGATAGTGTGTAAGAGTGCGTGTCCAGCTCTACAATTCGACAGATATTTGCAAACACCCCCCATGAGAAATAGCAATAACCATAAAAGTGTCGATATCTCGCAAACCAGCCTACGGATTTTAATAAGTCTAATAGTGTGCAAGGGGGCGTGTCCAGCTCTACAAATCGACATATATTCGCCAACCCTCCCCCATGAGAAATAGCAATAACCATAAAAGTGTCGATATCTCGCAAACCAGCCTACGGATTTTAATATGTCTAATAGTGTGCAGGGGTGCGTGTCCAGCTTTACAAATCGACATATTTTTGCCAACCCTCCCCCATAAGAAATAGCAATAACCATAAAAGAGTCGTTATCTCGCAAACCAGCCCACGGATTTTAATAAGTCTAATAGTGTGTAAGAGTGCATGTCCAGCTGTACAAATCGACATATATTTGCCAACCCTCCCCCATGAGAAATAGCAATAACCGCAAAAGTGTCGATATCTCGGAAACCAGCCCACGGATTTTAATATGTCCAATAGTGTGCAAGGCTGCGTGTCTAGCTTTACAAATCGACATATATTTGACAACCCTTCCCCATGAGAAATAGCAATAACCGCAAAATGATCGATATCTCGCAAACCAGCCCACGGCTTTTAATAAGTCTAATAGTGTGTAAGAGTGCGTGTCCAGCTCTACAAATCGACATATATTTGCCAACCCTTCCCCATGAGAAATAGCAATAACCGCAAAATGATCGATATCTCGCAAACCAGCCCACGGCTTTTAATATGTCTAATAGTGTGCAAGGGTGCGTGTCCAGCTTTACAAATCGACATATATTTGCCAACCCACCCCCATGAGAAATAGCAATTACCATAAAAGGGTTTACTCGTGTCTGTGAAGACGATTTGGGTTTCTCGATTTTTCGTCTCCCTATATCTCGCAAACCAGCGTACGGATTTCAGTAACACTAATAGTGTGTAAGAGTGCGTATCCAGCTCTACAAATCGACATATATTTGCAAACTCCCCATGAGAAATAGCAATAACCGCAAAAGTGTCGATATCTCGCAAACCAGCCCTCGGGGATTAATAAGTCTAATAGTGTGTAGGAGTGCGTGTCCAGCTCTACAAATCGACATATATTTACCAACCCTACCCCATGAGAAATAGCAATAACCGCAAAAGTGTCGATATCTCGCAAACCAGCCCTCGGGGATTAATAAGTCTAACAGTGTGTAAGAGTGCATGTCCAGCTCTACAAATCGACATATATTCGCCAACCCTCCCCCATGAGAAATAGCAATAACCATAAAAGTGTCGATATCTCGCAAACCAGCCTACAGATTTTAATATGTCTAATAGTGTGCAAGAGTGCGTGTCCAGCTTTACAAATCGACATATTTTGTCCAACCCTACCACATGAGAAATAGCAATAACCATAAAAGTGTCGTTATCTTGCAAACCAGCCCACGGATTTTAATAAGTCTAATAGTGTGTAAGAGTGCGTGTCAAGCTGTACAAATCGACATATATTTGCCAACCCTCCCCCATGAGAAATAGCAATAACCGCAAAAGTGTCGATATCTCGGAAACCAGCCCACGGATTTTAATATGTCCAATAGTGTGCAAGGGTGCGTGTCCAGCTTTACAAATCGACATATATTTGCCAACCCTCCCCCATGAGAAATAGCAATAACCATAAAAGTGTCGATATCTCGCAAACCACCCTACGGATTTTAATAAGTCTAATAGTGTGTAAGAGTGCGTGTCCAGCTCTACAAATCGACATATATTTGCGAACACTCCCCATGAGAAATAGCAATAACCATAAAAGTGTCGATATCTCGCAAACCAGCCTACGGATTTTACTAAGTCTAATAGTGTGCAAGGGTGCGTGTCCAGCTCTACAAATCGACATATATTTGCCAACGCTCCCATATGAGAAATAGCAATTACCATAAAAGGGTTTACTCGAGTCTGGGAAGACGATTTGTGTTTCTCGATTTCTCGTCTCCTTATATCTCGCAAACCAGAGTACGGACTTCAATAATTCTAATAGTGTGTAAGAGTGCGTGTTCAGCTCTACAAATCGACATATATTTGCCAACCCTCCCACATGGGAAATAACAATAACCGCAAAATTGTCGATATCTCGCAAACCAGCCCACGGATTTTAATAAGACTAATAGTGTGTAAGAGTGCGTGTCCAGCTTTACAAATCGACATATACTTGCCAACCCTCCCCCATGGGAAATAGCAATAACAGCGTAATTGTCGATATCCCGCAAACCAGCCCACAGATTTTAATAAATCTAATACTGTGTAAGAGTGCGTGTCCAGCTCTACAAATCGACATATATTTGCCAACACTCCCCCATGAGAAATAACAATAACCATAAAAGTGTCGATATCTGGCAAACCAGCCTACGGTTTTTAATAAGTCTAATAGTGTGTAAGAGTGCGTTTCCAGCTCTTCAAATCGACATATATCTGCCAACCCTCCCCCATGAGAAATAACAATATCCGCAAAAGTGTCGATATCTCGCAAACCAGCCCACGGATTTTAATAAGTCTAATAGTGTGTAGACGTGCGTGTCCAGCTCTATAAATCGACGTATATTTGCCAAGCCTCCCCCATGAGAAATAGAAATAACCGCAAAAGTGTCGATATCTCGCAAACCAGCCTACAGATTTTAATATGTCTAATAGTGTGCAAGAGTGCGTGTCCAGCTTTACAAATCGACATATTTTGGCCAACCCTACCCCATGAGAAATAGCAATAACCATAAAAGTGTCGTTATCTCGCAAACCAGCCCACGGATTTTAATAAGTCTAATAGTGTGTAAGAGTGCGTGTCCAGCTGTACAAATCGACATATATTTGCCAACCCTCCCCCATGAGAAATAGCAATAACCGCAAAAGTGTCGATATCTCGGAAACCAGCCAACGGATTTTAATATGTCCAATAGTGTGCAAGGGTGCGTGTCCAGCTTTACAAATCGACATATATTTGCCAACCCTCCCCCATGAGAAATAGCAATAACCATAAAAGTGTCGATATCTCGCAAACCAGCCTACGGATTTTAATAAGTCTAATAGTGTGCAAGGGTGCGTATCCAGCTCTACAAATCGACATATATTTGCCAACGCTCCCATATGAGAAACAGCAATTACCATAAAAGGGTTTACTCGAGTCTGGGAGGACGATTTGTGTTTCTCGATTCCTCGTCTCCTTATATCTCGCAAACCAGCGTACGGACTTCAATGATTCTAATAGTGTGTAAGAGTGCGTGTTCAGCTCTACAAATCGACATATATTTGCCAACCCTCCCCCATGGGAAATAACAATAACCGCAAAATTGTCGATATCTCGCAAACCAGCACACGGATTTTAATAAGACTAATAGTGTGTGAGAGTGCGTGTCCAGCTCTACAAATCGACTTATATTTTCCAACCCTCTTCCATGAGAAATAACAATATCCACAATAGTGTCGATATCTCGCAAACCAGCCCACGGATTTCAATAAGTCTAATAGTCTGTAAGAGTGCGTGTCCAGCTCTACAAATCGACATATATTTGCCAACCCTCCCATATGAGAAATAACAATTACCATAAAAGGGTTTACTCGCGTCTGGGAGTCGATTTGGGTTTCTCGATTTCTCGTCTCCCTAAATCTCGCAAAACAGCGTACGGACTTCAATAAGTCTAATAGTGTGTAAGGGTGCGTGTCCAGCTCTACAAATCGACATATATTTGCCAACCCTCCCCCATGGGAAATAGCAATAACAGCAAAATTGTCGATATCTCGCAAACCAGCCCACGGATTTTAATAAGTCTAATAGTGTGCAAGGGTGCGTGTCCAGCTTTACAAATCGACGTATATTTGCCAACCCTCCCCTATGAGAAATAACAATAACCATAAAAGTGTCGATATCTCGCAAACCAGCCCACGGATTCTAATAAGTCTAATAGTGTGTAAGGGTGCGTGTCCAGCTCTACAAATCGACATATATATGCCAACCCTCCCCATGGGAAATAGCAATAACAGCAAAACTGTCGATATCTCGCAAACCAGCCCACGGATTTTAATAAGTCTGATAGTGTGTAAGAGTGCGTGCCCAGCTCTACAACTGAACATGTATTTGCCAACCCTTCCCCATGAGAAATAGCAATAACCGCAAAAGTGTCGATATCTCGCAAACCAGCCCTCGGGGATTAATAAGTCTGACAGTGTGTAAGAGTGCATGTCCAGCTCTACAAATCGACATATATTCGCCAACCCTCCCCCATGAGAAATAGCAATAACCTAAAAGTGTCGATATCTCGCAAACCAGCCCTCGGGGATTAATAAGTCTGACAGTGTGTAAGAGTGCATGTCCAGCTCTACAAATCGACATATATTTGCCAACCCTCCCCATGAGATATAGCAATAACAGCAAAACTGTCGATATCTCGCAAACCAGCCGACAGATTTTAATAAGTCTAATAGTGTGTAAGAGTGCGTGTCCAGCTCTACAAATCGACATATATTTGCCAACCCTCCCCCATGAGAAATAGCAATAACCATAAAAGCGTCGATATCTTGCAAACCAGTCTACGGATTTTAATAAGTCTAATAGTGTGCAAGAGTGGCGTCTCCAGCTCTACAAATCGACATATATTTGCCAACCCTCCCCCATGGGAAATAGAAATAACAGCAAAACTGTCGATATCTCGCAAACCAGCCCACGGATCTTAATAAATCTAATAGTGTGCAAGGGTGCTTGTCCAGCTTTACAAATCGACGTATATTTGCCAACCCTCCCCCATGAGAAATAACAATGACCATAAAAGTGTCGATATCTCGCAAACCAGCCCACGGATTTAATAAGTCTAATAGTGTGTAAGGGTGCGTGTCCAGCTCTACAAAACGACATATATTTGCCAACTCTCCCCATGAGAAATAGCAATAACCGCAAAAGTGTCGATATCTCGCAAACCAGCCCACGGATTTTAATATGTCTAATAGTGTGCAAGGGTGCGTGTCCAGCTCTACAAATCGACATATATTTGCCAACCCTCCCCATGAGAAATAGCAATAACCGCAAAAGTGTCGGTATCTCGGAAACCAGCCCACGGATTTTAATATGCCTAACAGTGTGTAAGAGTGCGTGTCCAGCTCTACAAATCGACATATATTCGCCAACACTCCCCCATGAGAAATATTAATAACCATAAAAGTGTCGATATCTCGCAAACCAGCCTACGGATTTTAATATGTCTATATGATGATTTTAATATAGTGTGCAAGGCTGCGTGTCCAGCTTTACAAATCGACATATATTTGCCTACCCTCCCCCATGAGAAATAGCAATTACCATAAAATTGTTTACTCGTGTCTGGGAAGACGATTTGGGTTTCGCGACTTTTCGTCTCCCTATATCTCGCAAACCAGCGTACGGATTTCAATAAGTCTAATAGTGTGTAAGAGTGCGTGTCCAGCTCTACAAATCGACATATATATTGGCCAACCCTCCCGTATGAGAAATTGCAATTACCATAAAAGTGTTTACTCGCGTCTGGGTAGACGATTTGTGTTTCTCGATTTCTCGTCTCCTTATATCCCGCAAACCAGCGTACGGACTTCAATAAGTCTAATAGTGTGTAAGGGTGCGTGTCCAGCTCTACAAATCGACATATATTTGCCAATCCTCCCCCATGGGATATAGCAATAACAGCATAATTGTCGATATCCCGCAAACCAGCCCACGGATTTTAATAAGTCTAATAGTGTGTAAGAGTGCGTGTCTAGCTCTACAAATCGACATATATTTGCCAACCCTTCCCCATGGGAAATAATAATAACCGCAAAATTGGCTTTATCTCGCAAACCAGCCCACGGATTTTAATAAGTCTAATAGTGTGTAAGAGTGCGTGTCCAGCTCTACAAATCGACATATATTTGCCAACCCTTCCGCATGAGAAATAGCAATAACCGCAAAAGTGCCGATATCTCGCAAACCAGCCCACGGATTTTAATAAGTCTAACAGTGTGTAAGAGTGCGTGTCCAGCTCTACAAATCGACATATATTCGCCAGCCCTCCCCCATGAGAAATAGCAATAATCATAAAAGTGTCGATAACTCGCAAACCAGCCTACGGATTTTAATATAATAATAATAATAATAATAATAATAATAATAATAATAATAATAATAATAATAATAATAATAATAATAATAATAATAATAATAATAATAATAATAATAATAATAATAATAATAATAATAATAATTCAGGGGATTGCTATCTTGGGAAGTACTAACCTCTTAAGGAGGGTACTATCGACATAATATTATTTACTAATGCAATATTAATTAGTTTCAGATATCTTTGCTGTTGTCGCCGTGAGGACCGTTTACGTAGATAAAAGTCTGGACTTCTCTACTGCGTTCACCCTTCACGAAGACATGAATACATATTATTGTAGTTGTAGTAGTTTATATTGTGTAATTTATTTCCACCACGCTGTGGCGGTTTTCGGCAGTTTTCCGACTTCTCCACCATAGCAAGGAATCTTGGCGTTGGGTTCAAAATTCAAAATTGGGTTTGTGCTGCAGAACATTCCCCCCTTTACCAAAGGGAGTACCCTAGACTTCGGCGAAGTTCGGTACTACCCATTTTGGCCTGGTGCTTCACATCTATTTTTAAAATTCATAGTACCACTTTTGAAATTGTATGTTTAAAAAAATTGTATTAATTTATTTATATATGTATACCTATGTGATGTATCAGAGAATGACAATAAATAATAATAATAATAATAATAATAATAATAATAATAATAATAATAATAATAATAATAATAATAATAATAATAATAATAATAATAATAATAATAATAATAATAATAATAATAATAATAATAATAATAATAATAATAATAATAATAATAATAATAATAATAATAATAATAATAATAATAATAATAATAATAATAATAATAATAATAATAATAATAATAATAATAATAATAATGCGTTTATTGTAGGTCTGAGCAGAGAATTCAAATATATTAACAAAATTACAGGAAAAACTAATAACTAAAATTAGGATAACTCTAATACAGACCTATACAACCCGACGGTAAAAAATTCGGCCAAGGCCGCTCTTCCATTTCCTCCATCATACAAAATAAACAAATATTTCCAACCGACAACAAAATAGACTCATATACATAATTCTAAGCTTAATAATAAATTCTTAATCATAAAGTGTAATCTTAAGCACAAAATTAAACATAAACTAAAAATGCAACTGTCCGGGCACACCACGCAGCCGCCTGCTCCAAATCAAAACAGATCCCGAGACGACAAAGAGTAAAAAATGAAATTAAAATGGGTGCACCACTGTCCAAATATCCCGCCCAATCCGACATTCACCAAAATTTACCTCGTCCCCCCAACACTCCGACCCTCATCCTAAACTGTCATTCCGATGAAGACAATCTCACAACAGAAGAAACATAATTATAGATTCTAGTTATTTGATACGAGAAGCTGTTCTTGAAAAATTCGGTTTTGTGCGTTGGAGGCGTCAATGTTCCCTTGAATCTAATGTTAAGATTGTGCACATCCGACCGAAATGAAATTTTTCGAAATAAATAAGCGGGCTTCTAAGTCATAATCACCTTTCGAAATAGGAGGGTGGCATGCATGAGACGTCGCGCGTTTATAACCAACCCCCAGACTGACGGTGAGGGGTGTTGGTTGGTCAGCCGAGCGGATGCTGTTTATTAGATGTTATTTAGTAAAAATGATATACAGAGTGGTGGGCGGGCTAGCTTATGCAGGCTTTGATGTTCATGCCCAAGCTTGTAACAAAAGAAAAGGTACTTACCGTTCCAAAATAAAGCTTAATATTTGTTCACTAAGGTAATCAATGAAAACAACCAAATCTTCGACAATAGATATAATGAAAAATAATAGAAAATTTAACAAAAATTTATAAAGTATGACAAAACAAAGGTAAAACGTTCAGAACTAAAAAAAATAAAAATGACAGAAATGAATTATACTTAGAATTACTTGAACAATAATACTCAATTATCAAATTAAATAAAGGTTAATAATAAAAAAAAATTAATAAGACAGAACAAGAACTTGTATCGTGAACGTTAGAACAAAACATAAAGTGAAATAACGGTAAAACCAACTTTAACAGATACTATCATCAAAGTTACAGGTATCTAGGATTTTACGATATATTGAACAATTAATACGTCTCTTTTCAACCCTCTACCACAAGCGTAAACAAAACCAATTACAATTATACTCGGTGCTAGGCAATTTTAAGTCGAACACACAATTCCTACCTTGAGTTTCGACAATGAGGTAATCCAAAATAATCCAAATATCCAAAATAAATGCACTAAAATCGTTCTCTCAGCAATGTAGGTACCACAATTAACACAACGCGGATTTCGCGAATTATCCGAACAAAGGAATGAACAAAAATTTATAATAAAAACTACACCAAAGAATTACCCAAAAATGAAAAATGCACTAAAGAATCACCAAATCAAAACTGAACTAAACTAAACTAACCGAACAGCCCGAACTGCCAACTCCTGAACTGGTCAAATTTATAATGAAAAGTGAACCTCGTGGACAGCTCTGCTCCACCTTTTATAACAAACGGTGTAGTGTGTATCCATATGGATATTCCTGGGGCACCAATCAAGAACACAACTTTTTACCGTCTAATGTTCCGGTTGGCTACTCCTTTGCACTTTTTACCCCCAGTCTTCAACCTAGTGGTTAAGACAAAGGAAAATCTTCTGGATCTTTTCATTTGGGCTTGTCCGGGGCACCAATGAAATTAGTTAAACATATCTACGCTTTTGGACAAAGAACTGGTGTTTTAAGACCCGCCCCTATAAACTCAGCAAAATCATATCGCTGGCTTCAGGGATGTTTATATTTGAACCGTGAGACCACTTGATAAAAGTTTTCTCACCAGGCGGTTCCTTTGGAACTCAATACTAATGATAATGAAACTTATAACTGTACCTTCGTTGGCAAGGGCCAGACTAAACCTATAAATATACTTTCATATTTTTGGTACCACCAACGTTCGGACCGATAAAGATTCAACAATGCCTCGCCTTGTGATAGAGTTGGTTTATTCATAATATAATACGGGAATAAAAAGTTTGCCTTAAAAATAATATCTTTCAATGTTACTGCATTTCTGGGATATCCCGTAACGCGGGTGGTTACACGTTCATATTTAGCCAGTCGGCCTCCACGAGCTTACAGCTAACATGGTCACGTCGCCTTAGCCCAAACATCAACCGCAAACACGAATTTTGCACCTTCTAAATCTTATTCTTAATGACACTTGAAAGAAATGGGTAGTACAATGGCGCCCCATAATTAAAGTGTGATAACACTAAGCTATTACATAGTAGACGTTTTGTGCTTCTATTAACAAATTTTCGGTTGCTGTAAATTAATTTTAAACTGGCGTAAGCTTTGCTAATGCATTTATTAAAATGGTCATCAAACTTGAGGTTGTCATCAATGATTATTCCAAGGTTTTTCACTTTATCGTTCAGCGCCAGAGTACCACCATTTATTGAAATATTTATGTTGTTGCGTATACTATCTTTTACATGTTTAGGGCCAAAAAGTATGAGCTCGGTCTTGCTAGCATTAATGTCCAAGCCGTGGCGCACAGACGCATCAATAAGCCGCCGGATATCGCTGTTCATCTTGGTGCATGCCCCCTCTACCTCATCTGCGGAAAATGAGATGTAAAGCTGCGTATCGTCTGCGTACCAATGAGCGAGGCAGTAAAGTATATATTTTTTTAAATTACTGATGTATAAACTGAAGAGGAAGGGGGAGACAACCGAGCCCTGTGGACAACCCTTTGTAATTTCCACGTAATTAGAGTCAGTTCCATTAACCACCACTTTTTGTTCTCGAAGACGCATAAAATCGGTCAACAAATCAGATGCTTTCTCCTGAAGGCCCATATAATGAAACACAGAGGACATCAACGCATGGTTTATTTTGTCGAACGCTTTAGAATAATCCAACAAGCACAGGAGCGTAGCCTCGCCCCTGTCTGAAGCTCGCAGAATGTCATCAACAATGTTGATCAACGCCGTGGTGCAACTGAAACCAGGTCGGAAACCAGACTGGTTATCCGGAAGCAGACCATTATCAACGACATATGCCATGAGCTGTTTATGAAGTATCTTCTCCATCAACTTAGACAGCACCGGCAAAATGCTCACCGGACGCAGATCAGAAAACGTCTCTGGATTTTTATTTTTGGGCAGTGGCACCACAATTGCCCTCTTCCACTGAGTGGGAAACCGGCCACTTCTAATGCTCGCGTTTACATTCTCCCTAATGTAAGGAATTATATGAGGGCAGCAACAATTAATCATTTTTATATTCAACCCGTCGGACCCCATTGCATTACTGGTAATCGTTTTTAGCATCATCTCCACTTCATGATCATTTACCTCGGAAAAAGCAAAAGTAACTTTAGGCTGAACATTACTTAGATAGAACGGATGCAATCCATTATCCACATTACAGTTGCCAGAGACAACACTAGCAAAATATCGATTGATTGAGTCTGGGTGTGACAAATGAGGTGGTAACGAGCGGGGACATGTATTATACAGTCCACATTTTTTAATGCATTCCAAGGATTTTTGTTTTCAATCAATTGCCTTTCAAAATATACTTTCTTTTCTCGGTTAATCGCTGCCCTTACATAATTCCTAAGATCTTTATAGTAACACCACGTCTCTTCACTAGTGGTCAGTTTAAACTGCTTGTAAGCATCGTCTCGAAGACGCTGCATAACCTTAATTGTGTCAGTTATCCAGGGAGACGACGGCTTTCGCTGCCCAATTCTCTTTAGCGGTGCATGATAATTGAAGGCCAATAAAATTCCTTTGGTAAGAAAGCTTACTTTATCAGTAACATCCGAAATATCAAAAATCTCGAAAAAAGGAAAGCTGTATAAATCCAACAAAAATGAGTGAAGCTCAAAGTTTCTGAAGGACCGAATAATTCGATAGGAAGGTCGGTGCACTACCGATTCAATAGCTAATTTGCAAAACACAGCATCGTGGTCAGAGACGCCTCCCGACGAAAACGATCCAGACTCTCTAATAGTAACTATATCTAATAGTGTGCAAGGGTGCGTGTTCAGCTTTACGAATCGACATATTTTTGCCAACCCTCCCCCATGAGAAATAGCAATAACCATAAAAGTGTCGTTATCTCGCAAACCAGCACACGGATTTTAATAAGTCTAATAGTGTGCAAGAACGCGTGTCCAGCTCTACAAATCGACATATATATGCCAAACCTCCCATATGAGAAATAACAATTACCATAAAAGAGTTTACTCGCGTCTGGAAAGACGATTTGGGTTTCTCGATTTCTCGTCTCCCTAAATCTCGCAAAACAGCGTACGGACTTCAATTAGTCTAATAGTGTATAAGGGTGCGTGTCCAGCTCTACAAATCGACATATATTTGCCAACCCTCCCCATGGGAAATAGCAATAACAGCAGAATTGTCGATATCTTGCAAACCAGCTCACGGATTTTAATAAGTCTAATAGTGTGCAAGAACGCGTGTCCAGCTCTACAAATCGACATATATATGCCAACCTCCCATATGAGAAATAACAATTACTACCCAGACGCGAGTAGTCTGGGAAGACGATTTGGGTTTCTCGATTCTTCGTCTTCCTATATCTCGCAAACCAGGGAACGGATTTCAATAAGTCTAATAGTGTGTAAGAGTGCGTGTCCAGCTCTACGAGTCGACATATATTTGCCAACCCTTCCCCATGGGAAATGGCAATAACAGCAAAACTGTCGATATCTCGCAAACCAGCCCACGGATTTTAATAAGTCTAATAGTGTGTAAGAGTGCGTGTCCAGCTCTACAAATCGACATATATTTGCCAACCCTCCCCCATGAGAAATAGCAATAACCATAAAAGCGTCGATATCTCGCAAACCAGTCTACGGATTTTAATAAGTCTAATAGTGTGCAAGAGTGCGTGTCCAGCACTACAAATCGACATATATTTTCCAACCCTCCCCTATGAGAAATAGCAATTACCATAAAAGTGTTTACTCGTGTCTGGGAAGACGATTTGGGTTTCTCGATTCTTCGTATCCCTATACCTCGCAAACCAGCGTACGGATTTCAATAAGTCTAATAGTGTGTAAGAATGCGTGTCCAGCTCCATAAATCGACATATATTTGCCAACCCTCCCCCATGGGAAATAGCAATAACAGCAAAGCTGTCGATATCTCGCAAACCAGCCCACGGATTTTAATATGTCTAATAGTGTGCAAGGGTGCGTGTCCAGCTCTACAAATCGACATATATTTGCCAACCCTCCCCATGAGCAATAGCAATAACCGCAAAAGTGTCGATATCTCGGAAACCAGCCCACGGATTTTAGTATGTCTAATAGTGTGCAAGGGTGCACATCCAGCTTTACAAATCTACATATATTTGCCATCCCCCATGAGGAACAGCAATTACCATAAAAGTGTTTACTCGTGTCTCTGAAGACGTTTTGGGTTTCTCGATTCTTCGTCTCCATATATCTCGCAAACCAGCGTACGGATTTCAATAAGTCTAATGGTGTGTAAGGGTGCGTGTCCAGCTCTACGAGTCGACATATATTTGCCAACCCTTCCCCATAGGAAATGGCAATAACAGCAAAACAGTCGATATCTCGCAAACCAGCCCACGGATTTTAATAAGTCTAATAGTGTGCAAGAGTGCGTGTCCAGCTCTACAAATCGACATATATTTGCCAACCCTCCCCCATGAGAAATAGCAATAACCATAAAAGCATCGATATCTTGCAAACCAGTCTACGGATTTTAATAAGTCTAATAGTGTGCAAGAGTGCGTGTCCAGCACTACAAATCGACATATATCTTCCAACCCTCCCCTATGAGAAATAGCAATTACCATAAAAGTGTTTACTCGTATCTGGGAAGACGATTTGGGTTTCTCGATTTTTCGTATCCCTATATCTCGCAAACCAGCGTACGGATTTCAATAAGTCTAATAGTGTGTAAGAGTGCGTGTCCAGCTCTATAAATCGACATATATTTGCCAACCCTCCCCCATGGGAAATAGCAATAACAGCAAAGCTGTCGATATCTCGCAAACCAGCCCACGGATTTTAATATGTCTAATAGTGTGCAAGGGTGCGTGTCCAGCTCTACAAATCGACATATATTTGCCAACCCTCCCCCATGAGAAATATCAATAACCATAAAAGCGTCGATATCTCGCAAACCAGTCTACGGATTTTAATAAGTCTAATAGTGTGCAAGAGTGGCGTCTCCAGCTCTACATATCAACATATATTTGCCAACCCTCCCCATGGGAAATAGCAATAACAGCAAAACTGTCGATATCTCGCAAACCAGCCCACGGATTTTAATAAGTCTAATAGTGTGCAAGGGTGCTTGTCCAGCTTTACAAATCGACGTATAATTGCCAACCCTCCCCATGACCGATAGCAGTAACCGCAAAAGTGTCGATATCCCGGAAACCAGCCCACGGACCTTAATATGTCTAATAGTGTGCAAGGGTGCGTGTCCAGCTCTACAAATCGACACATATTTGCCAGCCCTCCCCATGAGAAATAGCAATAACCGCAAAAGGGTCGATATCTCGGAAACCAGCCCACGGATTTTAATAAGTCTAACAGTGTGTAAGAGTGCGTGTCCAGCTCTACAAATCGACATATATCCGCCAACACTCCCCCATGAGAAATAGCAATAACCATAAAAGCGTCGATATCTCGCAAACCAGCCTACGGATTTTAATATGTGTAATAGTGTGCAAGGGTGCGTGTCCAGCTTTACAAATCGACATATTTTTGCCAACCCTCCCCCATGAGAAATTGCAATAACCATAAAAGTGTCGTTATCTTGCAACCCAGCCCACGGATTTTAATAAGTCTAATAGTGTGTAAGAGTGCGTGTCCAGCTGTACAAATCGTCATATATTTGGCAACCCTCCCCCATGAGAAATAGCAATAACCGCAAAAGTGTCGATATCTCGGAAACCAGACCAGGGACTTTAATATGACCAATAGTGTGAAAGGGTGCGTGTCCAGCTTTACAAATCGACATATATTTGCCTACCCTCCCCCATGAGAAATAGCAATTACCATAAAGTTGTTTACTCGTGTCTGGGAAGACGATTTGGGTTTCTCGACTTTTCGTCTCCCTATATCTCGCAAACCAGCGTACGGATTTCAATAAGTCTAATAGTGTCTAAGAGTGCGTGTCCAGCTCTACAAATCGACATATATTTGCGAACACTCCCCCATGTGAAATAGCAATAATCATAAAAGTGTCGATACCTCGCAAAACAGCCTACGGATTTTAATAGGTCTAATAGTGTGCAAGGGTGCGTGTCCAGCTCTACAAATCGACATATATATTGGTCAACCCTCCCATATGAAAAATAGCAATTACCATAAAAGCGTTTACTCGCGTCTGGGTAGACGATCTGTGTTTCTCGATTTCTCGTCTCCTTATATCCCGCAAACCAGCCTGCGGACTTCAATATGCCTAATAGTGTTAGAGTGCGTGTCCAGCTCTACAAATAGACATATATTTGCCAACCCTCCCCCATGGTATATAGCAATAACAGCATAATTGTTGATATCCCGCAAACCAGCCCACGGATTTTAATAAGTCTAATAGTATGTAAGAGTGCATGTCCAGCTCTACAAATCGACATATATTTGCCAACCATTCCCCATGAGAAATAGCAATAACCGCAAAAGTGTCGAAATCTTGCAAACCAGCCCAAGGATTTTAATAAGTCTAATAGTGTGTAAGAGTGCGTGTCCAGCTCTACAAATCGACATATATTTGCCAACCCTGCCAGATGAGAAATAGCAATAACCGCAAAGGTGTCGATATCTCGGAAACCAGCACACGGACTTTAATATGTCTAATAGTGTGCAAGGGTGCGTGTCCAGCTTTACAAATCGACATATATTTGCCAACCCTCCCCCGTGAGAAATAGCAATTACCATAAAAGTGTTTACTCGTGTCTGGGAAGACGATTTGGGTTTCTCGATTCTTCGGCTCCCTATATCTCGCAAACCAGCGAACGGATTTCAATAAGTCTAATAGTGTGCAAGAGCGCGTGTCCAGCTCCATAAACCGACATATATTTGCCAACCTTCCCATCTGAGAAATAGCAATTACCATAAAAGGGTTTACTCGCGTCTGGGAAGACGATTTGGGTTTCTCGATTTCTCGTCTCCCCATATCTCGCAAACCAGCGTACGGCTTCAATAAGTCTAATAGTGTGTAGGAGTGCGTGTCCAGCTCAACAAATCGACATATATTTGCCAACCCTCCCAATGGGAAATAACAATAACCGCAAAATTGTCGATATCTCGCAAACCAGCCAACGGATTTTAATAAGTCCAATAGTGTGTAAGAGTGCGTGTCCACCTCTACAAATCTACATATATTTGCCAACCCTTCCCCATGAGAAATAGTAATAATCAAAAAAGTGTCGATATCTCGCAAACCTGCCTACGGATTTTAATATGTCTAATAGTGTGCAAGGGTGCGTGTCCAGCTTTACAAATCGACATATTTTTGCCAACCCTCCCCCATGAGAAATAGCAATAAGTATAAAAGTGTCGTTATCTCGCAAACCAGCCCACGGATTTTAATAGGTCTAATAGTGTGTAAGAGTGCGTGTCCAGCTGAACAAATCGACATATATTTGCCAACTCTCCCCCATGAGAAATAGCAATAACCACAAAAGTGTCGACATCTCGGAAACCAGCCCACGGACTTCAATATGTCCCATAGTGTGCAAGGATGCGTGTCCAGCTTTACAAATCGACATATATATGCCAACCCTCCCCCATGAGAAATAACAATTACCATAATATTGTTTACTCGTGTCTGGGAAGACGATTTGGGCTTCTCGATTATTCGTCTCCCTATATCTCGCAAACCAGCGTACGGGTCTCAATAAGTCTAATAGTGTGTAAGAGTGCGTGTCCAGCTCTACAAATCGACATATATTTGCGAACACTCCCCCATGAGAAATAGCAATTACCATAAAATTGTTTACTCGTGTCTGGGAAGACGATGTGGGTTTCTCGATTTCTCGTCTCCCTATATCTCGCAAACCAGCGTACGGACTTCAATAAGTCTAATAGTGTGTAAGAGTGCGTGTCCAGCTCTACAAATCGACATATATTTGCCAACCGTTCCCCATGAGAAATAGCAATAACCGCAAAAGAATCGATATCTCGCAAACCAGCCCACGGATTTTAATAAGTCTAATAGTGTGTAAGAGTGCGTGTCCAGCTCTACAAATCGACATATGTTTGCGAAGCCCCCCATGAGAAATAGCAATAACCATAAAAGCGTCGATATCTCGCAAACCAGCCTACGGATTTTAATATGTCTAATAGTGTGCAAGGGTGCGTGTCCAGCTCTACAAATCGACATATTTTTGCCAACCCTCCCCCATGAGAAATTGCAATAACCATAAAAGTGTCGTTATCTTGCAAACCAGCCCACGGATTTTAATAAGTCTAATAGTGTGTAAGAGTGCGCGTCCAGCTGTACAAATCGTCATATATTTGCCAACCCTCCCCCATGAGAAATAGCAATAACCGCAAAAGTGTCGATATCTCGGAAACCAGACCACGGACTTTAATATGTCCAATAGTGTGTAAGGGTGCGTGTCCAGCTTTACAAATCGACATATATTTGCCTACCCTCCCCCATGAGAAATAGCAATTACCATAAAGTTGTTTACTCGTGTCTGGGAAGACGATTTGGGTTTCTCGACTATTCGTCTCCCTATATCTCGCAAACCAGCGTACGGATTTCAATAAGTCTAATAGTGTGTAAGAGTGCGTGTCCAGCTCTACAAATCGACATATATTTGCGGACACTCCCCCATGTGAAATAGCAATAATCATAAAAGTGTCGATATCTCGCAAAACAGCCTACGGATTTTAATAGGTCTAATAGTGTGCAAGTGTGCGTGTCCAGCTCTACAAATCGACATATATATTGGCCAACCCTCCCATATGAAAAATAGCAATTACCATAAAAGCGTTTACACGCGTCTGGGTAGACGATCTGTGTTTCTCGATTTCTCGTCTCCTTATATCCCGCAAACCAGCGTACGGACTTCAATATGCCTAATAGTGTTAGAGTGCGTGTCCAGCTCTACAAATAGACATATATTTGCCAACCCTCCCCCATGGTATATAGCAATAACAGCATAATTGTTGATATCTCGCAAACTAGCCCACGGATTTTAATAAGTCTAATAGTGTGTAAGAGTGCATATCCAGCTCTACAAATCGACATATATTTGCCAACCATTCCCCATGAGAAATAGCAATAACCGCAAAAGTGTCGAAATCTTGCAAACCAGCCCACGGATTTTAACAAGTCTAATAGTGTGTAAGAGTGCGTGTCCAGCTCTACAAATCGACATATATTTGCCAACCCTCCCCCATGGGAAATAACAATAACCGCAGAATTGTCGATATCTCGCAAACTAGCCCACGGATTTTAATAAGTCTAATAGTGTGTAAGAGTGCATGTCCAGCTCTACAAATCGACATATATTTGCCAACCATTCCCCATGAGAAATAGCAATAACCGCAAAAGTGTCGAAATCTTGCAAACCAGCCCAAGGATTTTAATAAGTCTAATAGTGTGTAAGAGTGCGTGTCCAGCTCTACAAATCGACATATATTTGCCAACCCTGCCAGATGAGAAATAGCAATAACCGCATAGGTGTCGATATCTCGGAAACCAGCACACGGACTTTAATATGTCTAATAGTGTGCAAGGGTGCGTGTCCAGCTTTACAAATCGACATATATTTGCCAACCCTCCCCCGTGAGAAATTGCAATTACCATAAAAGTGTTTACTCGTGTCTGGGAAGACGATTTGGGTTTCTCGATTCTTCGTCTCGCTATATCTCGCAAACCAGCGAACGGATTTCAATAAGTCTAATAGTGTGCAAGAGTGCGTGTCCAGCTCCATAAATCGACATATATTTGCCAACCTTCCCATCTGAGAAATAGCAATTACCATAAAAGGGTTTACTCGCGTCTGGGAAGACGATTTGGGTTTCTCGATTTCTCGTCTCCCCATACCTCGCAAACCAGCGTACGGCTTCAATAAGTCTAATAGTGTGTAAGAGTGCGTGTCCAGCTCAACAAATCGACATATATTTGCCAACCCTCCCCATGGGAAATAACAATAACCGCAAAATTGTCGATATCTCGCAAACCAGCCAACGGATTTTAATAAGTCCAATAGTGTGTAAGAGTGCGTGTCCACCTCTACAAATCTACATATATTTGCCAACCCTTCCCCATGAGAAATAGTAGTAATCAAAAAAGTGTCGATATCTCGCAAACCTGCCTACGGATTTTAATATGTCTAATAGTGTGCAAGGGTGCGTGTCCAGCTTTACAAATCGACATATTTTTGCCAACCCTCCCCCATGAGAAATAGCAATAAGTATAAAAGTGTCGTTATCTCGCAAACCAGCCCACGGATTTTAATAAGTCTAATAGTGTGTAAGAGTGCGTGTCCAGCTGAACAAATCGACATATATTTGCCAACTCTCCCCCATGAGAAATAGCAGTAACCACAAAAGTGTCGACATCTCGGAAACCAGCCCACGGACTTCAATATGTCCAATAGTGTGCAAGGATGCGTGTCCAGCTTTACAAATCGACATATATATGCCAACCCTCCCCCATGAGAAATAACAATTACCATAATATTGTTTATTCGTGTCTGGGAAGACGATTTGGGCTTCTCGATTATTCGTCTCCCTATATCTCGCAAACCAGCGTACGGGTCTCAATAAGTCCAATAGTGTGTAAGAGTGCGTGTCCAGCTCTACAAATCGACATATATTTGCGAACACTCCCCCATGAGAAATAGCAATCACCATAAAATTGTTTACTCGTGTCTGGGAAGACGATGTGGGTTTCTCGATTTCTCGTCTCCCTATATCCCGCAAACCAGCGTACGGACTTCAATAAGTCTAATAGTGTGTAAGAGTGCGTGTCCAGCTCTACAAACCGACATATATTAGCCAACCATCCCCCGTGGGAAATAGCAATAACAGCGAAATTGTCGATATCCCGCAAACCAGCCCACGGATTTTAATAGGTCTAATAGTGTGTAAGAGTGCGTGTCCAGCTCTACAAATCGACATATATTTGCCAACCGTTCCCAATGAGAAATAGCAATAACCGCAAAAGTATCGATATCTCGCAAACCAGCCCACGGATTTTAATAAGTCTAATAGTGTGTAAGAGTGCGTGTCCAGCTCTACAAATCGACATATATCTGCCAACCCTCCCCCATGAGAAATAGCAATAACCATAAAAGTGTCGATATCTCGCAAACAAGCCTACGGATTTTAATATGTCTAATAGCGTGCAAGGGTGCGTGTCCAGCTTTACAAATCGGCATATATTTGCCAAACCTCCCCCATGAGAAATACCAATAACCATAAAAGTGTCGATATCTCGCAAACCAGATCACGGATTTTAAAAAGTCTAATAGTGTGTAAGAGTGCGTGTCCAGCTCTACAAATCGACATATTTTTGCCAACCCACCCCCATGAGAAATAGCAATTACCATAAAAGTGTTTACTCGTGTCTGGGAAGACGATTTGGTTTTCTCGATTTTTCGTCTCCCTATATCTCGCAAACCAGCGTACGGATTTCAATAAGTCTAATAGTGTGTAAGAGTGCGTGTCCAGCTCTACAAATCGACATATATTTGCGAAGCCCCCCATGAGAAATACCAATAACCGTAAAAGTGTCGATATCTCGCAAACCAGCCTACGGATTTTAATAAGTCTAATAGTGTGCAAGAGTGCGTGTCCAGCTTTACAAATCTACGTATATTTGCCAACCCTCCCCCATGACAAATAACAATAACCATAAAAGTGTCGATATCTCGCAAACCAGCCCACGGATTCTAACAAGTCTAATAGTGTGTAAGGGTGCGTGTCCGGCTCTACAAATCGACATATATATGCCAACCCTCTCCATGAGTAATAGCAATAACAGCAAAAGTGTCGACATCTCGGAAACCAGCCCACGGATTTTAATAAGTCTAATAGTGTGTAAGAGTGCGTGTCCAGCTCTACAAATCGACATATATTTGCCAACCCTCCCCCATGAGAAATAGCAATAACCGCAAAGGTGTCGATATCTCGGAAACCAGAACACGGATTTTAATGTGTCTAATAGTGTGCAAGGGTGCGTGTCCAGCTTTACAAATCGACATATATTTGTCAACCCTCCCCCGTGAGAAATAGCAATTACCATAAAAGGGTTTACTCGCGTCTGGGAAGACGATTTGGGTTTCTCGATTTCTCGTCTCCCCATACCTCGCAAACCAGCGTACGGCTTCAATAAGTCTAATAGTGTGTAAGAGTGCATGTCCAGCTCAACAAATCGACATTTATTTGCCAACCCTCCCCATGGGAAATAACAATAACCGCAAAATTGTCGATATCTCGCAAACCAGCCAACGGATTTTAATAAGTCCAATAGTGTGTAAGAGTGCGTGTCCACCTCTACAAATCTACATATATTTGCCAACCCTTCCCCATGAGAAATAGTAATAATCAAAAAAGTGTCGATATCTCGCAAACCTGCCCACGGATTTTAATATGTCTAATAGTGTGCAAGGGTGCGTGTCCAGCTTTACAAATCGACATATATATGCCAACCCTCCCCCATGAGAAATAACAATTACCATAATATTGTCTACTCGTGTCTGGGAAGACGATTTGGGCTTCTCGATTATTTGTCTCCCTATATCTCGCAAACCAGCGTACGGGTCTCAATAAGTCTAATAGTGTGTAAGAGTGCGTGTCCAGCTCTACAAATCGACATATATTTGCGAACACTCCCCCATGAGAAATAGCAATTACCATAAAATTGTTTACTCGTGTCTGGGAAGACGATGTGGGTTTCTCGATTTCTCGTCTCCCTATATCTCGCAAACCAGCGTACGGACTTCAATAAGTCTAATAGTGTCAATATATTAGCCAACCATCCCCCGTGGGAAATAGCAATAACAGCGAAATTGTCGATATCCCGCAAACCAGCCCACGGATTTTAATAGGTCTAATAGTGTGTAAAAGTGCGTGTTCAGCTCTACAAATCGACATATATTTGCCAACCGTTCCCCATGAGAAATAGCAATAACCGCGAAAGTATCGATATCTCGCAAACCGGCCCACGGATTTTAATAAGTCCAATAGTGTGTAAGAGTGCGTGTCCAGCTCTACAAATCGACATATATATATGCCAACCCTCCCCCATGAGAAATAGCAATAACCATAAAAGTGTCGATATCTCGCAAACAAGCCTACCGATTTTAATATGTCTAATAGCGTGCAAGGGTGCGTGTCCAACTTTACAAATCGGCATATATTTGCCAAACCTCCCCCATGAGAAATAGCAATAACCGCAAAAGTGTCGATATCTCGCAAACCAGCCTACGGACTTTAATATGTCTGATAGTGTGCAAGGGTGCGTGTCCAGCTTTACAAATCGACATATTTTTGCCAACCCTCCCCCATGAGAAATTGCAATAACCATAAAAGTGTCGTTATCTTGCAAACCAGCCCACGGATTTTAATAAGTCTAATAGTGTGTAAGAGTGCGTGTCCAGCTGTACAAATCGTCATATATTTGCCAACTCTCCCCCATGAGAAATAGCAATAACCGCAAAAGTGTCGATATCTCGGAAACCAGGCCACGGACTTTAATATGTTCAATAGTGTGCAAGGGTGCGCGTCCAGCTTTACAAATCGACATATATTTGCCTACCCTCCCCCATGAGAAATAGCAATTACCATAAAGTTGTTTACTCGTGTCTGGGAAGACGATTTGGGTTTCTCGACTTTTCGTCTCCCTATATCTCGCAAACCAGCGTACGGATTTCAATAAGTCTAATAGTGTGTAAGAGTGCGTGTCCAGCTCTACAAATCGACATATATTTGCGGACACTCCCCCATGTGAAATAGCAATAATCATAAAAGTGTCGATATCTCGCAAAACAGCCTACGGATTTTAATAGGTCTAATAGTGTGCAAGGGTGCGTGTCCAGCTCTACAAATCGACATATATATTGGCCAACCCTCCCATATGAAAAATAGCAATTACCATAAAAGCGTTTACTCGCGTCTGGGTAGACGATCTGTGTTTCTCGATTTCTCGTCTCCTTATATCCCGCAAACCAGCGTACGGACTTCAATATGCCTAATAGTGTTAGAGTGCGTGTCCAGCTCTACAAATAGACATATATTTGCCAACCATTCCCCATGAGAAATAGCAATAACCGCAAAAGTGTCGAAATCTTGCAAACCAGCCCAAGGATTTTAATAAGTCTAATAGTGTGTAAGAGTGCGTGTCCAGCTCTACAAATCGACATATATTTGCCAACTCTCCCCCATGAGAAATAGCAATAAGTATAAAAGTGTCGTTATCTCGCAAACCAGCCCACGGATTTTAATAAGTCTAATAGTGTGTAAGAGTGCGTGTCCAGCTGAACAAATCGACATATATTTGCCAACTCTCCCCCATGAGAAATAGCAGTAACCACAAAAGTGTCGACATCTCGGAAACCAGCCCACGGACTTCAATATGTCCAATAGTGTGCAAGGATGCGTGTCCAGCTTTACAAATCGACATATATATGCCAACCCTCCCCCATGAGAAATAACAATTACCATAATATTGTTTATTCGTGTCTGGGAAGACGATTTGGGCTTCTCGATTATTCGTCTCCCTATATCTCGCAAACCAGCGTACGGGTCTCAATAAGTCCAATAGTGTGTAAGAGTGCGTGTCCAGCTCTACAAATCGACATATATTTGCGAACACTCCCCCATGAGAAATAGCAATCACCATAAAATTGTTTACTCGTGTCTGGGAAGACGATGTGGGTTTCTCGATTTCTCGTCTCCCTATATCCCGCAAACCAGCGTACGGACTTCAATAAGTCTAATAGTGTGTAAGAGTGCGTGTCCAGCTCTACAAACCGACATATATTAGCCAACCATCCCCCGTGGGAAATAGCAATAACAGCGAAATTGTCGATATCCCGCAAACCAGCCCACGGATTTTAATAGGTCTAATAGTGTGTAAGAGTGCGTGTCCAGCTCTACAAATCGACATATATTTGCCAACCGTTCCCAATGAGAAATAGCAATAACCGCAAAAGTATCGATATCTCGCAAACCAGCCCACGGATTTTAATAAGTCTAATAGTGTGTAAGAGTGCGTGTCCAGCTCTACAAATCGACATATATCTGCCAACCCTCCCCCATGAGAAATAGCAATAACCATAAAAGTGTCGATATCTCGCAAACAAGCCTACGGATTTTAATATGTCTAATAGCGTGCAAGGGTGCGTGTCCAGCTTTACAAATCGGCATATATTTGCCAAACCTCCCCCATGAGAAATACCAATAACCATAAAAGTGTCGATATCTCGCAAACCAGATCACGGATTTTAAAAAGTCTAATAGTGTGTAAGAGTGCGTGTCCAGCTCTACAAATCGACATATTTTTGCCAACCCACCCCCATGAGAAATAGCAATTACCATAAAAGTGTTTACTCGTGTCTGGGAAGACGATTTGGTTTTCTCGATTTTTCGTCTCCCTACATCTCGCAAACCAGCGTACGGATTTCAATAAGTCTAATAGTGTGTAAGAGTGCGTGTCCAGCTCTACAAATCGACATATATTTGCGAAGCCCCCCATGAGAAATACCAATAACCGTAAAAGTGTCGATATCTCGCAAACCAGCCTACGGATTTTAATAAGTCTAATAGTGTGCAAGAGTGCGTGTCCAGCTTTACAAATCTACGTATATTTGCCAACCCTCCCCCATGACAAATAACAATAACCATAAAAGTGTCGATATCTCGCAAACCAGCCCACGGATTCTAACAAGTCTAATAGTGTGTAAGGGTGCGTGTCCGGCTCTACAAATCGACATATATATGCCAACACTCTCCATGAGTAATAGCAATAACAGCAAAAGTGTCGACATCTCGGAAACCAGCCCACGGATTTTAATAAGTCTAATAGTGTGTAAGAGTGCGTGTCCAGCTCAACAAATCGACATATATTTGCCAACCCTCCCCCATGAGAAATAGCAATAACCGCAAAGGTGTCGATATCTCGGAAACCAGAACACGGATTTTAATATGTCTAATAGTGTGCAAGGGTGCGTGTCCAGCTTTACAAATCGACATATATTTGTCAACCCTCCCCCGTGAGAAATAGCAATTACCATAAAAGGGTTTACTCGCGTCTGGGAAGACGATTTGGGTTTCTCGATTTCTCGTCTCCCCATACCTCGCAAACCAGCGTACGGCTTCAATAAGTCTAATAGTGTGTAAGAGTGCGTGTCCAGCTCAACAAATCGACATTTATTTGCCAACCCTCCCCATGGGAAATAACAATAACCGCAAAATTGTCGATATCTCGCAAACCAGCCAACGGATTTTAATAAGTCCAGTAGTGTGTAAGAGTGCGTGTCCACCTCTACAAATCTACATATATTTGCCAACCCTTCCCCATGAGAAATAGTAATAATCAAAAAAGTGTCGATATCTCGCAAACCTGCCCACGGATTTTAATATGTCTAATAGTGTGCAAGGGTGCGTGTCCAGCTTTACAAATCGACATATATATGCCAACCCTCCCCCATGAGAAATAACAATTACCATAATATTGTCTACTCGTGTCTGGGAAGACGATTTGGGCTTCTCGATTATTTGTCTCCCTATATCTCGCAAACCAGCGTACGGGTCTCAATAAGTCTAATAGTGTGTAAGAGTGCGTGTCCAGCTCTACAAATCGACATATATTTGCGAACACTCCCCCATGAGAAATAGCAATTACCATAAAATTGTTTACTCGTGTCTGGGAAGACGATGTGGGTTTCTCGATTTCTCGTCTCCCTATATCTCGCAAACCAGCGTACGGACTTCAATAAGTCTAATAGTGTCAATATATTAGCCAACCATCCCCCGTGGGAAATAGCAATAACAGCGAAATTGTCGATATCCCGCAAACCAGCCCACGGATTTTAATAGGTCTAATAGTGTGTAAGAGTGCGTGTTCAGCTCTACAAATCGACATATATTTGCCAACCGTTCCCCATGAGAAATAGCAATAACCGCGAAAGTATCGATATCTCGCAAACCGGCCCACGGATTTTAATAAGTCTAATAGTGTGTAAGAGTGCGTGTCCAGCTCTACAAATCGACATATATATATGCCAACCCTCCCCCATGAGAAATAGCAATAACCATAAAAGTGTCGATATCTCGCAAACAAGCCTACCGATTTTAATATGTCTAATAGCGTGCAAGGGTGCGTGTCCAGCTTTACAAATCGGCATATATTTGCCAAACCTCCCCCATGAGAAATAGCAATAACCGCAAAAGTGTCGATATCTCGCAAACCAGCCTACGGATTTTAATATGTCTAATAGTGTGCAAGGGTGCGTGTCCAGCTTTACAAATCGACATATTTTTGCCAACCCTCCCCCATGAGAAATTGCAATAACCATAAAAGTGTCGTTATCTTGCAAACCAGCCCACGGATTTTAATAAGTCTAATAGTGTGTAAGAGTGCGTGTCCAGCTGTACAAATCGTCATATATTTGCCAACTCTCCCCCATGAGAAATAGCAATAACCGCAAAAGTGTCGATATCTCGGAAACCAGACCACGGACTTTAATATGTTCAATAGTGTGCAAGGGTGCGCGTCCAGCTTTACAAATCGACATATATTTGCCTACCCTCCCCCATGAGAAATAGCAATTACCATAAAGTTGTTTACTCGTGTCTGGGAAGACGATTTGGGTTTCTCGACTTTTCGTCTCCCTATATCTCGCAAACCAGCGTACGGATTTCAATAAGTCTAATAGTGTGTAAGAGTGCGTGTCCAGCTCTACAAATCGACATATATTTGCGGACACTCCCCCATGTGAAATAGCAATAATCATAAAAGTGTCGATATCTCGCAAAACAGCCTACGGATTTTAATAGGTCTAATAGTGTGCAAGGGTGCGTGTCCAGCTCTACAAATCGACATATATATTGGCCAACCCTCCCATATGAAAAATAGCAATTACCATAAAAGCGTTTACTCGCGTCTGGGTAGACGATCTGTGTTTCTCGATTTCTCGTCTCCTTATATCCCGCAAACCAGCGTACGGACTTCAATATGCCTAATAGTGTTAGAGTGCGTGTCCAGCTCTACAAATAGACATATATTTGCCAACCATTCCCCATGAGAAATAGCAATAACCGCAAAAGTGTCGAAATCTTGCAAACCAGCCCAAGGATTTTAATAAGTCTAATAGTGTGTAAGAGTGCGTGTCCAGCTCTACAAATCGACATATATTTGCCAACCCTGCCAGATGAGAAATAGCAATAACCGCAAAGGTGTCCATATCTCGGAAACCAGCACACGGACTTTAATATGTCTAATAGTGTGCAAGGGTGCGTGTCCAGCTTTACAAATCGACATATATTTGCCAACCCTCCCCCGTGAGAAATAGCAATTACCATAAAAGTGTTTACTCGTGTCTGGGAAGACGATTTGGGTTTCTCGATTCTTCGTCTCGCTATATCTCGCAAACCAGCGAACGGATTTCAATAAGTCTAATAGTGTGCAAGAGTGCGTGTCCAGCTCCATAAATCGACATATATTTGCCAACCTTCCCATCTGAGAAATAGCAATTACCATAAAAGGGTTTACTCGCGTCTGGGAAGACGATTTGGGTTTCTCGATTTCTCGTCTCCACATACCTCGCAAACCAGCGTACGGCTTCAATAAGTCTAATAGTGTGTAAGAGTGCGTGTCCGGCTCAACAAATCGACATATATTTGCCAACCCTCCCCATGGGAAATAACAATAACCGCAAAATTGTCGATATCTCGCAAACCAGCCAACGGATTTTAATAAGTCCAATAGTGTGTAAGAGTGCGTGTCCACCTCTACAAATCTACATATATTTGCCAACCCTTCCCCATGAGAAATAGTAATAATCAAAAAAGTGTCGATATCTCGCAAACCTGCCTACGGATTTTAATATGTCTAATAGTGTGCAAGGGTGCGTGTCCAGCTTTACAAATCGACATATTTTTGCCAACCCTCCCCCATGAGAAATAACAATTACCATAATATTGTTTACTCGTGTCTGGGAAGACGATTTGGGCTTCTCGATTATTCGTCTCCCTATATCTCGCAAACCAGCGTACGGGTCTCAATAAGTCCAATGGTGTGTAAGAGTGCGTGTCCAGCTCTACAAATCGACATATATTTGCGAACACTCCCCCATGAGAAATAGCAATCACCATAAAATTGTTTACTCGTGTCTGGGAAGACGATGTGGGTTTCTCGATTTCTCGTCTCCCTATATCCCGCAAACCAGCGTACGGACTTCAATAAGTCTAATAGAGTGTAAGAGTGCGTGTCCAGCTCTACAAACCGACATATATTAGCCAACCATCCCCCGTGGGAAATAGCAATAACAGCGAAATTGTCGATATCCCGCAAACCAGCCCACGGATTTTAATAGGTCTAATAGTGTGTAAGAGTGCGTGTCCAGCTCTACAAATCGACATATATTTGCCAACCGTTCCCAATGAGAAATAGCAATAACCGCAAAAGTATCGATATCTCGCAAACCAGCCCACGGATTTTAATAAGTCTAATAGTGTGTAAGAGTGCGTGTCCAGCTCTACAAGTCGACATATATATGCCAACCCTCCCCCATGAGAAATAGCAATAACCATAAAAGTGTCGATATCTCGCAAACAAGCCTACGGATTTTAATATGTCTAATAGCGTGCAAGGGTGCGTGTCCAGCTTTACAAATCGGCATATATTTGCCAAACCTCCCCCATGAGAAATACCAATAACCATAAAAGTGTCGATATCTCGCAAACCAGATCACGGATTTTAATAAGTCAAATAGTGTGTAAGAGTGCGTGTCCAGCTCTACAAATCGACATATTTTTGCCAACCCACCCCCATGAGAAATAGCAATTACCATAAAAGTGTTTACTCGTGTCTGGGAAGACGATTTGGTTTTCTCGATTTTTCGTCTCCCTATATCTCGCAAACCAGCGTACGGATTTCAATAAGTCTAATAGTGTGTAAGAGTGCGTGTCCAGCTCTACAAATCGACATATATTTGCGAAGCCCCCCATGAGAAATACCAATAACCGTAAAAGTGTCGATATCTCGCAAACCAGCCTACGGATTTTAATAAGTCTAATAGTGTGCAAGAGTGCGTGTCCAGCTTTACAAATCTACGTATATTTGCCAACCCTCCCCCATGACAAATAGCAATAACCATAAAAGTGTCGATATCTCGCAAACCAGCCCACGGATTCTAACAAGTCTAATAGTGTGTAAGGGTGCGTGTCCGGCTCTACAAATCGACATATATATGCCAACCCTCTCCATGAGTAATAGCAATAACAGCAAAAGTGTCGACATCTCGGAAACCAGCCCACGGATTTTAATAAGTCTAATAGTGTGTAAGAGTGCGTGTCCAGCTCTACAAATCGACATATATTTGCCAACCCTCCCCCATGAGAAATAGCAATAACCGCAAAGGTGTCGATATCTCGGAAACCAGAACACGGATTTTAATATGTCTAATAGTGTGCAAGGGTGCGTGTCCAGCTTTACAAATCGACATATATTTGTCAACCCTCCCCCGTGAGAAATAGCAATTACCATAAAAGGGTTTACTCGCGTCTGGGAAGACGATTTGGGTTTCTCGATTTCTCGTCTCCCCATACCTCGCAAACCAGCGTACGGCTTCAATAAGTCTAATAGTGTGTAAGAGTGCGTGTCCAGCTCAACAAATCGACATTTATTTGCCAACCCTCCCCATGGGAAATAACAATAACCGCAAAATTGTCGATATCTCGCAAACCAGCCAACGGATTTTAATAAGTCCAATAGTGTGTAAGAGTGCGTGTCCACCTCTACAAATCTACATATATTTGCCAACCCTTCCCCATGAGAAATAGCAATAATCAAAAAAGTGTCGATATCTCGCAAACCTGCTACGGATTTTAATATGTCTAATAGTGTGCAAGGGTGCGTGTCCAGCTTTACAAATCGACATATATATGCCAACCCTCCCCCATGAGAAATAACAATTACCATAATATTGTTTACTCGTGTCTGGGAAGACGATTTGGGCTTCTCGATTATTCGTCTCCCTATATCTCGCAAACCAGCGTACGGGTCTCAATAAGTCTAATAGTGTGTAAGAGTGCGTGTCCAGCTCTACAAATCGACATATATTTGCGAACACTCCCCCATGAGAAATAGCAATTACCATAAAATTGTTTACTCGTGTCTGGGAAGACGATGTGGGTTTCTCGATTTCTCGTCTCCCTATATCTCGCAAACCAGCGTACGGACTTCAATAAGTCTAATAGTGTGTAAGAGTGCGTGTCCAGCTCTACAAACCGACATATATTAGCCAACCATCCCCCGTGGGAAATAGCAATAACAGCGAAATTGTCGATATCCCGCAAACCAGCCCACGGATTTTAATAGGTCTAATAGTGTGTAAGAGTGCGTGTCCAGCTCTACAAATCGACATATATTTGCCAACCGTTCCCCATGAGAAATAGCAATAACCGCAAAAGTATCGATATCTCGCAAACCGGCCCACGGATTTTAATAAGTCTAATAGTGTGTAAGAGTGCGTGTCCAGCTCTACAAATCGACATATATATATGCCAACCCTCCCCCATGAGAAATAGCAATAACCATAAAAGTGTCGATATCTCGCAAACAAGCCTACGGATTTTAATATGTCTAATAGCGTGCAAGGGTGCGTGTCCAGCTTTACAAATCGGCATATATTTGCCAAACCTCCCCCATGAGAAATAGCAATAACCGCAAAAGTGTCGATATCTCGCAAACCAGCCTACGGATTTTAATATGTCTAATAGTGTGCAAGGGTGCGTGTCCAGCTTTACAAATCGACATATTTTTGCCAACCCTCCCCCATGAGAAATTGCAATAACCATAAAGGTGTCGTTATCTTGCAAACCAGCCCACGGATTTTAATAAGTCTAATAGTGTGTAAGAGTGCGTGTCCAGCTGTACAAATCGTCATATATTTGCCAACTCTCCCCCATGAGAAATAGCAATAACCGCAAAAGTGTCGATATCTAGGAAACCAGACCACGGACTTTAATATGTCCAATAGTGTGCAAGGGTGCGTGTCCAGCTTTACAAATCGACATATATTTGCCTACCCTCCCCCATGAGAAATAGCAATTACCATAAAGTTGTTTACTCGTGTCTGGGAAGACGATTTGGGTTTCTCGACTTTTCGTCTCCCTATATCTCGCAAACCAGCGTACGGATTTCAATAAGTCTAATAGTGTGTAAGAGTGCGTGTCCAGCTCTACAAATCGACATATATTTGCGGACACTCCCCCATGTGAAATAGCAATAATCATAAAAGTGTCGATATCTCGCAAAACAGCCTACGGATTTTAATAGGTCTAATAGTGTGCAAGGGTGCGTGTCCAGCTCTACAAATCGACATATATATTGGCCAACCCTCCCATATGAAAAATAGCAATTACCATAAAAGCGTTTACTCGCGTCTGGGTAGACGATCTGTGTTTCTCGATTTCTCGTCTCCTTATATCCCGCAAACCAGCGAACGGACTTCAATATGCCTAATAGTGTTAGAGTGCGTGTCCAGCTCTACAAATAGACATATATTTGCCAACCCTCCCCCATGGTATATAGCAATAACAGCATAATAGTTGATATCACGCAAACTAGCCCACGGATTTTAATAAGTCTAATAGTGTGTAAGAGTGCATGTCCAGCTCTACAAATCGACATATATTTGCCAACCATTCCCCATGAGAAATAGCAATAACCGCAAAAGTGTCGAAATCTTGCAAACCAGCCCACGGATTTTAATAAGTCTAATAGTGTGTAAGAGTGCGTGTCCAGCTCTACAAATCGACATATATTTGCCAACCCTCCCCCATGAGAAATAGCAATAACCGCAAAGGTGTCGATATCTCGGAAACCAGAACACGGATTTTAATATGTCTAATAGTGTGCAAGGGTGCGTGTCCAGCTTTACAAATCGACATATATTTGTCAACCCTCCCCCGTGAGAAATAGCAATTACCATAAAATTGTTTACTCGTGTCTGGGAAGACGATGTGGGTTTCTCGATTTCTCGTCTCCCTATATCTCGCAAACCAGCGTACGGACTTCAATAAGTCTAATAGTGTGTAAGAGTGCGTGTCCAGCTCTACAAACCGACATATATTAGCCAACCATCCCCCGTCGGAAATAGCAATAACAGCGAAATTGTCGATATCCCGCAAACCAGCTCACGGATTTTAATAGGTCTAATAGTGTGTAAGAGTGCGTGTCCAGCTCTACAAATCGACATATATTTGCCAACCGTTCCCCATGAGAAATAGCAATAACCGCAAAAGTATCGATATCTCGCAAACCGGCCCACGGATTTTAATAAGTCTAATAGTGTGTAAGAGTGCGTGTCCAGCTCTACAAATCGACATATATATATGCCAACCCTCCCCCATGAGAAATAGCAATAACCATAAAAGTGTCGATATCTCGCAAACAAGCCTACGGATTTTAATATGTCTAATAGCGTGCAAGGGTGCGTGTCCAGCTTTACAAATCGGCATATATTTGCCAAACCTCCCCCATGAGAAATAGCAATAACCGCAAAAGTGTCGATATCTCGCAAACGGATTTTAATATGTCTAATAGTGTGCAAGGGTGCGTGTCCAGCTTTACAAATCGACATATTTTTGCCAACCCTCCCCCATGAGAAATTGCAATAACCATAAAAGTGTCGTTATCTTGCAAACCAGCCCACGGATTTTAATAAGTCTAATAGTGTGTAAGAGTGCGTGTCCAGCTGTACAAATCGTCATATATTTGCCAACTCTCCCCCATGAGAAATAGCAATAACCGCAAAAGTGTCGATATCTCGGAAACCAGACCACGGACTATAATATGTCCAATAGTGTGCAAGGGTGCGTGTCCAGCTTTACAAATCGACATATATTTGCCTACCCTCCCCCATGAGAAATAGCAATTACCATAAAGTTGTTTACTCGTGTCTGGGAAGACGATTTGGGTTTTTCGACTTTTCGTCTCCCTATATCTCGCAAACCAGCGTACGGATATCAATAAGTCTAATAGTGTGTAAGAGTGCGTGTCCAGCTCTACAAATCGACATATATTTGCGGACACTCCCCCATATGAAATAGCAATAATCATAAAAGTGTCGATATCTCGCAAAACAGCCTACGGATTTTAATAGGTCTAATAGTGTGCAAGGGTGCGTGTCCAGCTCTACAAATCGACATATATATTGGCCAACCCTCCTATATGAAAAATAGCAATTACCATAAAAGCGTTTACTCGCGTCTGGGTAGACGATCTGTGTTTCTCGATTTCTCGTCTCCTTATATCCCGCAAACCAGCGTACGGACTTCAATATGCCTAATAGTGTTAGAGTGCGTGTCCAGCTCTACAAATAGACATATATTTGCCAACCCTCCCCCATGGTATATAGCAATAACAGCATAATAGTTGATATCACGCAAACTAGCCCACGGATTTTAATAAGTCTAATAGTGTGTAAGAGTGCATGTCCAGCTCTACAAATCGACATATATTTGCCAAACCTCCCCCATGAGAAATAGCAATAACCGCAAAAGTGTCGAAATCTTGCAAACCAGCCCACGGATTTTAATAAGTCTAATAGTGTGTAAGAGTGCGTGTCCAGCTCTACAAATCGACATATATTTGCCAACCCTCCCCCATGAGAAATAGCAATAACCGCAAAGGTGTCGATATCTCGGAAACCAGAACACGGATTCTAATATGTCTAATAGTGTGCAAGGGTGCGTGTCCAGCTTTACAAATCGACATATATTTGTCAACCCTCCCCCGTGAGAAATAGCAATTACCATAATATTGTTTACTCGTGTCTGGGAAGACGATGTGGGTTTCTCGATTTCTCGTCTCCCTATATCTCGCAAACCAGCGTACGGACTTCAATAAGTCTAATAGTGTGTAAGAGTGCGTGTCCAGCTCTACAAACCGACATATATTAGCCAACCATCCCCCGTGGGAAATAGCAATAACAGCGAAATTGTCGATATCCCGCAAACCAGCCCACGGATTTTAATAGGTCTAATAGTGTGTAAGAGTGCGTGTCCAGCTCTACAAATCGACATATATTTGCCAACCGTTCCCCATGAGAAATAGCAATAACCGCAAAAGTATCGATATCTCGCAAACCGGCCCACGGATTTTAATAAGTCTAATAGTGTGTAAGAGTGCGTGTCCAGCTCTACAAATCGACATATATATATGCCAACCCTCCCCCATGAGAAATAGCAATAACCATAAAAGTGTCGATATCTCGCAAACAAGCCTACGGATTTTAATATGTCTAATAGCGTGCAAGGGTGCGTGTCCAGCTCTACAAATCGGCATATATTTGCCAAACCTCCCCCATGAGAAATAGCAATAACCGCAAAAGTGTCGATATCTCGCAAACGGATTTTAATATGTCTAATTGTGTGCAAGGGTGCGTGTCCAGCTTTACAAATCGACATATTTTTGCCAACCCTCCCCCATGAGAAATTGCAATAACCATAAAAGTGTCGTTATCTTGCAAACCAGCCCACGGATTTTAATAAGTCTAATAGTGTGTAAGAGTGCGTGCCCAGCTGTACAAATCGTCATATATTTGCCAACTCTCCCCCATGAGAAATAGCAATAACCGCAAAAGTGTCGATATCTCGGAAACCAGACCACGGACTTTAATATGTCCAATAGTGTGCAAGGGTGCGTGTCCAGCTTTACAAATCGACATATATTTGCCTACCCTCCCCCATGAGAAATAGCAATTACCATAAAGTTGTTTACTCGTGTCTGGGAAGACGATTTGGGTTTTTCGACTTTTCGTCTCCCTATATCTCGCAAACCAGCGTACGGATTTCAATAAGTCTAATAGTGTGTAAGAGTGCGTGTCCAGCTCTACAAATCGACATATATTTGCTAACCCTCCCCCATGGGAAATAGCAATAACAGCAAAATTGTCGATATCTCGCAAACCAGCCCACGGATTTTAGTAAGTCTAATAGTGTGCAAGGGTGCTTGTCCAGCTTTACAAATCGACGTATATTTGCCAACCCTCCCCCATGAGAAATAACAATAACCATAAAAGTGTCGATATCTCGCAAACCAGCCCACGGATTTCAATAAGTCTAATAGCGTGTAAGGGTGCGTGTCCAGCTCTACAAATCGACATATATTTGCCAACCCTCCCCATGAGAAATAGCAATAACCGCAAAAGTGTCGATATCTCGGAAACCAGCCCACGGATTTTAATATGTCTAATAGTGTGTAAGAGTGCGTGTCCAGCTCTACAACTCGACATGTATTTGCCAACCCTTCCCCATGAGAAATAGCAATAACCGCAAAAGTGTCGATATCTCGCAAACCAGCCCTCGGGGATTAATAAGTCTAACAGTGTGTAAGAGTGCATGTCCAGCTCTACAATTCGACATATATTCGCCAACCCTCCCCCATGAGAAATAGCAATAACCATAAAAGTGTCGATATCTCGCAAACCAGCCTACAGATTCTAATATGTCTAATAGTGTGTAAGAGTGCGGGTCCAGCTCTACAAATCGACATATCTTTGCCAACCCTCCCCCATGGGAAATAGAAATAACAGCAAAACTGTCGATATCTCGCAAACCAGCCCACGGATTTTAATAAGTCTAATAGTGTGCAAGGGTGCTTGTCCAGCTTTACAAATCGACGTATATTTGCCAACCCTCCCCCATGAGAAATAACAATAACCATAAAAGTGTCGATATCTCGCAAACCAGCCCACGGATTTCAATAAGTCTAATAGTGTGTAAAGGTGCGTGTCCAGCTCTACAAATCTACATATATTTGCCAACCCTCCCCATGAGAAATAGCAATAACCGCAAAAGTGTCGATATCTCGGAAATCAGCCCACGGATTTTAATATATCTAATAGTGTGCAAGGGTGCGTGTCCAGCTCTACAAATCGACATATATTTGCCAACCCTCCCCATGAGAAATAGCAATAACCGCAAAAGTGTCGATATCTCGGAAACCAGCCCACGGATTTTAATATGTCTAACAGTGTGTAAGAGTGCGTGTCCAGCTCTACAAATCGACATATATTCGCCAACACTCCCCCATGAGAAATATCAATAACCGCAAAAGTGTCGATATCTCGGAAACCAGGCCACGGACATTAATATGTCCAATAGTGTGCAAGGCTGCGCGTCCAGCTTTACAAATCGACATATATTTGCCTACCCTCCCCCATGAGAAATAGCAATTACCATAAAATTGTTTACTCGTGTCTGGGAAGACGATTTGGGTTTCTCGACTTTTCGTCTCCCTATATCTCGCAAACCAGCGTACGGATTTCAATAAGTCTAATAGTGTGTAAGAGTGCGTGTCCAGCTCTACAAATCGACATATATATATTGGCCAACCCTCCCGTATGAGAAATAGCAATTACCATAAAATTGTTTACTCGCGTCTGGGTAGACGATTTGTGCTTCTCGATTTCTCGTCTCCTTATATCCCACAAACCAGCGTACGGACTTCAATAAGTCTAATAGTGTGTAAGAGTGCGTGTCCAGCTCTACAAATCGATATATATTTGCCAACCCTCCCCCATGGGAAATAGCAATAACCATAAAAGTGTCGTTATCTCGCAAACCAGCCCACGGATTTTAATAAGTCTAATAGTTTGTAAGAGTGCATGTCCAGCTGTACAAATCGACATATATTTGCCAACACTCCCCCATGAGAAATGGCAAAAACCGGAAAAGTTTCTATATCTCGGAAACCAGCCCACGGATTTTAATAAGTCTAATTGTGTGCAAGGGTGCTTGTCCAGCTTTACAAATCGACGTATATTTGCCAACCCTCCCCCATGAGAAATAACAATAACCACAAAAGTGTCGATATCTCGCAAACCCGCCCTCGGGGATTAATAAGTCTAACAGTGTGTAAGAGTGCGTGTCCAGCTCTACAAATCGACATATATTTGCCAACCCTCCCCCATGGGAAATAGAAATAACAGCAAAACTTTCGATATCTCGCAAACCAGCCCACGGATTTTAATAAGTCTAATAGTGTGCAAGGGTGCTTGTCCAGCTTTACAAATCGACGTATATTTGCCAACCCTCCCCCATGAGAAATAACAATAACCATAAAAGTGTCGATATCTCGCAAACCAGCCCACGGATTTCAATAAGTCTAATAGTGTGTAAGGGTGCGTGTCCAGCTCTACAAATCGACATATATTTGCCAACCCTCCCCATGAGAAATAGCAATAACCGCAAAAGTGTCGATATCTCGGAAACCAGCCCACGGATTTTAATATGTCTAATAGTGTGCAAGGGTGCGTGTCCAGCTCTACAAATCGACATATATTTGCCAACCCTCCCCATGAGAAATAGCAATAACCGCAAAAGTGTCGATATTTCGGAAACCAGCCCACGGATTTTAATAAGTCTAATAGTGTGCAAGAGTGCGTGTCCAGCTCTACAAATCGACATATATATGCCAACCCTCCCCATGAGAAATAGCAATAACAGCAAAACTGTCGATATCTCGCAAACCAGCCCACGGATTTTAATAAGTCTAATAGTGTGTAAGAGTGCGTGTCCAGCTCTACAACTCGACATGTATTTGCCAACCCTTCCCCATGAGAAATAGCAATAACCGCAAAAGTGTCGATATCTCGCAAAGCAGCCCTCGGGGATTAATAATTCTAACAGTGTGTAAGAGTGCATGTCCAGCTCTACAAATCGACATATATTCGCCAACCCTCCCCCATGAGAAATAGCAATAACCATAAAAGTGTCGATATCTCGCAAACCAGCCTACAGATTTTAATATGTCTAATAGTGTGTAAGAGTGCGAGTCCAGCTCTACAAATCGACATATCTTTGCCAACCCTCCCCCATGGGAAATAGAAATAACAGCAAAACTGTCGATATCTCGCAAACCAGCCCACGGATTTTAATAAGTCTAATAGTGTGCAAGGGTGCTTGTCCAGCTTTACAAATCGACGTATATTTGCCAACCCTCCCCTATGAGAAATAACAATAACCATAAAAGTGTCGATATCTCGCAAACCAGCCCACGGATTTCAATGAGTCTAATAGTGTGTAAAGGTGCGTGTCCAGCTCTACAAGTCTACATATATTTGCCAACCCTCCCCATGAGAAATAGCAATAACCGCAAAAGTGTCGATATCTCGGAAACCAGCCCACGGATTTTAATATGTCTAATAGTGTGCAAGGGTGCATGTCCAGCTCTACAAATCGACATATATTTGCCAACCCTCCCCATGAGAAATAGCAATAACCGCAAAAGTGTCGATATCTCGGAAACCAGGCCACGGACATTAATATGTCCAATAGTGTGCAAGGCTGCGCGTCCAGCTTTACAAATCGACATATATTTGCCTACCCTCCCCATGAGAAATAGCAATTACCATAAAATTGTTTACTCGTGTCTGGGAAGACGATTTGGGTTTCTCGACTTTTCGTCTCCCTATATCTCGCAAACCAGCGTACGGATTTCAATAAGTCTAATAGTGTGTAAGAGTGCGTGTCCAGCTCTACAAATCGATATATATATATTGGCCAACCCTCCCGTATGAGAAATAGCAATTACCATAAAAGTGTTTACTCGCGTCTGGGTAGACGATTTGTGCTTCTCGATTTCTCGTCTCCTTATATCCCGCAAACCAGCGTACGGACTTCAATAAGTCTAATAGTGTGTAAGAGTGCGTGTCCAGCTCTACAAATCGACATATATTTGCCAACCCTCCCCCATGAGAAATAGAAATAACAGCAAAACTGTCGATATCTCGCAAACCAGCCCACGGATTTTAGTAAGTCTAATAGTGTGCAAGGGTGCTTGTCCAGCTTTACAAATCGACGTATATTTGCCAACCCTCACCCATGAGAAATAATAATAACCATAAAAGTGTCGATATCTCGCAAACCAGCCCACGGATTTCAATAAGTCTAATAGTGTGTAAGGGTGCGTGTCCAACTCTACAAATCGGCATATATTTGCCAACCCTCCCCATGAGAAATAGCAATAACCGCAAAAGTGTCGATATCTCGGAAACCAGCCCACGGATTTTAATATGTCTAATAGTGTGCAAGGGTGCGTGTCCAGCTCTACGAATCGACATATATTTGCCAACCCTCCCCATGAGAAATAGCAATAACCGCAAAAGTGTCGATATCTCGGAAACCAGCCCACGGACTTTAATATGTCTAACAGTGTGTAAGAGTGCGTGTCCAGCTCTACAAATCGACGTATATTCGCCAAGACTCCCCTATGGGATATAGCAATAACAGCATAATTGTCGATATCCCGCAAACCAGCCCACGGATTTTAATAAGTCTAATAGTGTGTAAGAGTGCGTGTCCAGCTCTACAAATCGACATATATTCGCCAACACTCCCCCATGAGAAATATCAATAACCATAAAAGTGTCGATATCTCGCAAACCAGCCTACGGATTTTAATATGTCTAATAATGTGCAAGGGTGCGTGTGCAGCTTTACAAATCGAAATATTTTTGCCAACCCTCCCCCATGAGAAATAGCAATAACCATAAAAGTGTCGTTATCTCGCAAACCAGCCCACGGATTTTAATAAGTCTAATAGTGTGTCAGAGTGCGTGTCCAGCTGTACAAATCGACATATATTTGCCAACACTCCCCCATGAGAAATAGCAATAACCGCAAAAGTGTCGATATCTCGGAAACCAGCCCACGGACTTTAATATGTCCAATAGTATACAAGGCTGCGCGTTCAGCTTTACAAATCGACATATATTTGCCTACCCTCCCCCATGAGAAATAGCAATTACCATAAAATTGTTTACTCGTGTCTGGGAAGACGATTTGGGTTTCTCGATTTTTGGTCTCCCTATATCTCGCAAACCAGCGTACGGATTTCAATAAGTCTAATAGTGTGTAAGAGTGCATGTCCAGCTCTACAAATTGACATATATATATTGGCCAACCCTCCCGTATGAGAAATAGCAATTACCATAAAAGGGTTTACTCGCGTCTGGGTAGACGATTTGTGTTTCTCGATTTCTCGTCTCCTTATATCCCGCAAACCAGCGTACGGACTTCAGTAAGTCTAATAGTGTGTAAGAGTGCGTGTCCAGCTCTACAAATCGACATATATTTGCCAATCCTCCCCCATGGGATATAGCAATAACAGCATAATTGTCGATATCCCGCAAACCAGCCCACGGATTTTAATAAGTCTAATAGTGTGTAAGAGTGCGGGTCCAGCCCTACAAATCGACATATATTTGCCAACCCTCCCCATGAGAAATAGCAATAACCGCAAAAGGGTCGATATCTCGGAAACCAGCCCACGGCTTTTAATATGTCTAACAGTGTGTAAGAGTGCGCGCCAGCTCTACAAATCGACATATAAAAAATCAAAAAAATCAAAATCAAAATGCTTTATTGTGTCAACAAGAAATACATCTTTTACACTCGTCATCATCCTATCTATGAATATAAATATTACAAAATTATGTTATCACAGTTCAAGAAATCCTCTACTTTATAAAAAGCTTGCTTCAACAAGTACGGTTTCAAGACCTTTTTCAAGGACGCATTGGTCATGTTTTTTACATTAGGTGGCAGCCTGTTAAATAACCTCCTACACATATGTTGAGGACCCTGCTGAGTCCTTGTCAATCTGCCAAAGTCGAGCCGCAAATTGTTTCTACCCCTAGTTTCGTAGTTGTGGAAATCGGCATTTGCGTTAAACGAACCTTTATTCTTATTGGCATACAGAATGCAGGATAGTATGTACTCACACGGCAAAGTTAGTATTGCATGTTCTATGAAAGCATGTTTGCAGTCATCCGCATAACCGATCCCACCAAGCACCCGAACAGCTCTACGCTGTAGCCTAAAAACATAATGACTTGCTGAGGTATTTCCCCAGGACAATATACAATAAGTCAAGTGGGAGTGAACTAGTGCGAAGTATGCAGTCTTCAAAACGTCCCGTGTTACCGCGTCGATCAACCGTCTCAAAACAAAAATGCCTCGACACAACTTAGAACCAATCGTGCTGGCATGCCTGTCAAATTTTAAAGATGGCGTGTCCACGTACACACCAAGGAATTTAGTGCAGGGAGAATTCTCCATTTCAAAATTACGCAGCGAAAAAGTCATAGTCACAGTTTTACCCTCATTAAGAGACAGCTGATTCGCGACTGTCCAGTCACGGACTCTGTCAAGCACAATTCTTGATCTCTGCCAAACCTCACCATAGTTTTTTCCGCGAATCATAAAGGTGGCATCGTCTGCGAACAGTATGCCCTCTACGTCACCACAGCTATTTACGTACCATGGGAAATCATTAAAAAAAAGGAGAAACAGAAGTGGCCCCAAAATTGAACCTTGTGGAACCCCTCTCTGCACTGGCAAGTCATCCGAACTGCTACCATTGCTCACAACTCGCTGAAACCTACCAGAAAGGTACGACTGTAGCAGTTTTAAACTTGTTTCGTCAAATTTGTACAAATATTTCAGCTTCTGTAAAAGAATATTGTGTGACACGCAGTCAGATGCTCGAGAGAGGTCCAGGAACAAAGAAATACAGTAGTCACCCTTTTCAAAGGCATCTAAGCAATTATTTGTGAACTCTAACACAGCGTCCGCAGTACTCAATCCTTTCCGAAATCCAAACTGGTTTTTATACAAGATTCCAGCTTCGTCCACGTATTGTACAATTCGATTATATATTGCTCGCTCAAAGACTTTAGCAAATGTCGGAAGAATACTTATTGGTCTATAATTACTGATATCATCCAAATTCTCTCCCTTAGGTACAGGGACCACATACGCCTGCTTTAAAAGATTCGGAAATTCCGCGGTGGTAAAAGAAGAATTGATTAATTTAGTTAGTATGGGAGCATAAAGACTTATATTTCGTTTTACAAAGTTTGTAGTAATTCCGAATATATCCTTCGTATAGCCCCTTTTTAAGTTACGCAGAAGATCCCTAACTTCATTTTCAGAAGCAGCTGTAAGCGAAAACTCTGCGTCGGGGTTTATTCGGATACTGCTTAGCTCTAAAGCCGTTTTCTGTGGCACTGGCAAAGTCGTAACTATGCTCTCAGGATGTTCCACAAAATACCTGTTCAATGCACCCGGATCAATACTGGGTGAAGTTTTTTTATGATTAGTTCTATTAGCATTAATTACTGCCCAAACTGCTTTGGATTTATTGTTAGAGTTTTCGATATATCTACTACTAGCATCTATTCTTGCAAGAGATATAGATTTGCGATAATGATGACGTGCCTGTCTCTTCAAGCTTAACAGATTAGCTATTTTGTATCTTTTGTACAATTCACAAATAAGGCTGTAATTTAATCTAAGTTGCTTCAAAGACTCATTAAACCAGTGCACGCCCTCATCCAACTGCCTCAAACGATGGAACCTCTCCGGGAAACACTGATTAAAACATGACATAAAATTGTCGTGAAATTTATTGAACTTATCGTCGGCTCTTAAAGTGTTATCGTCTAGAAAGTCCCAATTGCACTCGTCAAAAGAATGAAAAAAATTAAAGCAGCCAACACGAGTTATCGGTCGAGTCATCCTTGATTCATACCCAATGCATTCAATACTATTTGCCGAGACAACAATGCTCTGCGCAAGATGATCTGAAACATTTGGTTCGTGAACTGCAGATGCATAGTGATCACTTGAAAAATTTACGAAAATGTTGTCTAAGCAATTTTTTCCCCTAGTCGGACTATTAATTGTTCTTGTGAATCCATATGATGTGAACAGATCAGACAACCTAGAGGCTTGACCACCCAATGTTCCAAACCAGACATTGAAATCTCCAGCAATCATTACTTGTTTGTAGTTTTTAAGCCTTTCGAGAACTTCAAACATTGTAGTATAAAATATTTCAAAGTCACTAGATGGAGATCTATACACACAAACAAAAACAGTGTTCAACGATTTACACATAACAGCAGCTAATTCACAATGCATTTCAGACGAAAGACAATTTATACAATCAACAGTAAAACACGTCAATTCATTTTTAGCAAATATTAAGACTCCACCGTGAATATGGGTGGTTCGAGCATAGAAAGAGGCTACATTCCATCGATCAAAAGCTAAACCATTACATATTTCTTCCTTTCTAAGCCAATGTTCCGTTAAAAAAAGAATATCATAGTCAATATCTATATCATGCAGATATGCACCAAGCTCGCAAAACTTTGAACCTAAAGCCTGAATATTAATATGGAACGCAACTACCTTACCATCCTTATGTTTATTTACTTTGTCGATGGCATTATTTCGACGGACTGAAAATTTCTGATACCATCTAGGTCAGTTGAGACATCTGATTCAGTTACAGAATGGATCGTTTCGTTACAATCAGCACTACAGACTACACGTATTAAATTATGTCGGCGATTGCTAAACGAATTATTATCACAAATGTTATTTTTTATCAAGTCAGAGATATATCTATATAATTTTTTCTTGCCCTTCAGGTTTAGGTGTAGGCCATGACTTGTTTTATCCCCATCATTTATCAAGGTGTTAAGATCCACATAGTTGCCACCATCCAACGCATTAAACAAGTTGTACATTTTAACATTAAAATTATAAATTTGCTGATTTAATTTATCTTTTCCCGACCAGTAAGGCACAGTTATGTAGATTACATTACTTAACTCAGAAAGAGTTTCAATTTTGCGCAGCGCCAAGTCAGGGACACCCTTATGTTTAATTAGATCGTTAGTCCCTCCCATTATAATAATATAGTCCTTTTTGCTAAAATCAGAGCATAAATTGTCTGCATCCTGCAAGACATCTAACAACATGGCATTAGGTTTACATAGCGCGAACACATCAAAACGATGTCCTAAGTAATCCCGCATTATCACACCAGCATTACGACCGTGACTGTCACTCAACACAATGACCCTGGACCTGTTCGACCTCACAGTTTGAGCGGCACCATTGGCGATCTTCCCATTCGCTACGGACTTCGCAGATGTTACTTTCTTCTCCAGGCAACCAGTATCTTCCCTGACCCGACCACCGGGACCATCGATGGCCGCCACGACCACAGGACCCCGAGACTTTCCGCAGCCCACCTGATCGCAACAGCCACCAAGGCCCCCCAGAAAGTCGGTCTGGACGCCAGTTTCACGCATGCACTCCGGAAAGTCGGTTTGGGTTCCAGTTTCAGTCACTATCATAGACGACGCCATGCGATCAATGATTTCTCTGAGATGGAGAATAATCGCGTCTCTAGCATCCAATTCCGCCTGAATATAACGTATTTTTTCATTTAGCGCAGCAATCTGATTTCTCAGCACTTCGATCTCATCATTAGCTGACGCTAATTTATCTCTGAGAGTCGTCATAATTTGCGTCGTTTCACATTTCTCATCCTGAGTGTTTTCATGCACCATAGTTATATACGAATTGTTCAAGATTTGTTTGGCTTTAGTAACCGTTTTAGTGCTAGCTTTATCCGCATTTTTTGCTTTACTTTGTCTAGTTTGCATAGGAAAATTTGACTGTGCCATCCTAGAGAATTTACAACAGGCATACAAGGAGATAGAAACAGGTAAATTTTAATTTGGAGGTATGAGACAGGGACACTAACTTCACGCTACAGTGCCCTTTGTAGCGACTTTATAAAAAAACAACAACACTGGCAGGGCAACGGAGAGGAAAGGAAACATATAACAAGATACAGATCATATAATATAAAATTCGCGATCCAAAACAACAGCCCCGCCGAGTACTCGGTACGGCTCTGTGCACTGAAAAACTTGCAGCGCCGAAAATGGCGGGAAAACTGCAGAATGGACGATACACACTCAGCGGTTTGCCGCAAAATTCCCCAACCCTATAGTCGGAAAACAAATAAAACAGTATGCAGCACAACTCACTGTTTAAAAGGAACAAGTAGGTACCACCAGACAAAATTGATTCACTGTGTAACACACGCAATTCCACACACTTTCAAGAGCACCGAAAATCGCCGTCAACACTAAACAGGACCGGACTTATATATCCATTCGCCAACACTCCCCCATGGGATATAGCAATAACAGCATAATTGTCGATATCCCGCAAACCAGCCCACGGATTTTAATAAGTCTAATAGTATGTAAGAGTGCGTGTCCAGCTGTAAAAATCGACATATATTTTCCAACACTCCCCCATGAGAAATAGCAATAACCGTAAAAGTGTCGATATCTCGGAAACCAGGCCACGGACATTAATATGTCCAATAGTGTGCAAGGCTGCGCGTCCAGCTTTACAAATCGACATATATTTGCCTACCCTCCCCCATGAGAAATAGCAATTACCATAAAATTGTTTACTCGTGTCTGGGAAGACGATTTGGGTTTCTCGACTATTCGTCTCCCTATATCTCGCAAACCAGCGTACGGATTTCAATAAGTCTAATAGTGTGTAAGAGTGCGTGTCCAGCTCTACAAATCGACATATATATATTGGCCAACCCTCCCGTATAAGAAATAGCAATTACCATAAAAGTGTTTACACGCGTCTGGGTAGACGATTTGTGTTTCTCGATTTCTCGTCTCCTTATATCCCGCAAACCAGCGTACGGACTTCAATAAGTCTAATAGTGTGTAAGAGTGCGTGTCCAGCACTACAAATCGACATATACTTGCCAACCCTCCCCATGAGAAATAGCAATAACCGCAAAAGTGTCGATATCTCGGAAACCAGCCCACGGATTTTAATATGTCTAATTGTGTGCAAGGGTGCGTGTCCAGCTCTACGAATCGACATATATTTGCCAACCCTCCCCATGAGAAATAGCAATAACCGCAAAAGTGTCGATGTCTTGGAAACCAGCCCACGGATTTTAATATGTCTAACAGCGTGTAAGAGTGCGTGTCCAGCTCTACAAATCGACGTATATTCGCCAACACTCCCCCATGAGAAATATCAATAACCATAAAAGTGTCGATATCTCGCAAACCAGCCTACGGATTTTAATATGTCTAATAATGTGCAAGGGTGCGTGTCCAGCTTTACAAATCGACATATTTTTGCCAACCCTCCCCCATGAGAAATAGCAATAACCATAAAAGTGTCTTTATCTCGCAAACCAGCCCACGGATTTTAATAAGTCTAATAGTGTGTAAGAGTGCGCGTCCAGCTGTAAAAATCGACATATATTTGCCAACACTCCCCCATGAGAAATAGCAATAACCGCAAAAGTGTCGATATCTCGGAAACCAGGCCACGGACATTAATATGTCCAATAGTGTGTAAGGCTGCGCGTCCAGCTTTACAAATCGACATATATTTGCCTACCCTCCCCCATGAGAAATAGCAATTACCATAAAATTGTTTACTCGTGTCTGGGAAGACGATTTGTGTTTCTCGACTTTTCGTCTCCCTATATCTCGCAAACCAGCGTACGGATTTCAATAAGTCTAATAGTGTGTAAGAGTGCGTGTCCAGCTCTACAAATCGACATATATATATTGGCCAACCCTCCCGTATGAGAAATAGCAATTACCATAAAAGTGTTTATTCGCGTCTGGGTAGACGATTTGTGCTTCTCGATTTCTCGTCTCCTTATATACCGCAAACCAGCGTACGGACTTCAATAAGTCTAATAGTGTGTAAGAGTGCGTGTCCAGCTCTACAAATCGACATATATTTGCCAACCCTCCCCATGGGAAATAGATATAACAGCAAAACTGTCGATATCTCGCAAACCAGCCCACAGATTTTAATATGTCTAATAGTGTGCAAGGGTGCTTGTCCAGCTTTACAAATCGACGTACATTTGCCAACCCTCACCCATGAGAAATAACAATAACTATAAAAGTGTCGATATCTCGCAAACCAGCCCACGGATTTCAATAAGTCTAATAGTGTGTAAGGGTGCGTGTCCAGCTCTACAAATCGACATATATTTGCCAACCCTCCCCATGAGAAATAGCAATAACCGCAAAAGTGTCGATATCTCGGAAACCAGCCCGCGGATTTTAATATGTCTAATAGTGTGCAAGGGTGCGTGTCCTGCTCTACGAATCGACATATATTTGCCAACCCTCCCCATGAGAAATAGCAATAACCGCAAAAGTGTCGATATCTCGGAAACCAGCCCACGGATTTTAATATGTCTAACAGTGTGTAAGAGTGCGTGTCCAGCTCTACAAATCGACGCATATTCGCCAACACTCCCCCATGAGAAATTTCAATAACCATAAAAGTGTCGATATCTCGCAAACCAGCCTACGGATTTTAATATGTCTAATAATGTGAAGGGTGCGTGTCCAGCTTTACAAATCGACATATTTTTGCCAACCCTCCCCCATGAGAAATAGCAATAACCGCAAAAGTGTCGATATCTCGGAAACCAGGCCACGCACATTAATATGTCCAATAGTGTGTAAGGCTGCGCGTCCAGCTTTACAAATCGACATATATTTGCCTACCCTCCCCCATGAGAAATAGCAGTTACCATAAAATTGTTTACTCGTGTCTGGGAAGGCGATTTGGGTTTCTCGACTCTTCGTCTCCCTATATCTCGCAACCCAGCGTACGGATTTCAATAAGTCTAATAGTGTGTAAGAGCGCGTGTCCAGCTCTACAAATCGACATATATATATATATATATTGGCCAACCCTCTCGTATGAGAAATAGCAATTACCATAAAAGTGTTTATTCGCGTCTGGGTAGACGATTTGTGCTTCTCGATTCCTCGTCTCCTTATATCCCGCAAACCAGCGTACGGACTTCAATAAGTCTAATAGTGTGTAAGAGTGCGTGTCCAGCTCTACAAGTCGACATATATTTGCCAACCCTCCCCCATGGGAAATAGAAATAACAGCAAAACTGTCGATATCTCGCAAACCAGCCCACGGATTTTAATAAGTCTAATAGTGTGCAAGGGTGCTTGTCCAGCTTTACAAATCGACGTATATTTGCCAACCCTCACCCATGAGAAATAACAATAACCATAGAAGTGTCGATATCTCGCAAACCAGCCCACGGATTTCAATAAGTCTAATAGTGTGTAAGGGTGCGTGTCCAGCTCTACAAATCGACATATATTTGCCAACCCTCCCCATGAGAAATAGCAATAACCGCAAAAGTGTCGATATCTCGGAAACCAGCCCACGGATTTTAATATGTCTAATAGTGTGCAAGGGTGCGTGTCCAGCTCTACGAATCGACATATATTTGCCAACCCTCCCCATGAGAAATAGCAATAACCGCAAAAGTGTCAATATCTCGGAAACCAGCCCACGGATTTTAATATGTCTAACAGTGTGTAAGAGTGCGTGTCCAGCTCTACAAATCGACATGTATTCGCCAACACTCCCCCATGAGAAATATCAATAACCATAAAAGTGTCGATATCTCGCAAACCAGCCTACGGATTTTAATATGTCTAATAATGTGCAAGGGTGCGTGTCCAGCTTTACAAATCGACATATTTTTGCCAACCCTCCCCCATGAGAAATAGCAATAACCATAAAAGTGTCTTTATCTCGCAAACCAGCCCACGGATTTTAATAAGTCTAATAGTGTGTAAGAGTGCGCGTCCAGCTGTAAAAATCGACATATATTTGCCAACACTCCCCCATGAGAAATAGCAATAACCGCAAAAGTGTCGATATCTCGGAAACCAGGCCACGGACATTAATATGTCCAATAGTGTGTAAGGCTGCGCGTCCAGCTTTACAAATCGACATATATTTGCCTACCCTCCCCCATGAGAAATAGCAATTACCATAAAATTGTTTACTCGTGTCTGGGAAGACGATTTGTGTTTCTCGACTTTTCGTCTCCCTATATCTCGCAAACCAGCGTACGGATTTCAATAAGTCTAATAGTGTGTAAGAGTGCGTGTCCAGCTCTACAAATCGACATATATATATTGGCCAACCCTCCCGTATGAGAAATAGCAATTACCATAAAAGTGTTTATTCGCGTCTGGGTAGACGATTTGTGCTTCTCGATTTCTCGTCTCCTTATATACCGCAAACCAGCGTACGGACTTCAATAAGTCTAATAGTGTGTAAGAGTGCGTGTCCAGCTCTACAAATCGACATATATTTGCCAACCCTCCCCATGGGAAATAGATATAACAGCAAAACTGTCGATATCTCGCAAACCAGCCCACAGATTTTAATATGTCTAATAGTGTGCAAGGGTGCTTGTCCAGCTTTACAAATCGACGTACATTTGCCAACCCTCACCCATGAGAAATAACAATAACTATAAAAGTGTCGATATCTCGCAAACCAGCCCACGGATTTCAATAAGTCTAATAGTGTGTAAGGGTGCGTGTCCAGCTCTACAAATCGACATATATTTGCCAACCCTCCCCATGAGAAATAGCAATAACCGCAAAAGTGTCGATATCTCGGAAACCAGCCCGCGGATTTTAATATGTCTAATAGTGTGCAAGGGTGCGTGTCCTGCTCTACGAATCGACATATATTTGCCAACCCTCCCCATGAGAAATAGCAATAACCGCAAAAGTGTCGATATCTCGGAAACCAGCCCACGGATTTTAATATGTCTAACAGTGTGTAAGAGTGCGTGTCCAGCTCTACAAATCGACGCATATTCGCCAACACTCCCCCATGAGAAATTTCAATAACCATAAAAGTGTCGATATCTCGCAAACCAGCCTACGGATTTTAATATGTCTAATAATGTGAAGGGTGCGTGTCCAGCTTTACAAATCGACATATTTTTGCCAACCCTCCCCCATGAGAAATAGCAATAACCGCAAAAGTGTCGATATCTCGGAAACCAGGCCACGCACATTAATATGTCCAATAGTGTGTAAGGCTGCGCGTCCAGCTTTACAAATCGACATATATTTGCCTACCCTCCCCCATGAGAAATAGCAGTTACCATAAAATTGTTTACTCGTGTCTGGGAAGGCGATTTGGGTTTCTCGACTCTTCGTCTCCCTATATCTCGCAACCCAGCGTACGGATTTCAATAAGTCTAATAGTGTGTAAGAGCGCGTGTCCAGCTCTACAAATCGACATATATATATATATATATTGGCCAACCCTCTCGTATGAGAAATAGCAATTACCATAAAAGTGTTTATTCGCGTCTGGGTAGACGATTTGTGCTTCTCGATTCCTCGTCTCCTTATATCCCGCAAACCAGCGTACGGACTTCAATAAGTCTAATAGTGTGTAAGAGTGCGTGTCCAGCTCTACAAGTCGACATATATTTGCCAACCCTCCCCCATGGGAAATAGAAATAACAGCAAAACTGTCGATATCTCGCAAACCAGCCCACGGATTTTAATAAGTCTAATAGTGTGCAAGGGTGCTTGTCCAGCTTTACAAATCGACGTATATTTGCCAACCCTCACCCATGAGAAATAACAATAACCATAAAAGTGTCGATATCTCGCAAACCAGCCCACGGATTTCAATAAGTCTAATAGTGTGTAAGGGTGCGTGTCCAGCTCTACAAATCGACATATATTTGCCAACCCTCCCCATGAGAAATAGCAATAACCGCAAAAGTGTCGATATCTCGGAAACCAGCCCACGGATTTTAATATGTCTAATAGTGTGCAAGGGTGCGTGTCCAGCTCTACGAATCGACATATATTTGCCAACCCTCCCCATGAGAAATAGCAATAACCGCAAAAGTGTCAATATCTCGGAAACCAGCCCACGGATTTTAATATGTCTAACAGTGTGTAAGAGTGCGTGTCCAGCTCTACAAATCGACATGTATTCGCCAACACTCCCCCATGAGAAATATCAATAACCATAAAAGTGTCGATATCTCGCAAACCAGCCTACGGATTTTAATATGTCTAATAATGTGCAAGGGTGCGTGTCCAGCTTTACAAATCGACATATTTTTGCCAACCCTCCCCCATGAGAAATAGCAATAACCATAAAAGTGTCGTTATCTCGCAAACCAGCCCACGGATTTTAATAAGTCTAATAGTGTGTCAGAGTGCGTGTCCAGCTGTACAAATCGACACATATTTACCAACACTCCCCCATGAGAAATAGCAATAACCGCAGAAGTGTCGATATCTCGGAAACCAGCCCACGGACTTTAATATGTCCAATAGTGTACAAGGCTGCGCGTCCAGCTTTACAAATCGACATATATTTGCCTACCCTCCCCCATGAGAAATAGCAATTACCATAAAATTGTTTATTCGTGTCTGGGAAGACGATTTGGGTTTCTCGACTTTTCGTCTCCCTATATCTCGCAAACCAGCGTACGGATTTCAATAAGTCTAATAGTGTGTAAGAGTGCGTGTCCAGCTCTACAAATTGACATATATATATTGGCCAACCCTCCCGTATGAGAAATAGCAATTACCATAAGATGGTTTACTCGCGTCTGGGTAGACGATTTGTGTTTCTCGATTTCTCGTCTCCTTATATCCCGCAAACCAGCGTATGGACTTCAATAAGTCTAATAGTGTGTAAGAGTGCGTGTTCAGCTCTACAAATCGACATATATTTGCCAATCCTCCCCCATGGGATATAGCAATAACAGCATAATTGTCGACATCCCGCAAACCAGCATACGGATTTTAATAAGTCTAATAGTGGGTAAGAGTGCGTGTCCAGCTCTACAAATCGACATATATTTGCCAATCCTCCCCCATGGGATATAGCAATAACAGCATAATTGTCGATATCCCGCAAACCAGCCCACGGATTTTAATAAGTCTAATAGTGTGTAAGAGTGCGGGTCCAGCTCTACAAATCGACATATATTTGCCAACCCTCCCCATGAGAAATAGCAATAACCGCAAAAGGGTCGATATCTCGGAAACCAGCCCACGGCTTTTAATATGTCTAACAGTGTGTAAGAGTGCGTGTCCAGCTCTACAAATCGACATATATTCGCCAACACTCCCCCATGAGAAATATCAATAACCATAAAAGTGTCGATATCTCGCAAACCAGCCTACGGATTTTAATATGTCTAATAATGTGCAAGGGTGCGTGTGCAGCTTTACAAATCGACATATTTTTGCCAACCCTCCCCCATGAGAAATAGCAATAACCGTAAATGTGTCGTTATCTCGCAAACCAGCCCACGGATTTTAATAAGTTTAATAGTGTGTAAGAGTGCGTGTCCAGCTGTACAAATCGACATATATTTGCCAACACTCCTGCATGAGAAATAGCAATAACCGCAAAAGTGTCAATATCTCGGAAACCAGCCCACGGACTTTAATATGTCCAATAGTGTACAAGGCTGCGCGTCCAGCTTTACAAATCGACATATATTTGCCTACCCTCCCCCGTGAGAAATAGCAATTACCATAAAATTGTTTACTCGTGTCTGGGAAGACGATTTGGGTTTCTCGACTTTTCGTCTCCCCATATCTCGCAAAGCAGCGTACGGATTTCAATAAGTCTAATAGTGTGTAAGAGTGCGTGTCCAGCTCTACAAATTGGCATATATATATTGGCCAATCCTCCCGTATGAGAAATAGCAATTACCATAAAAGGGTTTACTCGCGTCTGGGTAGACGATTTGTGTTTCTCGATTTCTCGTCTCCTTATATCCCGCAAACCAGCGTACGGACTTCAATAAGTCTAATAGTGTGTAAGCGTGCATGTCCAGCTCTACAAATCGACATATATTTGCCAATCCTCCCCATGGGATATAGCAATAACAGCATAATTGTCGATATCCCGTAAACCAGCCCACGGATTTTAATAAGTCTAATAGTGTGTAAGAGTGCGTGTCCAGCTCTACAAATCGACATATATTTGCCAATCCTCCCCCATAGGATATAGCAATAACAGCATAACTGTCGATATCCCGCAAACCAGCCCACGGATTTTAATAAGTCTAATAGTATGTAAGAGTGCGTGTCCAGCTCTACAAATCGACATATATTTGCCAACCCTTCCGCATGGGAAATAACAATAACCGCAAAATTGGCGATCTCTCGCAAACCAGCCCATGGATTTTAATAAGTCCAATAGTGTGTAAGAGTGCGTGTCCAGCTCTACAAATCGACATATATTTGCCAACCATTCCCCATGAGAAATAGCAATAACTGCAAAAGCGTCGATATCTCGCAAACCAGCCCACGGATTTTAATAAGTCTAATAGTGTGTAAGAGTGCGTGTCCAGCTCTACAAATCGACATATATTTGCCAACCCTTCCCCATGAGAAATAGCAATAACCGCAAAAGTGCCGATATCTCGCAAACCAGCCCACGGATTTTAATAAGTCTAACAGTGTGTAAGAGTGCGTGTCCAGCTCTACAAATCGACATATATTCGCCAACCCTCCCCCATGAGAAATAGCAATTATCATAAAAGTGTCGATATCTCGCAAACCAGCCTACGGATTTTAATATGTCTAATAGTGTGCAAGGGTGCGTGTTCAGCTTTACAAATCGACATATTTTTGCCAACGATCCCCCATGAGAAATAGCAATAACCATAAAAGTGTCGTTATCTCGCAAACCAGCACACGGATTTTAATAAGTCTAATAGTGTGTAAGAGTGCGTGCCCAGCTGTACAAATCGACATATATTTGCCAACCCCCCCCATGAGAAATAGCAATAACCACAAAAGTGTCGATATTTCGGAAACCAGCCCACGGACTTTAATATGTCCAATAGTGTGCAAGGGTGCGTGTCCAGCTTTACAAATCGACATATATTTGCCAACCCTCCCCCATGAGAAGTAGCAATTACCATAAAATTGTTTACTCTTGTCTGGGAAGACGATTTGGGCTTCTCGATTATTCGTCTCCCTATTTCTCGCAAACCAGCTTACGGATTTCAATAAGTCTACTAGTGTGTAAGAGTGCGTGTCCAGCTCTACAAATCAACATATATTTGCGAACACTCCCCCATGAGAAATAGCAATAACAATAAAAGTGTCGATATCTCGCAAACCAGCCTACGGATTTTAATAAGTGTAATAGTGTGCAAGAGTGCGTGTCCAGCTCTACAAATCGACATATATTCGCCAACACTCCCCCATGAGAAATATCAATAACCATAAAAGTGTCGATATCTCGCAAACCAGCCTACGGATTTTAATATGTCTAATAATGTGCAAGGGTGCGTGTCCAGCTTTACAAATCGACATAATTTTGCCAACCCTCCCCCATGAGAAATAGCAATAACCATAAAAGTGTCGTTATCTCGCAAACCAGCCCACGGATTTTAATAAGTCTAATAGTGTGTAAGAGTGCGTGTCCAGCTGTAAAAATCGACATATGTTTTCCAACACTCCCCCATGAGAAATAGCAATAACCGCAAAAGTGTCGATATCTCGGAAACCAGGCCACGGACATTAATATGTCCAATAGTGTGCAAGGCTGCGCGTCCAGCTTTACAAATCGACATATATTTGCCTACCCTCCCCCATGAGAAATAGCAATTACCATAAAATTGTTTACTCGTGTCTGGGAAGACGATTTGGGTTTCTCGACTTTTCGTCTCCCTATATCTCGCAAACCAGCGTACGGATTTCAATAAGTCTAATAGTGTGTAAGAGTGCGTATCCAGCTCTACAAATCGACATATATATATTGGCCAACCCTCCCGTATGAGAAATAACAATTACCATAAAAGTGTTTACTCGCGTCTGGGTAGACGATTTGTGTTTCTCGATTACTCGTCTCCTTATATACCGCAAACCAGCGTACGGACTTCAATAAGTCTAATAGTGTGTAAGAGTGCGTGTCCAGCTCTGCAAATCGACATATATTTGCCAACCCTCCCCCATGGGAAATAGAAATAACAGCAAAACTGTCGATATCTCGCAAACCAGCCCACGGATTTTAATAAGTCTAATAGTGTGCAAGGGTGCTTGTCCAGCTTTACAAATCGACGTATATTTGCCAACCCTCACCCATGAGAAATAACAATAACCATAAAAGTGTCGATATCTCGCAAACCAGCCCACGGATTTCAATAAGTCTAATAGTGTGTAAGGGTGCGTGTCCAGCTCTACAAATCGACATATATTTGCCAACCCTCCCCATGAGAAATAGCAATAACCGCAAAAGTGTCGATATCTCGGAAACCAGCCCACGGATTTTAATATGTCTAATAGTGTGCAAGGGTGCATGTCCAGCTCTATGAATCGACATATATTTGCCAACCCTCCCCATGAGAAATAGCAATAACCGCAAAAGTGTCGATGTCTCGGAAACCAGCCCACGGATTTTAATATGTCTAACAGTGTGCAAGAGTGCGTGTCCAGCTCTACAAATCGACGTATATTTGCCAACACTTCCCCATGAGAAATATCAATAACCATAAAAGTGTCGATATCTCGCAAACCAGCCTACGGATTTTAATATGTCTAATAATGTGCAAGGGTGCGTGTCCAGCTTTACAAATCGACATATTTTTGCCAACCCTCCCCCATGAGAAATAGCAATAACCATAAAAGTGTCGTCATCTCGCAAACCAGCCCACGGATTTTAATAAGTCTAATAGTTTGTAAGAGTGCGTGTCCAGCTGTACAAATCGACATATATTTGCCAACACTCCCCCATGAGAAATAACAACAACCATAAAAGGGTCGATATCTCGGAAACCAGCCCACGCATTTTAATAAGTCTAATTGTGTGCAAGGGTGCTTGTCCAGCTTTACAAATCGACGTATATTTGCCAACCCTCCCCCATGAGAAATAACAGTAACCATAAAAGTGTCGATATCTCGCAAACCAGCCCACGGATTTCAATAAGTCTAATAGTGTGTAAGGGTGCGTGTCCAGCTCTACAAATCGACATATATTTGCCAACCCTCCCCATGAGAAATAGCAATAACCGCAAAACTGTCGATATCTCGGAAACCAGCCCACGGATTTTAATATGTCTAATAGTGTGCAAGGGTGCGTGTCCAGCTCTACAAATCGACATATATTTGCCAACCCTCCCCATGAGAAATAGCAATAACCGCAAAAGTGTCGATATCTCGGAAACCAGCCCACGGATTTTAATATGTCTAACAGTGTGTAAGAGTGCTTGTCCAGCTCTACAAATCGACATATATTCGCCAACACTCCCCCATGAGAAATATCAATAACCATAAAAGTGTCGATATCTCGCAAACCAGCCTACGGATTTTAATATGTCTAATAATGTGCAAGGGTGCGTGTGCAGCTTTACAAATCGACATATTTTTGCCACCCTCCCCCATGAGAAATAGCAATAACCGTAAATGTGTCGTTATCTCGCAAACCATCCCACGGATTTTAATAAGTTTAATAGTGTGTAAGAGTGCGTGTCCAGCTGTACAAATCGACACATATTTGCCAACACTCCTCCACGAGAAATAGCAATAACCGCAAAAGTGTCGATATCTCGGAAACCAGCCCACGGACTTTAATATGTCCAATAGTGTACAAGGCTGCGCGTCCAGCTTTACAAATCGACATATATTTGCCTACCCTCCCCCATGAGAAATAGCAATTACCATAAAATTGTTTACTCGTGTCTGGGAAGACGATTTGGGTTTCTCGACTTTTCGTCTCCCTATATCTCGCAAACCAGCGTATGGATTTCAATAAGTCTAATAGTGTGTAAGAGTGCGTGTCCAGCTATACAAATTGACATATATATATTGGCCAACCCTCCCGTATGAGAAATAGCAATTACCATAAAAGGGTTTACTCGCGTCTGGGTAGACGATTTGTGTTTCTCGATTTCTCGTCTCCTTATATCCCGCAAACCAGCGTACGGACTTCAATAAGTCTAATAGTGTGTAAGAGTGCGTGTCCAGCTCTACAAATCGACATATATTTGCCAATCCTCCCCCATAGGATATAGCAATAACAGCATAATTGTCGATATCCCGCAAACCAGCCCACGGATTTTAATAAGTCTAATAGTATGTAAGAGTGCGTGTCCAGCTCTACAAATCGACATATATTTGCCAACCCTTCCCCATGGGAAATAACAATAACCGCAAAATTGGCGATCTCTCGCAAACCAGCCCACGGATTTTAATAAGTCTAATAGTGTGTAAGAGTGCGTGTCCAGCTGTACAAATCGACACATATTTGCCAACACTCCTCCACGAGAAATAGCAATAACCGCAAAAGTGTCGATATCTCGGAAACCAGCCCACGGACTTTAATATGTCCAATAGTGTACAAGGCTGCGCGTCCAGCTTTACAAATCGACATATATTTGCCTACCCTCCCCCATGAGAAATAGCAATTACCATAAAATTGTTTACTCGTGTCTGGGAAGACGATTTGGGTTTCTCGACTTTTCGTCTCCCTATATCTCGCAAACCAGCGTATGGATTTCAATAAGTCTAATAGTGTGTAAGAGTGCGTGTCCAGCTATACAAATTGACATATATATATTGGCCAACCCTCCCGTATGAGAAATAGCAATTACCATAAAAGGGTTTACTCGCGTCTGGGTAGACGATTTGTGTTTCTCGATTTCTCGTCTCCTTATATCCCGCAAACCAGCGTACGGACTTCAATAAGTCTAATAGTGTGTAAGAGTGCGTGTCCAGCTCTACAAACCGACATATATTAGCCAACCATCCCCCGTGGGAAATAGCAATAACAGCGAAATTGTCGATATCCCGCAAACCAGCCCACGGATTTTAATAGGTCTAATAGTGTGTAAGAGTGCACAGCCTGTTTGCTGGTAGGCAGTCGCCCAAAGGACACCTATGTCCAGCACATGTCGACTTTTGAGTCACCGTAGTTAAATTATGATTGTTGATATGCGACAATATCCACGGAATATAATTCGAAACCTTTGTGTAAACACCAGGTCTGTCTTTTCTTGCGCAACCGTAACCATTACTGGTTACTCCTTGCAATGTCCATCTTCCATCTGGTTCTGGACACATCAAAGGTCCACCAGAATCACCAAGACAAGCATCTCTTCCACCACGCTCAAAACCAGCGCAGAACATGTTATCAGTCACTCTGTAAAGTGGTAGGAAAACCGTGCGTTTTCTGCATTCCAGCGTTGATATAACTGGGATCTGGACTTCTTGCAGCGTATCAGCTGAAAATTTATATTTGGGTGATTGGAGAACAAATAGGTCTTCAAAACACTTACGGAATATCCTTCCTGTTTCGAAAAGCTGTCCCCATCCAACGACCGTGCACATGGTGCCGTCGCTAACGGTAACCCCTTCTTTTGGTAAGCAAATTGGTCTGACGTAGTCGTTAAAGGTAACAGGGTGGTCCATTTGTAGTAAGGAGATGTCGTTTACAAAGCCTGTATCCACATATTTCGGGTGAAGAATTATCCTAACGATTGGTCGAAGTTGTTCGTAAGGTGAAGGAAGTGATGTTCCACGTCTTAGAGCTCCCAGTCTAGCAACCCAGTGTTCATCCATAGCGCTGAAAACACCCAATATAAATAAATATACAAAGAAATAAAGACATATTTAGATTGGAGACTTCTAGATTTCCGGGAGAAAACCGCATCAACGACGATAAAGTAGTCAACGTTTCGCACTTTGTTGCAAGAGGCATCTTCAAGACGTAACAGTAAGACAGCTATGAAGAGAATGAACGTGTGTGTGGAAGGGTGAGGGTATTTATAGGTACCTGGCGCAGGCACCTGCACAGGTAGTCAAACAACTATTGGTTGGGAGGGCGATTGGGGGTAGCTGTGATTGGCTGTGGTGGTCGTAGAAGTGCTTTCCAGCTGTGATGCAAATGCCAACCGTCCTGACCGAACCGAACTGGTGATCTGGCGCAGCCTTGTACAACGTTCATGTTCTGAAACCCAAACGCTGACCCAGACACTGCCACAAGCACATGGGATACGGTATACACCTGGGGCTAGCAGTGGAGAAAGGTTATCTTTGGTGGATGGCAATAAATCAGAAATTTGTTGACTCCTTTATCGTTGTTGACGCAGTTTTCTCCCGGAAATCTAGAACTAAGTAAAGACATCAACTTACTGGTAGAAGCAATGTCCAGCTGAGATCAACCATCGTGCTGACAGCAAAGTTGCGCCACATTGAAATTCGCCTTCCTTGTATAAAGCTGCTTGCCAAGGCCAGTCACCCAAACCAGCATTAATTCCTCCAACAATCCTGTAAAACCTTGGGCTATCAAATAAATAAAATCATCAAGTGTCATCTAAATACCTTGCTACTTGCTTGATGGCTTGTGGTCTCGATCCGCATTCTAAATTACCACACTTTATCTTGAGGACTTCACCGCTCTTGCAGTTAGTTTCTTCGAAGAGCAAACTAGAATTTTGGTCGTTCTGGACCACCATTTTGAAGAACTTGTTCGATAGGGTGTTGTTGTCAATCACGCTGGATGTTTCTTCAAGACTTCTGTGGATTGAGAAGAACAATATGGACTGTTATCATAAAAATTCATTATACTTACTGATATGTTATGGCTTTACAAACTGAGTTCCCAAGTTCTGTGAAGTTCCATTGGTTGGAAATAGGGATTGCATTATTCTCTACACATAGTTTTCCCCATTGACCAAATTTACGGACCAGAAGGTAACCTTCTGGGTTGTATGTAAATTCATCAGCTTCATCAACGCTGGGCGCAATTGTTACACATCGCCTTTCATCATCAGCTTGTGGACAATCATTGGTTCCATCGCAAATTTTTGATTGGCTGATGCATATTTTGGAGTTAGCGCATACGTAATGATCTGGTGTACACCACTCTAAAAATCAACACATAAAACACAGAAATAACCAGAAACAAAGAACTTACCACACTGATTTTCGTCAGAATAATCCCAACAGTCCACCACACCATCGCAAATCTTTCTTGAGAGGAATTGAGATTTCAAGTAATCAGAACAAGAACAATTCTTTTCATCAGCTCCATTGTCACAATCTATGAGCTGATTGCATCTGGTGCTTGCTGGTAGACAAAGACCATTGCCGCATTTGACCGTATGGTTGGTGCATTCAGTTGTGTTAACTGGGGTTTGGAATAAAGTTGCATCATACAAGCTTGCATCCTTTTCTTTCTCGACTCCTGGAATCTTGTTGAAGGTTTTGGTGAGGACTTTAAGACCATCGTGATTGATGGCATAGCTGGTTCGTATAGCTTTATCCGAGATGACATCATCACCCTTCGTGTCATTCTGAGTTACCTTGCTTATCTCCGAAAGTTGTTTGAGTTTTTCCGGCGACAAAAACTGATTTTCGACATGAACTGAAATGCTGGAGTTCATAGCTGTGACAATTGTCTCTAAATCATCATCAAGCGACATCTTCTGATTCCTTATCAGACCTTTATCAGGAGTTAAAACCTTAGGATCCATTTGAAAATTTAACACGCTTGAGATTTTGAAGTCACTCAACTCTTCTATCGGTTTATGGACTTCGGTGCTTACAGAAGTCGCTTCGGCGTCTAGTCGTTTCTCTGAACTCTCTTCTAGAATTTGGCTTGGTACCCAACTTGGGAAGCTTCGATCTTCTACCTGATCAGCACCACCAAAAGATGGTCTCCTCCTCAATGGTTTACCAACACCAGAATTTGATTTCACTGGTAATAGCGTAACCAGTGGTAATTTGGTTGTTTGTAACATCAACTGGGATATATCTTCTGCATCAACGACTTCCACCTGACCTTGACCGGCGCTGAATAATTCAGTTGTTGATGATACCTCTGAGACCTCCTGCGATGTATTTTTGGGTAAGTCCAATGAAGTAAAACTAGACGCTAGAGTTTGGAAGAAGGCAGTAACATTTCCAATAAAATCACTGGTTTGCGTTGTCAAATCAGAAGAATTCTCGACATGGGTCTCGGTTGATTTTTCTAAATTTGATGATTCCGTGAACTCCGTCAGTTTATTTACTGGTAATGGGTGGCTTATCAAGCTAGTTGATCCTAACCTTTCACTATCGCCCATATTGAATGATAATGCCGGATTCGTAAAGCTCGTGTAAATCGGCTGTTTCTTTTGAAGCGCTAAGAATGGATTGGATATTGTTGAATCTTGTGAGATTATCGGTATCCATGGTTCGTTATTGATCATTTCTGGTGGTACCATCATAGGATTTGTTTGATTATTGACTTCCGTGGTATGTGTAGCAGATGTAGTAGTAGTAGTAGTGGTAGTAGTTGTTGTGGACGTTGTGGGTTTTTGAGTTGTTGGCTTAGTTGCAACTTCAACATGGGCGATTTTCGTAACTTCATCAAACTTCCTCAATGGAGGTGTGGGCTTGGATACTTGGTCAACAAAACCAATCTTGAAGAACGCGCTGGTAACTGCAGTCTCTTTAAAAGCGGGTTTCTTTGTTGTTTGCTCTGGTCTTTCATTCTTTTGGGTGCTGGAAACATGAACAGCTTGTTTGTCGATCTTTTGAGTGCTCGAAGTAACTTTCTTGTTAACGGCGATGTCAGCATCGGTTTTGCTTATTTGAAAGGAACCTTGTATCACTGGTAAATTCTCTTCTTCGATGTTGATTTCTTGAATTTCGGGCTTTTTCGTCACCGTTTTTAATGGTATGGTCAGATTATTTTTTGTTCTCTCTATTTTCGATTTAGCAGTAGGTTTTAGTGGCTCGCTCTGCTTAGGTTGGTTTGGTTTGGTTATTCTTTGGTATGAATTTTGATCCTTAACTAATCTAATCGACACACTTCGGGAGTCAAATCTTATATTCCTGAAGATTGGTTTCTTCGACAATGCATCGCCTAGTAAGGTGTCTCTTATTGTCTTTTCTATATTCGAGATAGACCTAAAAATGTTTTTTTTTTCAATGCAATTATAGAGAAGGTGAGAATATAATTGGTTTATACCTAGGTATTTTTCTTTTATTTAAGGTTAATCTATAATGAATTGTTTGGGTATCGTTTCCAAACTTCTCAACGTTGCATGCAATGACAGCAGGACTCAAAGGACTCCTTTGGTACAAAATTTCAAACTGGTTCTTGTACTTCCTAGCCTTCTCTTGCAAATTACCGATAAACCTATCCCCGCGCAGGACTTTGACACTACAGCTGAACGCCAACAGAGCTAAAAAGCAGACATTTCACGGTAAATTACCTGCATACCACCTTCGCAGTACGATATGGGTTAACAAGCATACACGTCACTTGGAACCTTATTAAACTAAACGTATATAATTGCATTTCAGCTAACAGTATACACGATTTGAGATGCATACATATACTGGTGACACGTAATGCTGTCCCACGTAACGGATACCAGCGAAATATAAACTTACGACTTGCTGACTCTGTCCTTAAAGCTCCCATATATAACGCCAGTCCTGCTATGGAAACCACAGCAATTAAAACTATAAAAGCCGCTGCTGCTAATGCTATGGAACATGATTTGCCACCCCCTTTTGACTTTGCGCTGCTGGGCTGGGGCCTTTCCTGCCACAACAGCGCCGAGTGACGTGAAGACATACCCATACTGTACTCATTCTGAAATTAAAAGAAATAACGGGTGTTAATGACTAAACAGGAGTAAGGGCATAGCTGGTGTAAAATATAGTTTCTTATGAAAGAATTATCAGCCGTTATTTGAATAATATATGGAACAATCTGTTGTTGATGGCCAAGGTGCACCGGATGTAATATTTTTACAGTTACTGACGTGCCTTCTCACAACTTGAGGTATTGTATACATCGCACAACATTGTTTTTTGTGCGATATTCCAAGATACTGCTACATCATGATGGTGTCTGTTTCTTTTGGCGGCCGAGCTCGCGTGATACCGTTCTAGCTGCGAGTAATTAAAATATCATCAGTTAGGAATCGATAATTAACAAAAATAGGTCTGGCAGAAATAATTACTACTTATTCCTACACGGTTATTTAACACTTTTCAAGACTAAATTGCCATATCTTCTCCATCTTGGTACTCCTGGAGGCTCCGCTGAATGCAAGACTTGTCAATTATAAATCACACTGTGATCATAATTCTGGTATTTAAACTAACCTCAGAGTTCCGGTCTATTGAAAATAAGATACCTCCTAATGGTCATTGACCGCAGAGAAGAGCTGAGATGGAATAGAAGATGCTTGCTGTGAAACACTGACCACCATTAGGTGTACCGTGTGATTGGTATATTCAGTCGTATGAACTGGTGTTTGGAATAATATTACATTACACAAACTTGCATCTTTTTCCTTCTCGACTCCTGGAATCTTGTTGAAGGTTTGGTGAGGAATTTAAGACCTTCGCGATTGATGGCATAACTGGTTCGTACAGCTTTATCGGAGATGACATCATCAGCCTTTGTGTCATTCTGAGCTAAATTGCTTATTTCCGAAAGTTGTTTGAGTTTTTCTGGCGACAAAAACTGATTTTCGAAATGAACTGAAATGCTGGAGTTCATATCGGTGACAATGGCCTCTAAAGCATCATCAAGCGACATCTTCTGATTCCTTATCAGACCTTTATCAGGAGTAAAAACCTTGGGATCCATTTGAAAATTTAACACGCTTCAGATTTTGAAGTCACTCAACTCTTGTATGGGTTTATGCACTTCGGTGCTCACAGAAGTCACTTCGGCGTCTAGTCGTTTCTCTGAACTCCCTTCTAGCATTTGGCTTGGTACCCAACTTGGGAAGCTTCGATCTTCCACCTGATCAGCCTCGCCAAAAGATGACCACCTCCTCAATGGTTTACCAACACCAGAATTGGATTTCACTGGTAATAGCGTAACCAATGGTAATTAGTTGTTTGTAACATCAACTCGGCTATATCTTCAGCATCAACAACTGCTACCTGACCATGACTAGCGCTGAATAATTCAGTTGTTGATGTGATACCTCTGAAGTCTCCTGCGATGTATTTCTGGGCAAGTCCAAGGAAATAAAACTAGACTCTAGAGTTTGGAAGAAGTCAGTAACATATCCAATAAAATCATTGGTTTGTGCTGTCAAATGGGAAGAATTCTCTACACGTGTCTCGATTGATTTTTCTAAATTTGAAGATTCCGTGAACTCTGTCAGTTTATTTACTAGTAATGGAGGGCTTATCAAGCTAGTTGAGCCTAAACTTTTGGTATCGCCCATATTGAATGATAATGCCGGATTTGGAAAGCGCGGGGAAATCGGCTGTTTCTTTTCAAGCGCTAAAAATGGATTGGATATTGTTGAATCTTGTGAGATTATCGGTATCCATGGTTCATCATTGATCATTTCTGGATTTGTTTGATTATTGACTGTAGTATTGATGTGTAGTAGATGTAGTAGTGATAGTGGTAGTACTTGTTGTTGTGGACGTTGTGGTTTTTTGAGTTGTTGGCTTAGATGCAACTTCAACATTGGCGATTTTCGTAACTTCATCAAACTTCTTCAATGGAGGTGTGGGCTTGGATACTTGGTCAACAAAACCAATCTTGAAGAACGCGCTGGTAACTGTATAGTTTCTTTAAAAAATGTGTTTTTTTATTTGCTCTGGTCTTTCGATCTTTTGCGTGCTGGAAATATAACCAGCTTCTTTGTCGACCTTTTGAGTGCTTGAAGTTATTAAGTTTAAGTGTTCTTATTTGAAGTGAAGCTTGAATAACTGGTAAACTATCCTCTTCAAAGTTGATTTTCTGAATTTATTTTTTTTTGTCATAACAATTTCTTTCTATTGATATTTGGTCATTTCCTAGCGTTGATTGACAGGAAACAGAGTTGAGGTGAAATAGAAGATGTTTGTTGTAAAACGCTTCCCCTAAATGATGACATTGATGACGGTTGCCTTGGTATAATTGGTGATGCGAAATGAAAAGTGATTTCGGAAGACTAAATGTAGATTCGCCGCAAGAATGTCGTCGGTTCGTTAAAACTAATTGGCGTAATAAAACATGTGATGGGAAAATCATTATGCGTCTGCCTGTAAATTATTTATGTGCTCCATAACAACATCACCAATAGAAGTAATTTCTTGCGGACGTACCAACGTTCAACGTCCTAACGTCGAAAAACTGGTTTCCAACTCTTACAAAATTGGCTATCCTACTTTACATTAGCTTATGCAGAGGATGGTCTCCTTTTTTATATCGCCGCTTCTTCTTCTTCAAGGCTCGCTATTATAATTATAGCACGTAAGTTAACAACCCGACCACCCATCAGCCCTACCGAGAATTACTAATTGCAAATGACAACATGCCCCAAATGCTTTCTTCGCAAAAGCGCACTTATTAAGATGCCACTCTTAATTAAAATTCACCCAAGACCGAACACAGATACCTTACGAATACTTTCGCTTTTTTTGACTGCCATACACCAACTAACAACTTCCAGTACATTTTTATTTTTTATTTTTTTATGACGTCATACGCACCATTTTACTATTTAAATATAATTTGGGAAAAAATAGTCAAACAACTTTTATGTTCAACATTTTTTGATAGAACTAATAATTTATAGCCTGTAGACGACATGCTCATTTCTACTCCGTGTAGAAGTAATACTTATTTCATCAAGTTTAAATATAATCAAAAACCATAGAACACAAAAACGTTACAAATAACAATGACAGATTATTTGTGTTATCTAAGAAACTAATTATAAAATTCAATTTCAAATCTTCAACATTTTGGGAACGGCTGCTCTAATTTAGGTTAGATGCATTTACTTTAAAAATCCGCTATTAGATGGCGTTGTTACAGGTGTGATAAGCGTAGGGACTCAAAATTATCTGTCAAAATTTTCGGGTACATCGTGTTGTATTTTTGTTGTTTTGTGGGTGTTGTGTGTGTTTATCTTGTGAACCAAAGTGACCGGAATGATTTACAGATGTATTTGAGACCAGCCGGCAAAAGGTGAGTGAAAATTTTGTTGATAAAACTGATTTTGGTTATACCGGGTATATGATATGTACGGCGTCGATCGTGAAGAATTGACCTGGCGTTAAAGAAGATCTGCTGGCGACCTTGCGAGTTTGTTTACCCCTTTAGTATGTTATTATTTTCTTTCATTAACTCGTTTAGAACTGCTTCGGTTTTTTCTCTTTACGCGTGCAGTTGATAATGTGTTTCTTCGCCTTTCGGAGTAGGTAGGTCTTCCAAGAAAGAGCCTTTTTCGCATTTTGTACGCTCTGCCTCATTAACTTGAAGAGTGTTTCACAATTTATCCGGTATTTTTAGACAACATTAATAAGGAATTTAGTAAGAAAAACCTAAATCAATTATGGTGTTGATGACATCTAACGGTTTAAGCCATTATTAGGTTATTGGTTATGTACAAAATATCGCTGGAGGTCGTTTGTTTGAACATTTCCAATATTCCTCATTTCTTCTTTCTTTCATTTCCATTATCAATCACCAAGGCCGCATAAATCATCTTTGCGAGTCACTAAATTACCCCGTTCGAAACGAAATGACACTTTCAATACACATAAATAAACTACAAGGCATAATTCAGCAACATACTCCACAGGTTGTCTTCCCGATATATGTACTCATTTTAATTATATACCCCGCAAGATTTATGTCGTGGTTTCGAATAAAAGTTACATGCAAGATTAAAAATCGTGATAAATTGCTTCTCCATTGAGGACTGATGTTGTACTTCAGCAAAATGAAGGAATTATGACAGTTTTTCTTAGTTACCCGCCGTTTTAGATCATTCCTAAGTCACGATTCATTGTCAATGACAGTGAGCAACATTTAAAATAATTATTACATAGGCTACCAATTCTAAAATTGCAGATAAGTATTTTAATTCAAGAACAATTCAATTAAACAACAATGAGTTCCGAATTCGCGATTATTAACTTGTTTAATTGTCTATACAATTGTGGAAAAAGATCGGTTTGTGTTATATAATATTCTTCACGAATCCGAGACAGGAAGTTCTGCATTCTTCCAGCATATAAATGCGTTTGTAGATAAAATTGAAATGTCCAGTTATGTTTATAGTTTAGCGATGCTACTTTCCATAAATTTGCATTAAGCAGGATGTTATAACTCATAACTCACCACCTGTTTTCAAACTTAGCCTCCTAACTAAAGACTCCTACTGTTTAAGTTTTAATAGTGAGAACTAGGAGCTGTAATAATACGTCTAAATTAGGCTATTATGTACGCTTTTCGGCGCAAAAAAACGAAGACAAAAGAATAACTAACTGTTCTGAGAATCTTCAACAATTTAAGAAAACCGACTAAAATAAAACTAAAGACATATTTAAGCTATATCGCACGCTGAACCTTCGGTCAAGGTTCTTAAAACTTTGCATACTGCTGCTTTCCAGGGACGGATTAATAATTTTCTTGCGAAAAATACATTATGTTAACTTGTAAAAATGTTATTTTATATCTTATGGCGGAATACGATACTTAACCTTTTTTTCAATCAATAAAATCTTTAAAGAATATTAATCCAGGGGCCACCAAATTAGTTAGACCGGCTCTGCTCCTCCTCTATTGCAAGAGTTCAATTGCTTTGGGATTAACGAACACAGAGACATTCCGGCAAAAACGAGAATTGAATTTATTATGGTCTCGATGTGTCTCACGAAGTTGCTTCGAAAACCACAACGTCTTTTGTACTGGAATAACAGTACCTAACAAAAGAACATCTAGGATCTCTACAAGACGATTTAAGCTATTCGTTTAACTTTTTTTGAGAAGATCTTTGACTCTTTTTAATGAGGTGTATCAATTTGGATGAAGGGAGACATTTTTAACATTGATTTTTTTTGAGTGTTCCAAATTTAGACTTGAAATATTGTCAAAACAAGTTTATTTGGTGCGTGCGATTCATGTTTTAAGTGAAGTCAAGACATGTATTGAGATCAGTGGAGTATGACACAAAACTGGTCGTATGCTTAAATATTTTGAAGACAACTATATCTGGGTCCTTTACCTAGAAAGCATGGAGTGATCTAGTCCATGCTTAAACCCTTGGTTGGTGTCTTTCATTCTTCATTGATTTCTTCGTAAGAAACAAAACATTATCGCCAACTGGTGCATAAAGCTTTGTAATATTTAGTAATAATATACAGTTACGGTGACAGCTGTCGATATATTCAAATAATGCACATTTGTGGTGTGGCTTAATCGTATAACCAGACGGTGAATAGAAACTCGACCAACTGGTGGTAACTGGTAACCAAAGTTCTGGTTTAAGAATTGAAAAATACGAACCTGTCTAAAGTTTGTACTGTAGGGTGGTGGGTAGTAACTTCCATTGGTAAGGGCAGGTCGATACTTGGACCTTCCCGTGTTCGCACAGAATGTCTCCATGTCACTTAAACATTAAAGAAACGAGACTCAACGAAGAACGCGATAACTGAGTTCATTACGATGTCTTCGCGGACAGTGGAAGCGCGACCGGGCTTGACGACGCCGACAGAGAATCTGAAGACAGTAAATCCGGTCTTACATCTCTCACCTCCAAAGAAGAACCATAGGTACCTCCACTAAGGACCGTTAGAACCTACCTTTAGTCTTCTACAATATTTACATTTTCTTATTTACCTTACTCCGACCATCAACCCAAAGTTTCACACAATTTTTACTGGAAGAAATGGACTTTATTTACTTCATAACTCAAAAGGTCAAACTCCCAAAGAAAATACATTGTTTTGTCAATTGAGCTCTGCTTGTTCCATCAAAAATTAGCACTTCAGCTTGTCCTTAGAATATATTAGAGATAAATGAACATATTGTTTTGATTTGAGCAACAAAGAATCTGCAATAAAGTAAAATAGAACGTTTCACGAATCTGAAGGTTCCACTGAAAAGTTTTTCATTCATTCCCGTATATTTCGAATCGATAAAAATTGCTCCGCAATTCTATGTTTCGTATTTGATCACTTGATTAGGTTCCTTGATTATGGTGAAGAGCATAAATTGAACAGCTGGCTTGCGCGTAGATGCCGTTCTGGCTGGAAATTGTGTTGCTTCTGCGCTAGAGAAACGTTATTTAATTAATAATGACCCAGCCACTGAAAGATTTAATGTCATTAACTCGTAATTTGAGATTACCTGCTTCTGTGGCGTTTAATTATAGACACAATACGGCGAATTCTGTGCTAATTCTGCATTTACCAGTGGCCCAGTAACGGATTTTCTTTCATTGAAACGCGTATAATCTCCTAACAGAATCTGATGAATGTAAGCATACCAGATTTACGATATTTAAACTTAATTTTATTGACAGAGACAAGTCGCAAATGGTACCAGCAAATGACAGCACAAAGTTGCACACAAAAGCGTTCATCTCAGACTAGTTTTCATTGTCAGTAAACTTCAGGAACTTAATTAAAAGATTAAATATTAATTAAGAAGCATTTTTGATTACCCACATAATAAATGCACCTGTTCTTCTCGCTTTGTAGAAGATTATCTATTATTCAACAAAGAGACTTCACTGGTTATCTGGGAAACTCTGCCAAACTTATTTGCGGGTACCATTTGCAAGTGTAATACAATCTTAGCTTTTATATGACAATTTATGAGAATTTCTTGGATGTTATGGCTGTGTATATCCTGTGAATGACATCAGAACTGAGACCGAACCATTGTCCACTGGGCGAACTCGACGCTGACCTTGCACTCGATCGACCGAAGAAATCATCATAATAGTCATAATCCGTTGATATTACATTGAACTTGGCATAGTAAATGGCTGCGAATGCTGAATATATAAGTAGGATGGCCGTGCCAAGCTGAAAAAAAATAATTCAAGTCACAAACCTGTAAATTGTATCACGTGTGCGCGCGACATGACTCCCCTGTGATACATTTTCATGCCGTGCGTTCACGATGCGGCTCATATGCATCTCACTGAGGTTATTATGAGTGTCATATGATTTCACGCTTGTTGTGCAGTTATAAACTTGTTAAATGGTTGTGAACTTACTTGGAAAGCTGCCCAAAACTTGAAGGAACCTTCGTTGATAATGAAATTGTAATAGTTTGCCCAAGGGTCTGTCTTCACTGCTTTCTCTTCTTCTTTATGTTCTTCGTGATGATCATGGTCATGATCATGAACGTCAAGGTGGTCGTAATCCATCATCATGCCTCTTGCTTCTCTGGTGTTTTCAACATCGGTGCTTTTTGTAAAGCGTAATGGTCATAAGTCATTCCAAAGGGTTTTGTTAGTGGCTTACCTGTCTTCTGTGGGTAACTCTGTCGTGGCGATGGGGTAATTCACAGTTGCACCAACGATACAGTGAACAAAATAAAAGAAGCACAGAACACGCGAAGTATTATACATGTTGCTTTGGGGTGATGTTTAAAAAGCAATCTTTTAACTCTGGCTAATGTATGTATTTCTCAGAGGTAAGATTGCGTATCAATGGGTATATTTTAAATGTTATCTGGGGACGAGCAGAATATACTGAGGGACAAACGTATCTTCCCGTTGAGGTTTAATTGACCAAAGCACTTAGCACGTTACAAAATGTAACGGATTTAATGTTATAATTTTCATGACAAATATCGGCATTTCGTTAGTCTGTCGGTACATGTTAATTTTAAAATTGTACGAAACGCTAATTTCTAAACGGTGATTAGTGTAATCATGCATCCATCACCAATGCAGGCCAAATTTTCGATTACACATTAACAAGAACAGTTACATATTATGTGTCTGTTATAATTAATTATTTTCTTGTAAAGTTTATTAGCGTCAATTAAATTTATATCAAGCAGTGTTACTTTAATTCATAACTTGGCCTTGACATGTTTTGGCAACCGGAAATACAACAACAAAAAATGGCCAAAAGACAGCTATTTATCAAACAAGTGCAAATAGGTCCCTTTCATTTCAATAAAAGGGAAAAAGTTAACCAATGCATTAAGAAATGATTGATTTTTTATCTAATGATAAAATGAGTCTACTTTTCGCATAGCGTAAAAAAAGAATGTACATTTTTACTTTCCGACTAGTACCCTAGAAGGAAAGTACTGTCGAGATTTTCGCAGAAATACGCGTTTTGAGGTCCCCTAAATTGATTACGACGATTTCTGGAAAATGTCGTTTTTAATGAACACGATAGCGCCCAAACGGAACAACGGATCGCGCTGAAATTTTGCATACGCATTTAGAATTACCGGGGGACGAACTGGATTGTATTCGAGTTTTATTACATTATCGATATTAGAAAAAACATTTTAAAATCATACAAAATTTATTTCAAAATTATTCTTCAAACATTTTTTGTGTTAATACCTACATATTTCTTTTGAAAGCACCGCAGACAGAACGCTGTAATTTTCAGCATTATTTTTAACAATCTGTGGTATGTTCAATAAAAAATGTCTAATGTGCCATGATTAATCTTTTTCTTAAATTTATGTTGGCTATACGCTTTAGGATTGACATATAGTCAGACAGAAAAGTCAGAAAATTCAAGTGACGCAAACAACTGGTCTCAACTCAACAACTGGTCAACTCTAACCTCCAAAACTTTGATAACGACATAAAGCAAAGAAAGGCCTTGAAGTTTAATCGTCAAATTTCAGAGTAGCCAACCTACAATTTCATGGCACACTAGACCTTGTTGTTATTAAACATACGATATCAATAAACCAGTTAAGTGTAAAAATGACTAATGACAATTAATATCACGTCAAATTGCTTGTATATGGTGGCACATGAGGCGTATTTCCACTGAAATCCCGAATTTGTTTTTCCGGAAAGTAAAAATTAAATAAGAAATTTAAAAATTTCTGCTGGCTAACCCACAATAGATAGAACTGCAATTCTCGGGACTTATTATCAATGAAACTGAACTGTACATAAATCATTTCTATTCTATCAGTTTGGCTTGCAGTGGTGAATAATGTAAAATAACAATAGCTGCTAATTTCTCTTTAACTCAACCATAGTGAATCACTATCATTATGTACTATCATCATTACTACGACCTTAATCGAAAAGAAACAAACTAAAAAATTCGTATTTATCAGTATATTTCTAGACCTATACAATCTTTACATCATATATTTATTTTGGGCGGTTTCAATAGCAGCTGTCACATTCGAGGTCAACTCGTCAATTTCCATATTCCTCGCACTTCTTCCTTTGCCCAAATCGTGCAAATCGTGGATGAAGTTCACCTTATGCCTGGCAATAGACTTCAGAATCAAAATAGCGATATAAATGATGAAGTAAGCGCTGAAATACAACGGAATGTACCACAACTTCCTTCCCAAATAATAGTAACTGTAATGTCCCTTGTTCACACGTTCTTCGGGCTCTTCCGTAGTCGTCGTAGTTATCTCATGGTATACAGGGTGTTCTATATGCGCAAATTCCGGATAATGATATCCATGCTCCTTGGGTTCGTGGTCCAAATAATCAGGAACCTTCCCGTAACCACTTGGTACCGAAGCTGGAGGAGTATCAACAACTTGCTGCTGTTGCTGATGATGATGATGATGATAATCAGTTGGATAATCCTGGTATGACCCAACCACAGGCCCTGGAGGCTTGACCGTAGCCACAATCCCAGGACCAACATCACTATAACCCGAGTAATCATGATAGTTCGATGGTTTTGGAGCTGGTGGTGGTCCAGTGTCTTCCATTTCCGGCTTTGCTTGCTCCATGGGCATGTACGAATCAACCTCTTTGCCACTGTTGAGGTTATAATCCAAAATCACGTCTTTCCCAGGTGGGTAAGAATCTTTAGGAGGATGGTCTAACTCAGCAGGAGCGTAAGGATACCCAGGATATTCATCAGGCTTCGCTGGTGTTGGAGGTGCTTTAGGTTTAGTCTCAGCTGGTGAATATACAGGCGCGGGTTGTGGTTGAACAAAGTTATCCTTTGGAGGGTTGTAGGAATCGTATGGAGAATCGTACAACCCAGAAGGCGACTTCGGTGGACCAGAATCCGAAGGTGGGGAGTCACCTGAAGAGTCTGGAGGTGTTGGTTGGCTGAAATCTGAAGGTTTTGCGTCGACTTCTGAAGGTTTGCTGTCACTTCCTCCTTTGAAGACAGGAAATGAATCAAAAGGCGCTGCATAGACCACTGCTGGCTTTGAGGGGTTGGAATCTTCATGACTGTGGTCATGTGGATTAACGCCGAGGTAGTGGAAGTATGGTCTAGGGTTATATCTGTCTTCTATCACTTCACCTTTTGCTGGAAGAGGCTCGTTCTGAGCTTGGCCAACCCTGGATGGCTTTGGTGTGTAATATGTTACTTTGGAGCGTAGGTTTTGGCCCGTAACAACTTTAGCGTTGGAACTGAAATGAAGAACAAGAAGTTGAAGCAAATGAATAAAAGAATATATTCCCATATTATCACCTCTGAGAATATAAAGACATCCCACTGCTTCTTCCTTCATTTGGTACTATGGTTTTGTTTGTCGGTTTTTGCGTAACATTGTTAGGTATACTTTTCGAAAAAGTTGCACTAACTAACAACAATATTTGTAGAGATATCTTCGTATACATTGTTCACAGACACAGTTCACTGTTCACGCTCAAATTTCGTTATGGGAAGATGCGTCCATCGGCAATAAAATGTTACAAATTCAACACCAAAGGTGATAATCAATGATAATGTCCCATACGGCTGATACTGTTATACAAGATTTTTTCAGTTAATGTGCCCCATATTTAAGGTACCGTTGATTCCTGTTATGTAAACAATTATCTACTAATTTATACTAGGTGCTACACTTAATAGCCTTCATCAATATATACTAATTAACCATTATATTAATTTTGAAGACTTCATCGCCGTATGTCTCTCAAATCTGGGCATTTCCTTGTTATATCTAAACTTTCAGGTTTAATTAACCTATATAACTAACCTCTCTATCTGTCAATCAGAGATATTAATTAAATTTTATAATAATATGAAAATTTATTTTATCAACTCAACTGCTTAATAATGCAAAATCAAAATCATTTGGAAATAAGTAAAAAATATTGTTACAATTATTGATTATTCGCAAAAGACAGATGCAATAAAATAACAGGTAGCCTCAATTATGAACCTGTTTTTGTTGTAAGGATGTTGTATTTTATGATTATAAAGAATTTAACTCCCCAAAACTAGTAAAACGGTAGGTTATAAATTTGGTTTAGCTCAGGAATGTTGTATTTTATAACTATAAGAAATTTAATTTGCATTTTACAGACTGCAAAATAGCAGTGTGGATGGATAACAAACTTGCATTAGATCAGGAAATCGGACGCTATGATTTTCCCTCATAGCTTGGAGTCTTACTTTGTTCGTCGTTTTCTTCCTTCACGTTATTTAAAACAGACAAAAACAGGTGATAGAAAGTAGCTGACATATTAGTGTTGCGCCTTATTGGTGACTGTTTATTGTGCCTGTCTACTGTATTTAATTATTATTTCTATATTTAAAATTAGAATTTGAAACTGGGGTTTCTTATTGTCGTGTAATGCAGGCAGTCTATTTGCGCAAGTGCACGTTTGGTTGCATACTCTACCATTTATACTTGCAATAATGATTTTTTAAAAATAATTATCCAGTCAGAGATTTTGAAATGCAACACTAAAAGTTGATTTTTCACTTGATACCTACCCGTAGGCCTATGAAATAATTGTTTCACAAAAGGAAAGGTATAAAAATTAAACATAATACATTTAAAACTATTTTATTTAAAAATGTACTGATTATAAAATAGCATCATAAACTATATATGTATATGCATAGTAACATTAAAATACTCATAAATAAAAAGATACTTTTGATGCATAAAACTTAATTAAAAAAAAGGTATAACCATTGAATGTTAAGTTCCACAAGACTGACATATAAACAATATCCGACAACAGAGGTATAAAGAAATATAAAGAAGTTTTCTATTTATATATATTTTTTGAACGGAGATAATCAGGAACACAGCGACCAAGGAAGAACTTTGGTAAAACAGCATCCTAGAGATCTCTCCCGCCAGAAACGTCTGGACAATTCAACAGTGTACTAAAACAAACGAGTATGCTGATATGTTGGAATGCTAGCAGTGGCTTGTTCCTGACGACGGTGTTATAGTACCCGAACTCGAGTATTTCAGATCGCCATCACAGATGTACTTCCCAGAAATGAACCGTCTTTTGACTAGAGACAAACGATAACCCGGCCCTACAAGCTGGAAGTCCAGACCAGACAGAGTCGTTCCTTCACAATTAAATTGCGTCGAAATAATGGTTGGGGTCGTCGGACCAGACTCAATATCGAATCTAGCCAACATCGAACCTACGCCGTGATTTTCAGAATGCTGTGACAACTCAGTGAACTTCCACTGTATGAAGTTTTTCTCGGTAACCCTAGAAAGAAATAAAACAAAAAAATAGTTTTTTAGAAGGTTTAGAAGTAGAAATAATTTCTCACCACTGAGCGGTAGGTTTGGAGTGTAAATTCTTAACAGCTCCATCTATAGGCACAGTAACAGTAACATTTAGTAGCGGAGAAGGGGAACTCATCGCGTGCGAATTATACTTATAATCTACTTTTAAGTCGGTGCGTAAAGCCTCGCATTTCCAATAAGCAACTAACTGAAATGGGCAAGAATTTGCCCCAGCTTTTGTTTTGATCTGCAAGAAAAAAAAACAAAAACAAAGTTAGGGTATGATGATATTTGGTTCTTATTTTTCGCATACCTGATATTTAAGTATATCTACATTAAAATAGGAAGCAGTAGGATTTTGTTCGGATTGTTTTTTCAGCAGAGCGCTTAAAGCGGCCATGTTAAATTCGATAAGCACGCTTTCGCTGCCTGGTTGACCGCTATCCCTAAAAACCGGTCGAAACATAAAATTAACCAATCAAAAAACATCACCAATCACTCACATGGACACTAGCTGCTTGTTCGGCACTATATTACTCAATCGTTGCGTATTCCGGACTTTGAAAGACAGCTTAGCCGGATTGGGATTATTAGCGAGTACTGTAACGATTCCCGCAGGGAATGACAGCATCATCTCACCCGACATCTTCACCTGACATCTGCAATTTCTATATTTGAGTAATAACACGAACGACGCTCACCTCAACTAACCTCGTTTCGTCCGCTCCCCGGAAATAGCTATGCACTATCTCGTGGAACGCCACCGCCAACGGAATAGTATCCGCCATACCTATAGTCAGCGGCGACGGCCCCCTCGAAGCCCCCACCGCCACGCACGCCGTCCTAAACTCCAAACTGCCAACGCTATCCGCCCTCGAAATCGGAGCAGGGCTTATATGACCCCTAGCGTGCGCCTCAGACTTCCTAGATGGCGGACGAGGAATCGACATATACCCAGACGTCGGCGTCGGAGTTTGCCTCACTTTAGGGGGCACACTCGACGGAGGCTGAATATCACCCACTTCCGTATATAAATCCAATTCTAAAAAAATTAATTTTTAATTAATTAATTTTAATTAATTAATTATTTTTAAGTAATTTTTAATTAATTAATTATTTTTTAATTAATTAATTAATTTTGTTACCTGCATATCGTGAAGACCCTGATAAAGTTGGAGAATTTAAAGTAGGTTGTGAAGGGCTTTGAAGTGGTGCATAGGGATGGGAGCTGGTTGGTGTAGAAGCGTTGGAAGCAGCTGGACTTTGGAATAGGTTTAAGCCTAAAAGGTCACTGCTGGGTTTGGTGCCTAATTGTTGTGAAACTGATTGCGATCGTTTCATGGCGTTGTCTGGGCCTTCAAGTCCGGAGCCCCTTCTGACGAGTCGGCCTTCGATGGGGGATAGGTAGATGTTTTCTACGGTAGCGCGTAGTTCGTCTACGGAGGCTGAAATGGGGGCTGCGCCATTGTTCAGCGGTTTGATTTCGACGTGGAATCGGTTTTTCTCGCGGTCTTCGTCGGAGTCTGAATCTGAAGATGAGTAGAAACCGCGTTTTTCGTTGTTAGGCCAATGGTGTTGAGGAGCTTCCGGTTGGACTGCGTAGCCGTCTGCGTCTAGTTCCGGGGCTTCGGGTTCTGCTTCGGCGAGGGGCGGAGTCTCTTTAACTTCCTCCCGCTCTTCCCTAAATGATTAATTAAATAAATGAATTAATTAAATTTTTATTTGGTAATCTTACAGATCGGATTTTTCTTCTTTGTTGCTTTGATTGTCTGAGTTGTCTTTTTTCTTCTTGGTTTTCTTTTGTTTGACCTTGTCACGACGGCTCCTGAGGAACCCTGGAATGGAAATTGTAATATTAGAAGACTAAGTCAAAATTAGAGACACGTCATAATGTTATTTACTCAAAGATATCAAAATTTAAAAAATATTTAAACCTTTTGGAAGTAAGTGGAAAATGTTGCAAGACATAAAGTTTTACATTCAATAGTTTGTCGTACAGTCCATTTGCATCTGTACTATGGAATAAATTGATGGTAATTGTAAAATTTATTAATCATATCCTATCACTTACATTCTTTAATGTTGTTATTGTAAGACATGATGGTCTAGTGGAACTATGAGGTGTACTAATATAGTGCATCAACTGTACTGTAATATTAATTAAGTGCTGTCTATGAACATAATTATCAATTGGATAGTGAATCATAAGTGTAGCAATGCTCTATATACTTCAATCTTATACCAATCGCGCATTTTAGTGATATACACATATCTAGTTGTTTAGGGTTTTGAAGGTACAGCTGTGCTAAAACTTCCATATCTCTTAACTTCCAAGAACTGTACGTAGGAGCGCATAAAACAAAACAATGCGCGAAAAGAAACAACAAATAAATACCTAAGGTTAAGTGGGAATAAATTATAATTGGTTGATAACGCGCAAAATAAACACTTGCTATCTTTGACGTAAATAATCTTATGTCTACATTTCTTTTACCTACCGTCAACTTTGATAATAGTGCCTAACTATATAAAAGATAATTATAATAAAAAAACAAAAATAATAAAATTCTAGCCCATACAGTTTAAATGGTGATGTATGATGTTTTACATGCATAACATAATTAAAAAAATAACGTTTAAACATCATTCTTTTTTAACTTTTCTGACTTATGATGCACCAGAAAGAGATTATTAACATTTTAGTCTGTTATTTACTTCATTCATTAACTTATCACATTGGTTATGTACAAATTTTGTAGAGGAAGGAGTAAGTAACCATAATAACCGATAATAAACAAATAAAAACCCATGCAGTAGCAGTCATAACGAATGTTCAGCATCCAGCAGCAAATTGAAAATGCCAAATGTCCCACGAAATACTTACCGCAAACTTTGAAACTTTCAATTTTTGCAGACAAATGACATTTTTATGATGCTACTACTACAATAAATAAACACGAAGAGAAGAATAAAGAAGTGCCAAGTGCCGGGCGATAATATACTTCGCAGGGATTAAAAAATAAACATACAAACAAAGAAACAGAAATAAAATATATGGGGGCCCGCCAACACAGCCTAATAGGAAGAAATGAGGGGCGAGAGGGTGCTTGGGGTGATTGGGGGTGTCTTGTCGAGTTTGATCAAGCGTCTACAGCAACCAACAGCGTGCCAGGAGCCACCACCACGAGCCGACGCCCGCAGCATGCAAAAACTCCGTATTCTAGCACTGAACAAGGTTCTGGCAAAACTGAATGTGGTTCAATCCTAGGACGGAGATAGTAGCAAGCACCCCACCATTTTTGTGACGTACCACAATACGAAATTATAGACCGTATGACCTTTGCGACCTACCGTGGAGGCTAACACCTGACAATATTTTCAAAAAATCAATTTGGGGGTGACGTACACCCACAATTAGATAAGATACCCCTGATAAATTATCCAGATTTCGCAGACGACAGGAAATCAAATTCAAATCACCCGCGCTTCCTGGGTTGTTCTTTTTTTCTTTCGTCACGATTTTACTTGTTTAGAGATACGCTTAGAGATCCAAAAATACTCATTATTTGGCAAAAAGTTTGCGAAGCTGGGACGAGACTAGGAATTTATTTTAATTGGGCTAACCCTTTTCCTGTCCAATTTCAACCACACATCAAACGCTGCAACCATGCAAACCTATAATTTTCCTATAGGAAAATTTCGATGGGCTCGTCCCAGGCAGTGGCAAATTGAGTTTAAAAATATCCGAATCGATGAGCACGCCTATTATGTAATTCTTTATTATTTTATACTATCCGACAGACGAAATGTGGGAAATCTCTCACAGATCAATAACCAATAAAGTGACAAACTAAACCACGTAAATTAATAATATTAACAACCTTCGGTACAGATGACTACATACATCGTCAAACCACAAAAAATTAGAAGGTTAATGGTAAAAAAATCAAACGAAATTAGTAAAAATTAAACTAAAATAAAATAAAAATAAAAATCATACGTAGGAATGAGACTCTCTCTAATCTGTTGGGCCCTTTCCATATTGATGATGTCCTGTGATGGCTGGGCTCTGTTATTCCTAATATCGTTATTCCAATCATTGCCATTGATAATGGCAACTTCTTCGTCGCTTTCTTCTTCTTCGTAATCGATATCGTCGAGTGCTTCTGCTAGGATGGGGTGAGGTGATGGTGATCTTAATGATTTCGCTGGTTGTTGCCTTTGAGGTGGTTGTGGTGATGGAAAACTTGTAGGTTGTGGTTGAGGTGATGGCATCTTCGGACTGGGAGGTTGTGGAGAAGGTGTTTTTGGTGTGGGAGGACTTGGTTGCGGGATTGTTCTTGGAGGAGATGGTAATAGTTTCTCAGGGGTGTTATTTGGCGAAAGGGGAGTGGGCTGAGGTTTAGGGGAAAGTTTTTGCGGTAAGGGTGAGGACGGTATACTTTGTGGTGCCGTGACCCTCGGTGGTTGACTGTCCTCCGTTTTCGGCGGAAGCGTGGGCGCATTTTGACCCTTGAGGTTTTCCAAAATAACGTTCCTTCGGGGAAAGAAATAAAAGTAACATAAAAAACAAACCAGAACGAAAAAAAGGACGCCACGACCGCGTTTTAATAATCTGGGATACATGATTACTATCTTATCTGGTGCAGGTATTAAATACGTGATCTTTTGCAGATATATTGTCTTTTTTTTTTCGGCTAGTAACAGACAATTCATTTTGCCGCCGTATTAATCTTTACCAGACAAAACACTTCCCCAAATACTCTTGCAAGTAACATAAACCAAACATGATAAAAATTTGATTATATAATTATCAATGCATTCTTTAAGCATTTTCTCAGGTAGGTAGTTGAGTCATCATTTCCACAGCGATTTGGCAAGGGAACAATGAATAACACTGTATACGTGCCTTATCAGTTTTATTTCTTATCTGTTTTGTTCTACCATCATCATAACCACTACATTGCTAATTAATATTTATCTATAAAAAAGGTATCAATCGAATCACTTATTGCTAAAACACCTTAAGTTACTATGCGCAACTTTTCAGGAAGTGAAACAATCAAACTTTTGCAATTATTGAATTTTGTGAAGCCAGAGCCACTCTGTACCCTACCTATCGTTAGTTTCAGTGACATAATGACATTTGTTACACTGACATCTAATGCCATGTCTAAACCGTTCATCCCATTGATCTGTAAATTAGTATACATACTAGCTCTGTGTATAAGTCAAAATTTTCGATTTTAGTTATTGGGCATTCTAGAAATATGTGGTTAAGGCTTCCCACCTGTCCACATTCGCAAAATGGACATTTTAGGATACATTTTAGGTTATCTGCTATCTGTTACTGTTGTTACGAATGTCCGGCAGGGGGCGTTTCGGGTTTGACGTTACTGTGGTAATAGCAGCAAAACACGGGTCGACAAAAATCGATTTTTTGGATCAAAAATTGTTTTTAAGGCCGTTTTTTTGCTCAAAACTCTTTGCGAAGGGTATTTAGAGGGATCTTATCGTAAGACATGAGAGCGAGCGGCTTTTATAAGGTCGGCAGGAACGGATAAAAATGTAAATTTTTGACGTTCATCGATCCGCTTGTCGGAATTTCTAGACGTCACGTGACATTTTCTCGAGGTTTGCCTTCACCCGAAGAGGTGCAAAATCGTGATTTTTTTTCAAAATTGACGCATTTAATTTACAATATATCGCGCAGTCCACGCGGAATTGTGTCCTTTTTTCAATTCGAGCGTCAAAAGTAATATCGAAAAGCCCAATTTTGCAGCTACTCGATCGCAAATGTCGGCGAAATGGGCGATTCCGCTGAACGCGCCCTACACTTGAAAGTTCGTAATTAGTATAGGTAGATTTAAAATCACTGGAGGATGAACTGATATTACTATCGTGTTCACAGACATACATATCCACACACATACATACATTTTCCAAAAATCATTGCAATCGATTCAGGGGACCCCGTCAATTACAATACTTTTCTTCTAGGGTACTAGTCTAGTATGTATTCCAATTTGACAAATTTGATAAAATTATTGTCTGTAATGATTACTTGCCTTAATTAGTTAATTACTTACCTTAGCAACATTGTCAATGAAATTATCTTAGCTTCTTTTTTCTTACACTTGTCAACGGATATGTCTAGTAAAATATGAATGAAGAAATTGCAACACTTTCTCTGCTATGTTATTAGCTCTTGAGATTGTCGTTATCTCCAGCCTTTAGCTGTTACTACTGTGTTTATATACATATTACTAGTAAACAAGAATTCCAAAATATTATCATATTTATCATAACCGAAGTGCGTTTAGGTAATTCAAATTCTCGAGCATGCAATTTTATTCTAGAATGCTAGAAATGCAATTCTTCTTTATCCTTATTATTTTGTAGGTTTGATTCATTTTACAGGCTTCCATTTTGCAAACTTGATTCATTTTGCAGGTTTGATTCATAACTAAAACAAAAACACCGCGCATAATTGACATTGCATTGTACTGTGTTTTTCTGCAGATAAATTTGTTGTTACCAGAGTTGTGCAATATTTCCGTAATCATGAATCATCATATAAAAAACCAAGGTTTTTTTAATTTCACTTAAAGTTTCCAGGTAGGCAAGATTTATGATAGATTATAGTAGAATTTGCAATATTTACGAGACCTTTATGCACATATGTAATTTACAATTAGCACAAAAAGCAGCAAGTTTAGTTTGGCATGTAGCTTTTATGTAATATGCTACGCTTCTAAGGTGGCAAACCGAATTGACGTCATATAAACAAAATGCTGAAAATGTTTTCCATGCGGTACGGATCTATAAATATCTTTATTTTCACTAGTAATGAATACAGAGATTTGCTATACCAGAGATACAGGCCCTTAGTGATGTCATTTAGCAACAATAAAAATGGAAAAGACCAGTCTAACCTCAAAACGACACTTTGACTGGGATGTACAGAAATTTTTGTTTAGAGTGGTGCATATGTGCTTGATTATGAGTTGGTTGCATAACATACTAAATTTTATCAGTATGTATACCTAATTGTCATATTAGCTTATCAAAAAAATCTGTTAAGTCGATATAGACAATACATATTGCGCAATGATAAAAGATCTTATATGCATGTGATCAAAAGTAATTGACATTGTTAAATATGATATATTTATAGTTGATCGGTGACTGATTTTTGGTTGATAGACACATTGATAACAAAAAAATTACGTGGCCCGTGTTTAATCCCTACACTTGAAAATTGTCGGTGCATTTTGAAAAATTCAAACAAAGAAAAACATGAGTCGAATTTTACGAAATTGGTTACGTAATTTTTGGCGCTGGTTCGTCCGATTCTAAAATAGATACAAGTGTCCACAACAAACTAAAGTTTTTGGATAATGGGAAGGTTATGGCACATTTCAATAACGTGAACACATAAATTCTGCAATTTGAACGTTTCCCTAATTATAATTGGGATTAATTGCACAGTTCTTTTCTCGTTCGTACGAAGAGATGTATAAATTCTTATTACAGAAGTTAAATCTTCACTTGGTAACCATTAACTGCACCTGCTTCTGGTATATTTAACAGATAGTGAACTTTCTATTTCGGTTGCAGGGTTTTGTTGCTTTAATTGCTATCTAAAATATCCTCACAAAGTTGAAAGCCCTCGCTACGATTCCAAATAAAATAAAAGAACGCATAATTCTGGAATAAATTTGGGCAAATTTGGGCATGAGTTAATAAAACGTCACTCAAATCATTCAGCAATAAAACTTTATAATCGAATATGTCGATCGTAATGATAAAATCAGGCAGGGATTTTTGACGAGTTTATAACAGTCATAAATCACTTAATAAATAAGGCATTATACGAGTGTGGTGCGATTGGTGCGACATAATAAACTTCAAATTTGTTGTAATTTATAGATTTATAGGAGTAGAAGGTGTACCAATAGTAACTTTTTGGATGAGTGTCTCCCAGGATGAGAAACACGTGAGCCATCCAAAAATACATTTCTCATCACTTGCACCAGGGCCAGGGTTACAATATTAAAAATATACGAGACTCCTCAAAAATCCGAAAAACTTTCCACGTTATTCCACACCTATTTGCGAACTGAAATTATATAATGTCACATAGATAACAGTTTACAATGAGATAAAAAAAGATATTTTTGGATAATATTAAAATATAGGTTTGACGTATTGACTATATTCTATGGTGTAGATCCCTGTAATTTAGAAGACACCGGTAGTATTTTTGATATAAGGATGCGCGATTTTTACAAAGCTATTTTTCACAGAATTAGTTTAAACATTAAATACGAAAATAGATAGTTGGCTTTCTTCCAAGTGTATACAGCAGTTGCGTGCGGAGATACAACGAAATATCTAAATGTCTCTAGTATTTAACGAAATCATGCATTATGGTAAGGTTTTTCTGTCCACTTACCTGTATTCTTTCCAAGATAACACGGAGTACCACAAGGTGAACATTTTGCACGATTTAAATGCTGTTTTAGTACGCCCCAGAAAGCAACAACTTGCAATTGTGACGGTTTGCACGGCAACGTCGACTTAACTGACCAATTTTTCGTTTTAGCTATTTAGTAAGCGCCGGTTCTTTTTCAAAAAGGTGCTGTTAAATGAATGCGTGTACAATCACAACTTACGCACCGGTAGCTAAATGAAATGTGATTCAGTTTGTGTATTTCCACGAAGAAGAAAGAGACGTGTTTGCTCAGTTATATAATTCACTATTTCTATTCCTTTTGTTTTATCAGATTGTTAATCACCGGTAGAATGTATCATTCTTTAAATTTGCTAGTGGAAAACCTCTTGGTTTAGTGTTAGAGATGTGTTTACTGTTTTACTGTACCGTCGGAACAGAATTGGGACAAGTATTGATTATTTCGTCATCAGTACCCTATATAAATAAACGTCAATTCTTCGGTACTCTATCATAAAATTAAATTTAAAAAAAAATCCTCAAATCTTGCACCGGTGGTTCCCAAGAAATCAATAAGAAAAAATGACAAGAAATATTTATTGCTCATTTCCACAAACATCACTTGTCTTACGAAAAATGATACATACATCCGGAAGAAAGTATTTTACAATCAAAACCATAATTTATTCTCATAAACACTGGGTCAAATTAGTAAATTTATTGCTAGTTTAAGGCGTTTAAGCACAAATACATAAACAATAACCGTTTGCGAGTGCGTAGGCAACCAAATATACTCGAGCTTCTTGTTTACGCGTGCTGTATTGTTCGCGGTGTTGTTCAAAACTGCATGCTCCAACTTTATTTAATATTTACAAATTCGAACAATTATAGCCCCATGTTCGACCAATAAAATTACGATCGATAAAACAGTTTTTGAGTTTATAGTTTGTTATACAATATAAATTTATTTGAGTGGTTGTTGTAGTCAAACTTGTAAGCAAACTCAGCTAGGATTAATAGCTAATAATTCTTGCAATATTTTCACGTCCAGAAAGGTAATAAAACCAAAGATTTATTACCAAAAACCAAAATTTTGACCCCCTGCAGTTTTATTACTTCGTATGCCTGACACAAAAAAAATATCCTAACAATTTTTGTTCAACTTCTTGTTTCTTTTGCAATCATTATTTTATGTTTATTCATCAACTTTCCAGCATAACTTGTCACAAAAACCAATGTTCCAAGCCAAACAATGTTCGGACAAGCAATAACAACAAGAAAAGCATTACACCTCTAACATTATAATAAAAATAATTCTTACCTCCAGACATTGTAGTGGTTCTCCACTGAAAAAAACACATTTTCGGCATTCTTCTCATACTTGTTTCCACTTTTTAGTCACTTGTAAACTCATGAATACTAATTTTTGGGCAGATGAAGTTCCATAACCCCAATCCACAAGAGATAAGAATATACATACATGTTTACCGGCTTATCAGTTGTGTCAGTGTTATCTATATTTCATTCCCTCCATTTTAGTCAATGATTTCCAACCTAAACTAACTTAAATTAATTAAAGAAAAAAGACTGAAGATATATGTTGTATATTTTATTATACTTTAATAAATTAAAATTGTTTACAATTTTTTTTTTAATTACATAGTTTTTATAGTATAATCGGTTAGTAAATTGTATCAAACTGTAGTTAGAGTAGTTTTAAACTAAGTAGAGCACAGTGACATATGCAACCAATTATACGCGTATATTTGGTTGCATACACAACTGTGCTCTCCTTGGTTTGAAACATCTATAGTAATGGAAAAAAACAGTAGGGGGCGACACTACTTATATCGTTTTGGTAACCATCATGTATCAACGTCGACAATCTGCTCATGCGGTGTCGGAAAGTATAAATTTGAAGCGATGTGTGACTTAATGTATTCCCCTCCAAACTCTTCATAATCTTTCCTGGTAATTATTGATTTCTTAAATTCTTCGCTCTTCGAAAAAACTCTAGCGCCGTTCCAAGATGACAAACCGCAATTAGGAAGCACAGTGACTTGACTAAACGATTGAAACGGCCGTATAGAAATCAAATCCGACTGTACTCTCTCCTTTAACCCTGGTAAATTAGCTAAACTCCCGATTAGCACTACATTACCGGCTAGTTTAAGCTGATCTTCGCTGGTAAACAAAGACAAGACGTAACCAATCACTTCGGAAAGTCCCGCCTCTGAGCTCCCAACCATGTATGGTTTGAACAGTAATTCGGGGGCTCTGTAGCGCTCTAAGCCGATGTGTAGCTGATGGGCTTCCCCTGGAGTCAACGAATCATCTTCTTCGTTCGGATCGTGGACCCTTATGATCTCTTCCAGTTCCAGAAGCTTCTCGTTTTCTACCTCGCTATCAGAATCTCCGCCATCTCGACTGATGGTCTTGTATATATCCCAATCTTCATCTCTCATTCCAAAATCATCATTTCCTTTCTCTTTTCTGGCCAGTTGGGATATTATACGCATTCTTTCTTGTCCTGCAGCTGTTCTTCTTTTTGCCATATCCTGCTTTCTTTGTTTACGTAACGCTTTCTTGTTCAAAATCTCTTGTCTCTACAAAAATAATCATAACTAAGGTGATCAGAATTTTATTGCATCTGCATTTTGTAAATTAAATTCTTTCTAGTCATAAAATATAAAGTTTATTTATTATTAGGACTACCTGCTGTTTTATTGCAACTGATTTTAAGGAAACAACAATACCTCTTTTAATACAATAAAGTGTCCACTTACCTTTTTCTTGGCGTTTTGTATGAAAGTCATCATAGCTTTTTCATTCTCAAACACCATCTTGTTGATTTTCAACTGTTTGGCTTGCGGTTGTTCTTCCGCTTCTTCGCCAAATTGTGAAGCGATCATTTTCCGCTTGGTTTTCTCAATGCGGGCCTGAAGGCCGATGATGGTTTTTAAGAGGTCATCCGTACTTTTAAGTTCACATTCGGCGAGAGCTCTTTCCTGCTCGGAGGGGCTCCAATCCATGTCTTGTATGTCCAACAACTGCTGCAGTCTTTCTTCGTCCTCCGCGAGACGTTCTTCTCGTTTTCTTGCGTTTATTTCTGTTAAGCGCCGCGCTAATTCCCTTTTCCTTTCCTTTTGCTGTTCAACTAAAAATTCAATCGATTTTTTTAGATTTTTTTTTTATTTTATTTAGTGATACGGACCGGTTAGTGATGAAGTGGAAACAGCGGTTGTATACGGTAGCTGAATAATCTTTGTGTGGTTCTCGTAATAATCAGGATCGAGCCATTTCTTCAATTCTTCTTTATAATCGACGGCAACTAAGCAGATGCTGTGCAAAAGTTCTTCAACACGGCTTAGTGTTATCGCATTTGTATGAGCAGGATATTTTAACTGTAATATCCGGTGCAAAAAAGTCACAATGTGAAATCCCCCTGTATTTATCCTTCTAGCTTTATCAAATATTGTTTTATTATTTAAAACGGGAATAATATGCATTGTGTGATATCCTAAACTAACAATCAACGCATTTTGCGCTGGAGACTTTTGGGAGAAATGGTATGCGTGTAACGCATCAACACCATAAGATATTCCAGGCACATTGTAACATTCAAATAATAACTCCGACATTACTAAAAAAAAAAATTATATATATATATATATATATATATATATATATATATATATATATATATATATATATATATATATATATATATATATATTTTTTTTGCTTACTTTAACTGTTACTTACATTGTCTTTGTGAATTAGGATTTAGAAATGCTTCAGACAAAACAATAGGATGCGAAACACATTTCTCAGTGTCAATACCTAAATGTTTAAAAGTGTAATCAAATAGTCGCTCCTGTGCTTCGAAATGGGTGACGACATTCCTATCAAATTGTGTTTTTAGTTGAAAACGTACGGCTTCAATGTTGACGATGTCATTTCCGACTTGCAACTGAGGTGTGTGTGCTTCCGCCGTGTCTTTCTTTGATCGCTCCTTCCTCGGTTTAGCGAGTAGGTTTTTAAAAATTAGTATGGGGCTACTTTGAGTGCCCCAACCAACTCGGCATTGGTAGGAACCTACGGTAAAGGGAATTGTGTATTCGAGACCGTAACGGTATGTTGGGTATACTGTATGTTGGGTATACGGTATGTTGTACTAACCGTTGTCGATAATGATAGGTACTGCATTGTTTCTTAAAGCTGGAGTGTATGGATGTATGATATCTGGGACTGTCTTAATATCTTGAAACTCTAAAATATCCATTTTGGTGGCGGTGAAAGATGTTGTTTATGAAAATATAACCTCACTTTGTTTGATATGTACTAGGGGCGCCATCTATGGGATAAGTGCATAGATTATTGAGAAAATAGTAGGTATTCTACTTGTAAGTATAAAAAATTTAATAAAATCGTGGCGTCAAAATTTATGACGCAAATATAAATTTTTAGGAATTAGTCACTTAATAAAAATATATTGTTGCGATTATTTATATCACTTATCATTCCCAACAACCACACGCAATAAAGTAGCAGGTAGTCTGAATAATAAACCCGTCTAGGTCAGGAATCTTGTATTTTATAACTGTAAAAAAAATACTTCCCTAAAACCAGTTGCTATAAAAAAAAGTCAAGTGTTGTATTTATAACTATAAACATTAATTCGCAAAAACAAGGTATAATAAAATATCACTATAGAAACTGTAAGTATAAAAACTACCGGGTAGAATTTACTCCGGCACGTAATGAAGGTAAGTAACATTTTATGAAACCTAGTAACATCCCAAACCATGAGCGACATGTGAAATCATATCATACTATACCACTTCGTGTTACTCGCTTTCAAATTTTGCAGAGTGGCAAGTAATGCAGATAAGAACATATTATGAAACCTAGTAACATCCTATACAGTTCCTATACAATCAACAACCATGAAGGACGTATAAAATCTTTTCATATCTTTTTGACTCACTTGCTTCCACTTGGTGTTACCTCTTTAAAATTTTGTAGAGTGGCACGTAATGAAGGTAAGTAACATATTATGAAACCTAGTGACATCCTATTTAGTTCTTAACCGTGAATAACCATGAAGGACGTGTGAATTCATATCATACCTGTTCGTATCACTTGCTTCCACTTTGTGTTACCACTTTAATTTTTTTGTGGCACCTAATGAAGGCAAGCAACATCTAGTAACATCTTATAACATGGGCGACGTGTGAAATCATATCATACCTATTTGTGTCACGTGCTTCCATTTCATGGGTGTATCAGGTAAAATAAAACAGGTAGGTAAAATAAGAAATCCACTTTGTTTGTCAACATTGCACAATATATTAATATAATAAAAATATCTATGGCACTCAATTATTGTTATATATAAAAATATTATAAAAACTTTCCATAAAATATGAACAACACAATAACAAACAATATACCTACCTACAATAGGAAACGACAGGAGCAATTTGCGATCAGTTTCACGATCAGTTATTACATACTTATTTATTTGATTATTAAGTAACTATCACGCAGTGGCGGCGGTATGATTGCAGCAGAATCACTACGCCAGCCACTTTTTCTTCTTGCATCAAATCATGTTCATCCACAAATAGAAGCAGACGCAATTAATAAATCCGTTAATCATTGAAGTCCGGTCTCTCAAGCAAATGTCAGAATCTTCAAAATCGTGAGCTGGCCGATTCACAATATAAATATTCTGAAACCACAACAGATCAGTTCAAACTTAATATTACTCATAATTTTAGGTTATTTACCCCGCGGGAAATATCCAAGTCCAAAGACAGCATCATAAACGCTCCGATATAGCGCGGATGCAAAATTACTAAATGTTGTATGCTGCCATCTGGCGAGATGTAGATCCTGTAGTGTTCCGAATACTTCGCCACTAGCAGTTTCGCCAAATCTTGATACCAATGAATCGATTCTTTTAGCAGGCATCCAAGATTTGGATGAGCTTCAGTAAGACTTTCCAGATTTGCCAAACTTTTCAATTCCAAAAATTCATCGAAAGTCAATCTGTTTGAATCTAATGTGGACAAGAGTTTGTTCCATAACCAATGCGTTCGGCAATGTATTGTACCTGAAATATAATGTAGTGTTAGTTGGCTGTTTGAGCACTACTTTAGACTGTTTGGTTTTTAATAAAGTCAAATGATTTACCTTGTGTTGCCATTTCTCGTAGACGAGTTTCTGTGGATGTGGCACAGTCAAGAATTAGTTGCTGCATCAGTTGTTCGTGTGATGAATAGTACCCTAAGTAATTTACGGATTCCTGCTTGATTTCGATGTGTGGTCGCGGTTTCTTCTCTTCGTCGGGTTTTTTCGCCAGACCATCTTCCTGTAGACTCTCAGGCGGAATGATCTCATTATCGCTTTCATTGCTAACGCAAGAATTTTCGGGTACCACGTCGTTCGTTTCTTGCGTGATATTTGACTCCTCGCTTTTTTCGGAAGTTGTATCTTCTGAATTTGAGGTTACTTCTTCTGCTTCTACTTCTTCCACTTCTACTTCTTCCTTTTCTACTTCATCTGTTTCTAATATAGCAATGGATTCGGCGATTTTCAACTCTGGTTCTTTGGGTTGACTTTCTTGACTTCCCAACTCAGCCACAGCTGGTTCTAATTCAGCTTGTAATATCTTTGAAGTTACAGTTCGGAATTTTCCAAGTTTGCGTTCGTTCTCGTACTTGGGGTATATTTCTCTACGTGAAGTCAAGATCAAGTAGTACTTCATGTGTAAAGAGTACTCATTGCCATCGTGTTGCGGACTAACATCAGTAACTATGGAGGTAACGTCAAAATCATCTGTGTGCTGTCGATCTTGAGAATCCTTGTATGACAGCTGTGGGGTATTAGTGGTTTGGACTAATATGTACTCAACTTCGTCAGAAACCGTGTCGTCCTTCATAATAATATGCTTGAATTGGTATTGTTTAATATGTGCTAATAAGAAGTTGTATAACTGCTTTCCATCGGTTAGTAAATGATCTATTTTGACAGTATCCGTATATACTAAGTTTCTTGCGTAATTAGGAGCTTTACTGTAGTACTTCATGAAGTCGTTTAAAAAATCTGTTATGTAATACCCTTCTCTGAGTTTGCTGTTATTATTTTCCGAGACGTAATTGCAAACGCAGCGTAAGTGAAAGTCGTAAGTGAATGAATGAAGATGCATGATAAACTTCACTTTATCGCACTCGTCCAGAAAGCTTTGCATGAATTGATTCAGCGCCGATCTCGTGTTGTTGGTGTGCAGTCTGTTATACTCAATAGCATGCAACTTGGTAATCAAAAACGGCTCTTTGAGTTCAATCGTAAAAATAAGGATCCCGCCCAACAAAGCCTTCTGCATAAAGTGAATATTATCGAAGACGTGATCCGACGGATGTCCCTTCTTGCTGTTATTCTCAATTTGCAAAGACATAAAACCCAAAGTCTGCAAGTAATGTTTATATTCGGATATGAAGTATGTGCAGAGTTCTTCATGCCATAAATACTCGCTATTGTCTAATTCTGCATTGAAAGAGTTATCTCCAATTGGAACTATGGTGTGATCTCTAGTTCTAGCCGCTTTGACTCTCCATCTGGGTAAGAATAATAACGGCGTATGGCAGTAATGAAAATTCCGCGAATTCTGCATCAAGATTTGCATTTGTAACGAAGTCGCGGTACTACTCCTTGATTGGTACATGGAATGCAGCATTTTTAAGTCTTCCTTATGCCGTTTATCCGACTGCCTAATCTCGCACATTTCTAACATATTTGTGACCACGGAATCCATGTGTGGGGATACAATCCGGTAGGTATCTCGGAAAGTGTCTAAAAATGATTGAAGGTTATGCGATGATGTTGGACAACGTCTTGAACGTTCCCTCGGAAATTTTGACATCAAATCCACGTCGCAGATTGCCCCAAAATAAGGATTGTTAGACATCTTTGTTATCCTGCTTAGTATCTGGTTGTGAAATATTCCCAGTTTTTGGGAAGTTATGGAAGATAATAAACAACCGCGCATGCAAAGCCACTGGTTTAGATTCTTAGCTTGGTCGAATAAGTCATCAATGTTGTCTTTAGACCAGTTATAACCATATAAAGTTATCTCTTTATTTGTTATTTTCGTCCACAAGATCTTCTGTCTTGGTATAAATTTATTGTTGATAACGGCAGGCGCGAATTTAAGTATTTCTTTGATGCTGCTCTCGTTTAAAAACGATGCTGTGATGCTGTTCTCCTGATATAATTTCCAATGTTCCACATTCCTAGCAATCAGTAGGTATTTATTGGAAAATATACTGGTGTTGAAAGGAACATACAACTTTTCTGATTCTCGATAAGCAAAGATTTTCACGGTATCTTGAGACGTTTGTTCTATTAAGTTCTGTAATTCTTTAACAGCGGTGTTCAGCGAGTGTTGGCAACACAAAGTTAGCTTTGTCTTCTTCACGGACGGCACTCCTAGAGTCACAGAAAATTCCAACCACGCCGCCAAGACAGACGCAAAGGTATCAGACAAAATACCTTCATCACCCAACTCAAAAGAATCAACCTTAACCAGGGGTTTATTGTTCATATTTTTCTTCAGGAAGTCTTTATCTTTAGAGAAAATATCTCTCGCGAATAACGTCTGCATAGTTAAGTTCTCAGTGAATCTCTTCCTGTACGTCTGCGACGGCAATTTATCAAATTTCAATTCATAATTTATGATTCTCGGCTTCATTCTGCTTTGCTCAACGACGGCATCAAGAATTACTTGCTTGTGTTCCTCTCTGTGTTCGGAATGGCTACTGTCTTTCAAAGACTCCACAGACTTGGCCGCATCTTTTGATGAATGTAAGCATAACTGCTTAGTCAGTAAATAATATTCCATTACGATATCCCAGTTGGAGTGGCATGCGCTTATATACAACTTTTGGCACAGATTTTCGATATTTACACGACCTTGGTTCCACAATCTGAACTCTAAATAGGTAGAGGGAAGAATATCTGTAAAAAAGAAAGATTAATAATTGAAGAAATGTTAAAATTTAAAGAAGTAATACCATCTGCATCAAGAAGGACGCATTCTATCATATCATAGTAAGTTCGGGTAGAAAACATGGCTGCAAAATCGACTGGTTCCTTTTGCAGATCTTTCGTATGGTCGATCACAGCTAACGCTATACAAGATATCCCTTTATTTCCTGATATAGGGCTTTGGTTGTAGATAAATATATTGTCTTCGGATATGATATTGGATTGGTCACATTCCGAATAATCCTGCAAAGTAACGCTGTACAAAACTCCTCAAAATATAATAAAAAAACATTACCTTGAAGTGGTAATGTGGTCTGCTGTCTGTATATTTCGGTATATTCAAATATTGAAGCAAGTTCTGTCGGAGATAGTAAACGAATGAATCCAGTAGTTTTATGGAATAATCTTGGATTAGGAACTAAAAGAACAGGAATATTTCAAAATCAATCAAAATTGATGGGATTTCTACTTACGCGTATAACGTGCTCTGGTGGTCGGAAAGGTTTCTGCAAAAATCGGACGTCTTCAGGTGTCAGGGGACACATGGAGTTCCTAGCCAAAGAAAGCGACAAGAAATCCAATACAGCATCGTCCAGTCTATTCTGCAGAACCTGTACTAACTGGCAACGGACATCTTGCCCCGTTTCCGTAATCCCATGGACTTTTAGAATAATGGTGTCTTCTTGAGGATCATCTTTAGTTTCTTTCTCGCCGAATGATCGAACTCGCGGTCTTAGATCGGCGATCGCGCATGAAATGTTTGTACCATCAGCAGCAGGAAGAGCACTTTTTTGGTGCCCCAAAGGCAAAGAAGCAACTGAAGGGCTTCGAGAAACATTCTCAAATTCGTTTGACTTTAACAGAGAACTCTTGCTGTTGTAGTAGTTGTAGTTTTCGTGTAGACGTAAATAAAACACGTTCGAATTGTTGTCTTTATAAACGAACATATTGCTACGGTTGGATACCGAGAATTTATCCAGTACAGTTTTCAACGCGGAAATTCCAGTGGATAAACCAGATTTTCCAGGAAAAGTCTTCAGTCTCGGGTGTAGCACAAATGGCGTCTCCCAAACAACAGGACAGCTGAATTCTCCACTTTGGAACTTGAGAGAAGCCACTGTTAACGAAGTTGGGTATTGCTCAAATTCGTCATTTGCTTCTTCCATGCTTTTTAACTTTGAGAATGACTTTACTCCGTTTCCAACGGAAGTTTCACTCAAGGAATCTTCTGGTTCCAAGAGGATATTACAAGTCCTTGTATCATGTAGACTTTGGAGGAGTAGGTATTGGTTAACTTGTTTACATAAGTCTTTAATAGCGACGTGGATCGCCTTTTGGACGTTTAGATACACCCCAACATGAGTGGTCGGCAGTTCTAAGTATCTGCAGTGGAAGTAAATGGTAACGGAGTGATGATGAATTTGCATAATCAACCAGAAATTCGGCAAGTTGCGCCGATTCTTATGCAGTTCTAGCAACCATTGGTACTTCGCGTCTTCTTCTTCTTCGTCATCGTCATCAGCATATTCTTCATCTTCCGCATCGCCGTTATAAGCGCTCTCGTCAAGTAAAGGACTAGGAGTGTTACTACGAGATTCCTTGTTGATCCTGATCTCATCATAAGTTGACACTGTTATTTCTTCGTTTGTCTTCGACAGGTAATACAAATCTTCCACCTGGCAAAGCTTGTGTTCAGGAACTGTCACCTTACCAAATTCCTGCACGAATTTTTCGTAACTCTGCGCAGGCCCGTACACAAAATTTAAGTCAATAACATCTAACCTACAAGATTCGCGAGATCGACTCTCGGAAATATGCTTAGAAACAAATCGTAACGTATCTATGGTTACTGGTTCAACATCCAGCAAAGAATGCGCAATCTCATCTTTCAGCAACCACTTTATTTCTTCTATCAATACCTGGATGGCATGTCGCTGAACATCAGCGATGTTCAGTAATCCACCCAAATCTTTTGCACTGCTAAAATTGAGAATAAAAAAAATATAATCACCACCCAAAGTAGGAAGAGAGTCGACTTGGCTGACCTCAAACGACTTGACCTTGAACAGGTAAAAACCGGTTTCAAACACCTAAAAACTGGTTTCAAACCGCTAAAACTGCTCAAAATTTGAGGCCAACCACACTTGTACTTACTCTTGATTTGAGCTTGAGTTATAACTGATTTCAGAAGCAGATCCGCTGATTTGGAATCCGTCGGAACAAAATGAAGTGGTTCTTAATCCTTTATTGGAATATCCGTAGATGACATTTTGGACATCGCTGGGTAAGGTTAAGCATAAGATATCCAAGCTAATCTGTAGTTTGGTTCTCTCGATGTTTTCGATGTCTGTGTCCAAAACTTGCAGGATTTCGGTGAGGCAAGTAGGTAGTAATTTAATTGGAACATTTTCGTACGAGTTGTTATATTGTATGGTGCAGACGTAGTGCAGAAATAGCGGACACATCTGCGCTGGTGTGGCGTTGACTTTTTGAGCATATCCAGAATGATTGCTCTCAGATTTGAAGTCGACGATGTCCGAGGATGAGACTTCGTCGTCACTATCGGTCGCTTTAACCTCAAATTTGTCCAAGTTCAAGTTATTACAGAAGTAAAACTCTTGATTTGTAGGTACGGCGGTGAACGCCCTGTTGGTTATCGATTCAAATTTTTCTTTGATCATTGAGTGAATAGGTTTGAGGTTATTACAACAATTTAAATTTGGTATATCAGATAATTCTATAGTGGAACCAACTGACTTTAAGTGGCCGCACACAGTCTGTAAATATTCTGTTATATCAACTTGGTAAACCGTTTCTTCGCATTGGTCCATGGCCGCTTGTACATCTAAGGTGTTAACATACAATTTCTGATGTAACGCGTTGTAGAGTGACGTAGCAAAACACTTGCAATGGGTTAATTGTAGAGTTTTGCAGTGTTGTTTAGCGCTATTCGCGTCTTCGTCGTCGTCTTTCTGTCTCTCCTGGGAGTCCTCGCTTTTTAGCGAAATAAACTCCTCGCGATCTTGATTGTCTCTAAACCTATGATCTTGGAATATGTCTCTCTTCAAGATGGACGTCGTATTGTGAACGTCGACACATGTGTCAACAAGTAAGGCTAAAGGACAGTCGTACACATAAACTGGAAGGGATAACGTGTCTATACTTGCTTCGCTGCTAGTCTGCGATGTGCTCAAACTTTGCTGTTCTGGTTGGGATTTAGAGTTTAAAAGATAGTTTTGAACGTCTTTTAATGATGCTGGAATAAAAGTTAAGATGACATGGGTGACCGAGACACCTTTTAGGAAACAACGCCAACGAACTATCGGTTCTTCTCCAGTCTCATCAACTCGAAACCCCGTTAACGGACATTTGTGAAAATCCTCAACGTGTCTGGATAAAACTTGTTTGATGAATTCACGGGAATCCCGAAGATCGATCTCTAACTCTCTATCGTGGATACAAACCATATCGTTGTAAATATTCGTGAGCAGTAAATTGTTTGATTGTTCCGTATCGCCTTGTTGAATCGAATTTCCTTCAGAAAACATCGAAAATAGCAATTCAGTTTGTTGGCATAAATGTAATATACTAATCGGATTGAACTTGAACGGAATATGTTGAATTCTCTGGACTAATAACGGTATCCAAACAGACCTATGATCGATTTAAACAAATATAATATATAGAAACATACATAAAACTATTACTTACCCCGTTTCTTCATTAGTGGTATAATTCTGGCTTTCTTCCTTTTCCGTTTTTGTCGTAGAATTCTGCTTGGACAAAACTGGCGGATCAAACAGATTATCAACCAACGGATTTTGTTTCGCCTGACACATCAAACTCAAGTGTTCCAGGGTAAGTAAAGAATTCACGCAATTAAAATCTGATTGTCGGATTTGCTCGCTTAATTCGTAATAGTACTTGTCTTCCATGTGTTGTATGTTACCGTGGCGTCCAGATGAAACTTTTCCATACTGAGGTTCGATCCAAACTTCAGTAACCACTTGCAGTTCTGAGTCATTCTCAAGTTCCTCACCATCTCCAGAACTACTATGGTTGTCCCCGTCATATTCTAACGCGTCGTGAGGAGGGAATAAGACGTATTGTACAATGCAACTTAACGCGGGATTCATGGGTAATTCTAAAACCATGGTTATTATTCCGGATGCCGAATGCGCCAAATGGAAACCTTCTTTTAACCTCATTCTGCAACCGAAAAGTTGGTTAAGGACGCTTCTTTAGATGATTTGTGGTAATTTACTTTGTTATGGTGCTTAATATCCTTGAAACGGCCTTGATTTCCAGTTTAGGATTAATATTGTAGTTGCCGCTCCATATCCATCGCTGATGGAACAGGTACCTGGACAAGGTGGTGAACAAAGTACCGGCAAGTGGCGATACAGGTAAGGATTGCAAACCATGCGGTGGTTGGGTACCATCAGGAAAAGTAACGGTATGAAACTCAATGGGAACGCGTTCGTAACGAATACAAATTTTTTCCAAAGGTTTATTCAACAAAGTACAACAGTTGCTCTCCTTCCTCATTATGGCATTCGATAGGTAACACAAAGATGTCAAATCTTGTTTTAACTCTTCCAAAACCTGGTATCGCTTTTGCCCTGAAGTACCGGTCATAAACCCGATCGTCAAAGTCGTGCACGGAAATTTTGCCGTGACTCTTACAATACAAAACAAAGGTGTAGACATGTCTTGCTCTATAATCTTTAAGTACGTATGATTGTCGATTAAAACAAACGAAGACCATCGAGTTAAAAACTCGTATAGAGCGGAAGCTGCCTGCCGACATTGTATTATCTAAAAGCAAAGCATTAAACTCTCAATGCTACAATACAATATGACCAGAAATGAAAACCTCGTATTGACCAGAAGAGTTGGTGAGATGCACATATTTGGACAAAGGGCTATCGTGCTTCAAAACCAACGAAATTTTATGTACATGAAACCATTTCCTCCAGTTATTTGTTTCTATCTGACAGACTGGTTGCCAAATCGACGTAAACTTTGGACAAGATTTATCACTATAAAAACACAACTGTAGTATTTGCGGCAAATATGGCGGTGTGCGCAGAACGCGTGCGCAGAACACATGCGCGAAACGTCTGCGCACGCCGGAACATAACCAATAATACCCAGAATACTTACTTAATTGTTAAGATTAGTTTGTTTGAATCGAAACCTTGTTCGTTTATCACAAATAAAGGGATACCGCTTTTGACACTCTCTGGTAGAGTGTACCACGTGCTGGAATTCTGAAATGAATTCAGTTGCGTTACAATATCGTTTGTTGCTAATTGTATTAAGTGAAACCAGAACTTCTCAAAGACCACTTGTCTGTACGAGGACTTTGTCTCTTTTTTCATAAGGCACGTTATGTCGTGTAGAAAGTCGTAAGGAGCTGTGACGTGAATTTCGTAATGCGTTACGTGTTTCGTAAGCGGCCATTGTGATGTTAGGATGTACTGAATGTATATGTAAGCTTTCCAATGCCTGCATAAACTCACTTCCAAGAGGCCATTCTGAACCATAACTTTCTATAACAAAGTATTATCATTTTACGACTAAGATCTTTGCATGATTTAGAGTAGTTTTAAACTAAGTAGAGCACAGTGACATATGCAACCAATTATACGCGTATATTTCGTTGCATACACAACTGTGCTCTCCTTGGTTTGAAACATCTATACTTACGTTAACAGTGTAACCCTCTCTCATTCTTCTATACAATAACAACAATAATGGCACTTTAATGTCATTTTCAGAATGTTTCTTTGATAGTAAAGGTGGAATTCCATGACAAAATAAATTTGGTCTGTGGCAAAACAAAGAAATTTTAAAATAGATTATTTCGTGGATTACTTCACAGATTACTCACAGTAATGTTGATTTTTGGTGTATGAGCATTGGATTTAATTGAATTTTACTATTAAAGCACCAAAGCAAGAATAGCTCTTGGTATAAATTCATTTCTTTACTGCTATCTTGCTAAAGAAATAAAACGCGTACATATTCGTTTGTTAACTATTAGAAAAGCTGGCTTACCGTTGGTAAATATTCTAAGCAGGTACCTAAGGTTGAACACGATAGAAAATGTAAGAGATCAGTATATGGCACGTAACCAGCACTAACATGAGGACTAAAAGTAGAGCCGACTTTTATAAAAGATAACGATATATTATCGTAATGCAGCTGGAACAATATGGACTCCATTATATTTGAATCTGGCATTGCAACAACACCATCAGTTATTATTATTATATCTAAAAAGTTCAATATTTCAAAACCAGAAAATGCGATGGAAGAACAAACAACTTACGGCTTAAACTTATCTCCGGTAACAAAGAAAGAGCTAACATCGAATACCTTAGCATATTTACAAAATTTGCATCCGATGGGACTAGTGGTATATACGAAATATATTGTGATTCTTGACTGGAAAAACCTTCATGTTCCACCTGAAACAAAAAAAAAAAAAAATACGAATTCTAGTGTATATAACCAAACGTACACTTACGCAAATAGAGTTGCCTATATAACACAATTATGAACATCATAAGATGAAAAACATATGAAAACTTACTGTTGGTCTTTCGATTTCATCGTATGCTAAGCCTGACATGTGAGCGATTCTTCCCTCGATATAGTGGAACTGCGTTTGGACTGAATGAATAATCTCGTTAACGTTTTCATCGGAAACTTGGACCCCCTTGACAAGAACTTGCTGGGCAGGACTAATAAAAAATGGAGTGTTGACTATCACAGTAAGATAAATGCATGGCTTGAAACCTTCTTCTTGAAAAGTTGAGTTTCCTGGAATGATAAACTGCAAAAAGAATCTTATTACTCTTAGAATATTACACTAATGATTAACAAACCTTTTTACATAAACCTAATAAGCTGGTCCGAAAGCTGTTGATGATTTCGTCGAATAGAATTTCGTTGAGATATACATCTACGGAGGCCTGTGAAGGGCTCATGTCGAGGCAATAAACGAAACGATACGATTGAGCAATAAATTCTAAATGGGTATTGCTGGTTATTAAGAATTTTTGTCTTTTTGAAGAGGTGTTTATATTGCTGGTTTCAACTGGTATTGCGGATATTATTTCAATATCTTTACTTCGATACTAAAAAGAATTCTATTTACTACAAAATTTGTTTATTTTACTTTATTAATGAGAATTTACCAATTCTTTATTGCAGGACACTGATACAACAGTGTTCAAGTGTTCTATAAACCATTGTAGTCTTGCTGCTCTGGGTACTGATATATTATTCGGTAGCAATAAATAAATTTTTGATGCCTCCACTGCTCCAGCTGTCTCACGTAAATCTAAAAACAAATTTAATTCACCAAAATATCCTCTAAAAATAAAATAAGGATTACATAAAAAAATAATCTAATAAAATTAGTGGATTTAATAATAATAATAAATTTAATAATAAAAAAATTAAGGTGCTGTCACAGAAACAAATGAGTGTTGACTTCATAGTTGACTTACCATTAGAGCGCCGAGCATCTTGATTGGCAGATTCCATTATTCCAAAACAAAAGACGATCGGCGACTGAGAAAATGAAAAAACCGATGTATTACGATTACGTCGGCTACAGTTCGGCTACATTTTGCGACGCAGCGTGCACATTGCACAAACAGAGTGCAAATCTGTTATTTTTTTCTGTGCAACTTCGCGCACTTAACCTAACAAATTTGACACCTGCCCACACATTGTTTTATTTTAGATACGCACGCTCTCTCATGAGCTCTACTATGAGTATTTTATGAACGGTCCGACCAATCACAGCACTTTATTCCAGTTTGATAACAACGCACGTGACGTCAAAGAATGCAGAGTAAACATTCATCCTCTTCTTTTAATAAACATGGACCACCACTACACTTTATTACTTCCTCTATTAATATATTACTCTTATTGTCTTATTTATTGATACCGCGTTACGCGACGTGCACTTGTTTTAGGCGCCGGAACGAGCCGTTTTAAATGGTAATTTATGCGCTATCGCAGTACAGTTGTAACATTTAAGAATTTCATTAAATACCAGTTTTTCGTTACCCAAGAATGCTTCGTGTTTTACATAATAACTTGCTGCGGGTCTTACTGGGCTTATTTGATAAAGCAATAAAGATAGCGGCGATAATTGACTCGGTAAAAGACTTTTAATAAGTGTAAATTGAAACTGAAACGCTTCTAGCGAGCTAATTTTAAAATTTTCAGCGTACGGCAGTAAGTGGGTATAATTTAGGTAATTTGTTACGACAGAAATGTTATGATTTGTATGCAGCGCAGAAATAGAAAACCAGACATAATATAATCAATATAATATAATTTATTGGTATTTTCTTGGCTTTTGCCCTGTGTTCATTATCAGTAAAGATGTTTTTGTTCTGGTTAGTTAGTTGGTTGGTTGATGGTTGTAATACGGATAAGACGAAGAATAAGGAGAAGAAATAAAACAATTAATAAATAAATGATATATTTTCAACATTTTTATTAAATTTTGGGGTTTTGTTTGAGTACATTATAAATGAGATAATGAAAAACGACAATAACAAATTGACCCTTTCATCATGTAATAATGTGTATATAATTATATGTTTATCTAAAGATATATTCAGATTTATAATTCTAGTTCATCTAGAATATAGCTGGCTGTTGTATGTATATGTATATATAATATTATTTAAGTGGATATGAATATAAATATCTCATAAAATATTTTAAATTGACGGGTTTTGTTTTTGTTGCTTTTTTGTACTATTTCTACTGCACTTTTCACCGGCTCAGATATTGTAGATGAACAAGCACTTGCATGTTCCCAATAAATGGAAGCTGTATGTTGTATTTATCTTTTTGTATAGATATTTTGAACGTCAATTGGACGTCAAATTCGTCGTATTGACTAAAACACTACATTCACTCTGTCTCTCATTTCCATATACATACTACACAATAAAAGAATATATTCATATTTATATTATATATCATACATATTAGGAACGTACCAAATAGAAAATAATTAACCTAAGACTATTATCACACGTTTTAAAAAGCAAATGCATTGATCACTCAAAAAATAAGTGCTTAACCAATGTAAAAAAAGAGAAGATACTCATTAGAAATAAACATAATAATGATTGATTTCAAACAACAATTGTAATAATAAGAAATCAGAATCGTACGTCGTCAAACACTTCATATATTCCACAACAACAGGTGATTTGTCGAGTCTTCGCGTCCGGCAATTTCCGAAAGATTCGTGTTGTTAAATTCTTCATATCCATCCCCACCAGATATTATCAGATGTTTTGAGCTACTCCTTTGCTCCTGCTTTCCTTTGTATTGTAACCTTTGAAGCTCCAACGCAGGATTATGCCACTCTATATTGGTCAAAAATCTAACGTGGCCGGTATGTCCATGAGGAACTCCAACTATACTAGGCGCATGCGGAAATTTCGTTGTTGATGGTCCAATATGAGGAAGAGGTACAGTCAAAATCACACCAGCTGAGGTACCTATCCATAACAGGTCTTTACAAGCCAGCAAAGATGTAACCCTCAAACAAGCTGCCTTGTGTTGACGAATTATATCATCACAACCTGAAAATAAGAAATAATAAGTCTAATAATAAGAAATAATAGGTTTTTTTGACGACTTACTTGTCAACATTTTAGTTACTGCTGGTGCCAAATTAATTTCGCAAAGGAAGTCAAAAGACAAGGCATGGTAGCATTTGACAACTGATGAATTTTGAAGGGACAACCAAACGCCGTGGCCGTAGATAACTATACATGTAATTGATTTATTCAAATCGTTGTTTATTGTAAACGTGTTTTCCACCATAAGAGATTGTATATCAACGACTTTAATAGTGTTCCCGCAACCACACCACAGTTGGCCTGCATTTGGAATCATCTTAGAAACCGGTTGCTGAGGTGATGTTATAGTAACTGTTATAGGTGCGTTGGTGTTCCAGCCACCAACTAAAAGAAAAACGCAAAAATTAAAACACAAACATACAAAATAGACGCAAAATTACCATGGTCCCTTTCGTATATAATAATATCACCGTTAGCTAACGAAACAAACACTCTATTGTCCAAATATCTAAAACAAACACAACATCAAATTGATTCCTCGCAAAATACATAGCAAAAACTCACATTATTGATAAAATAGCGTATCCGTGTTGTAGTTTGAACTTGTTCTTCTTAATACGAATATTATCGCTTGAGTTGTAGATGTGGATGCAACCATCTTCAGTTCCCAGCCACATGGTTGATTGCTGTACGTCGCCATCTTCAATTTCGTCACTTACAGGTTCCACATTAGTAGCAGTTGAAGACCTATTGTCTTCCTGTTCATCACAATCACTTTTATCGTCTTCACTGGAAGAACTACTGTCAAATTGAATCGTGTTTTGTTCTTCCGTCGCATCACTGTTTATCGTTGCTTTATCACTGATTACACTGAAAATAATGACATATAAATTTAACTGAGTTTAGCTATAGTTTTACTCTTACTTATTGCTAACACCAGGTACTGAAGCAATGCATAAAATTTTCGCGTTGCACACTCCATTGCAAGAAGTAACTGTTGGTTCTGGTTCTAAACTGAGTATGCAGACTTGTCCAACATATCCATCACTATTACACACCCAAACATCTTTCCCATTGTTGCTAGTTGTGGGCGCAGCACAAGTAAACTGAAGACCAGCTCTGGTTTTCCTAATTGGAACAGCAGTAACCAACTCTGGGCAGGCTCTTTTATCACAGCACAAAACTAAAGAAGAAGAAATGATGTAGTTTATTGGTGATTAAATTTATTTAAGACCTACCAAGTTTATGTTTTGCATCGTTAAAAGATTCTTCCCACGACGCTCGCTTCTCAGGTTTCAAAAACATGATTGATATATTCTGAATACAATTGCTGAAATGTGAAAGTTTTTGCTTGATCGATCGATTAAGAATGATAACTTACGTGGTATTTAGTGTCAAGTCCAAACATGATAATTGCGAATCGCTGTTTTGTTGCTCTGTTAACTGCTTGTTTAAATTTGCTACCATTTCTTTAATGACATCGTCGAGTTGCTTGTGGGGACAATGCAAACCCCAGGCCATGTCGTTCATCTGATTTAATAAAGCTATGTCCTCAGTCATGTTCTCGATTTCTATCATCATCTGGCGCAAATTCTCGTCTTTCGCTTTGACAATCTCCAGGTCTTGCAATGGAATCTTCATCAGGAGCTTGTACTTGTTTGCTTCTAAAGTACTTGTGACAGTGCCTTGTCCGACAGTTATTGGTCGCTTTATAGTACCACTCCTTCTCTTAATACTGGTCACTAACAATAAGTCCGAAAATAAGAATAAAGCCCTTTCCTTTCTAGCACCACCTCCAGCTGCCATATTTACTAAATCGTGCCTTAAATATTGTCTATCAGCTGATACTAACTCCATCAGACCTTCTATCAAACCTTCAATCTCTCTTAACTGCTCTAATTCTAAAGTCTCTCTCTCAGTACAATTGATTTTCAACAGTTGTTCGTGGACGACGCGTTCCGCGCTTAGCAGCAGCGTATGGTCTGGATGAGAAGGATCAGTATGCTTTATTAACCGTTGCAGAAGCAATTCGTACTTTGGAAACTTTTGGATTGGTTTGATCAAGAGCGAATCCAAAGCTAACTTGCCCTTGTGTTCTCTGGCCATTGCCTAAATTAAAATTTATTAATTATAGATGTTTCAAATCAAGAAGATCACAGTTGTAATGCAACCAAATATACGCGGGCAATGTATAAACCATACACTGGGTATAATTGGTTGCATATGTCACGGTGATCTTTTTAGTTTAAAACTTCTCTAAAGGCTGTACGTACCTCTAGAAATCGAGCAAATGCAGGTTTTGATTGTTGAGCATTTTTTATTATCTCCCTTGCTCTCTTGGAGTTATTGATGTAGTTCGTGTAAGTTTCGACAACTTCCGATTTGGAGAACATATCCAGGAAGACATCTCCCAGCTTCTGCTTGATGTCCCAATGTTCGAGCCTCTTTCTGAGTTCCTCCAGGAAGACCTGATGGTGCTCGAGGAGATTGGGGACCTACCAGAAGGCTTTTGAGATATTTTAATACGATTGGAGTTAAGAATTTACCTGGAAGAAAATCTCCTCGACGAGTGGGGTATCGAGAAGACCGGCAATTTCCTGATTTTTCAAAGGCTCGAAGTATTTTGAGACCAAAATCTGGAGGGATTCGACGTACGTCCTTTCCGTATCGTAAAGCTCGACCACCACGTGGGTCCTCGTATCCTGAAAAAAGAAGACCACAACAAACCACGATTACCAATAAAAAAATAATTCTATTGACGCTGTTTGTTTATTCGAGTGTTTTTACCAACGAGTTGGGGGAATCTGAGTTGGCCAAAGGGTTATCATTGATGTCGTCATCGCTATCGTCAAGTGTCGGACACCCTTCCAATTTCAGGCGTAATTTACGCCTTTCGTATCTACCGCTCATTTGTACATTGTTTCGTACACTCTGCCACACCTTGCAATTTTGTCGGGTACTACCAGTTGGACGGTAAACGAATTATCGCGTCGGCGCGTAGCGTCGCGACGCCATCAGCTGCTATCGGTGCCGTTGCTAAGCAATGCCGTATAGAAAAAACACGACACGCTTCTGCCTTCCACATGTTGCTAACACCCTCTTACTTCCTATCCAATGGCAATCATCAAGTACTTCACTCGTGCATGCACCGATCAACCTTTGCAATGACGCTTTAATTACTCCAAACCGACCTTCGAGGTATGCTAATCGGGGTAAAGTAAATATTTTCTATTTTTGATATATCGCCAGGGAAACTCTTGCTTTCATCTCACATTATCATCACTTCCTACATGGTTATTCTCAATTTAACATTTCATACGGAGGTTATACAAAGAACGATTTGCCCAAACACAATGTTGTATTGACCATTATGCTGGCCACACATGTTCAGTTGAAACTCACAGTTTGAACTGTTCAGTTCAACTGTACAGTTTAACATCTACGTGTGTGGGTATTTCAGTCTTAGTTGAACTCAACTGCACAGCTAAACTGAAACGAATGAAATTTCAATTTTTCAACTGCACATTTCTCGGTTCAATTGGATTCGGGGCTTTCCAAATTGAACTGAGAACTGTACAGTTGAATTCCCGCACACGCAACGATCAGAAAAACCATTCAGTCGCAAAAATTGACATTTCATTAGTCTCAGTTTAACTGTGCAGTTGAGTTCAACTGAGACTGAAATACCCACACACATAGAGGTTAAACTGTACAGTTGCGAACTGAACGTGTGTGGCCGGCATTAAAAACTAAAATAACTAAAATTACAAATCAGTTCAATAAAAAATCGACATATTTTTTCAGCTTTTCAAAATACACGAGGACTATTTAAATAAATATTATTTAAATTTAATATTAATACGAGGCATTTAAATTGAAATTTGTTGAATCAGCATAGCATTTCGTATATTCTAAGGAATAACAATATTTCTATTATCCGAAACAAGAGTCTATGAGGCTTTTGAGTAAATAAAGCGTTGTCGTGCACGTGGCTAAAAGCCTTTGGAGTTTAAGAAGTTCAGAACAAAGGGGGTCGGCAACACGAGGTTGTTTACTTGGAATAAACATTTGTCTAGACCGTAGGTCACCAAACCTTGTCATGTGTCGTTTATTTGTGCGGAAAAAAATGAATTTCACAAGGTAGTGCGTGAAATATAAGGTGGTTACAAGAGACAGTAAAAACCACCTATGGCGCCTAATGTTTAAGTTAATGCTATACAATTACTCCACATAGAATCGGTGAAGCGTGGCAAATGACTTCTGTGAGGCTACGATAAATTTAAATGAAAGTAAATGATTAAGTTTGCAGCCCTAGAAAGGCGGTGAATTTCAACTTGAAGAATAATCGACCAATCTCGGAATTTAAAGCAAGAAAAAGTGACCTTGTAATTACTGTAATAATTGCCAAGTGGAGAAGTGGACAAAGGAATACTTGATGTCGGCTAAAACGCTTAGTAATACTTTGTGAGCCGATTGCAAAATTGCGCCGTAATGTATTATGTATGTGTGTATCTCTCGTGTTTAGTGTTTAATAAAAAATTTACGACACGATATGTATTCCTCCTGTATTTTCAGAAAATGATTAACACGAGCCGACCAGTTTGAAAGCTGAAAAATGACGCAATGTTCCCACCGGTTTTGGCTGGTAATTCTGCGACTATAACAACGTTTATTTTTGGTTAAGTATGTTTCGGCCATTTTCTCACTTAACAAAATGCGCTAATTAAAACATTGACCTCAATATGCGTCTCGCAAAAGAAGGATAACAACCGAAAAATACTCAATCCGCAAAAACGCTAAAATATAGGCCAAGTGGTGACATTCCAAGCTTTCAACAATTCCAACGTAGAATATGCTACATTTTTAAACAAGTTTAACCCATATTCCTGCAGAAATAAGTAAACTTAATTCCATTTCCAACACGTAGTGCAGAATGTTTTTCATCACAATTGATAGTATACAAGTTAGTATTGTGCTTGTTTTACTCACCACAATGTAAACAAATAAGGTATTATATACTGTGGTGTTACAACATAAATATACCTTACGGATTTTAGAAGAACCTATGTTGCTACATACTGGTTAGAGTGACGTTGATGAGATTCCAATTTAGAATTTTGGAGACATGTAGTTTTGAGCCAAAACAAACATTGGTTTGATATATAACAGCTAGTGGGATATTACATCTAGTTGGGTACTTACGTTATGTTTTTGGAGGCCAATGTCTGGAAGAAGTTGTTCTGAGCTACCCCTGAGTAGATGTTCTAGGTCGGCACTATTTTCCCCGGAAGCAAACCCTTCTAATTTGGACGGACTAGATGTAGTTCTCTGGTGATTTATCACTAACTTTTGTTCATTATCACTAACTAAACTGGACGGAACCGGTACTCCATCGACGCTTACTTTCCTCTTGCTTGTAGAATTCACTTTATTGACATTGTTCACGTGACTCTGGTTCGATTTGTTCTTGGAGGATGAAGAAATATCCTCCAAGAATTTTAGATCATTATACTGGCTATTTTTCTTTACATCAGGCCTTTTCATTTCGGCTTCGAGCATTTGGCCGTATGGTCCACGTAAAGGCCTTTTGTAATACCTCCTGGGCACAGCGGGGTTTGCTAAATCCGCTTGGAGCTTTCCTTCGGAATCGGATACGTCGGATATATTAAATTTATCAGATCTTCTATCACCTTGATCTGGTTCGGATTCAGAGAAGGAATCAACTCGTAAAAGGGTCTTCCTCGGGCTAATCTGCAAGAAGTCCTTGTCTTCTGTAGGCCAGTCTAACACTTGATTGTCATCAGGACTTGCAGGTTCCAAGGAGATATCATCCAGCGTACTATCACCCGAGTTTATTTGGAGTTTTGGTATTTCTGAGTTTTCAGGCTTGTCGGAGCACAAAGTAAACTCACCATCGTCTGTTTGATAGTCGTTGGGCCATTGGGATATGTACATGCCCTTCCTTCGTCGCGATTTATCCCTTTTCTTCTGTTTTTCAAAGTCGTTTCGATTGTCAGGGTTCTGGTGGTCCTCTGGAGTGGGTTCGGTTCTTATGTCAACGGTGGTCTGTCTGTGTTTGGGTCTTGGAAGGGTGTATTCTGCGTGAGCGACACAATCCGGAGGGTGTGCGTTGTGTGGTCGTCGTCTTACATATTTCTTGTCATCCGCGGAATAATCCACTTGGGAGAACGAAGCGCTCCTGATTGGTAATGTTGCGGAGATGCTGGGGGAAGTTGGGACGTCAGGGGAGACGTCGTCGACCGTCGGCGTCGGTTGTGCAGAGGGCGTCGGTGTTGTTGTTATTACGGTTTCTTGTGGTGTTTTATGGAGCACGTGCCTAGTCCTGGGTGGTGGGACAGGAACCCTCTTGAATCGGTCGGTTAGTTCTCGTAGGCGTTGTTCATCCTTCTTATCTCGGTCTCGCACTTTACTCGTATTTGTGCCGCGGTTACCGCCGAAGCGGAATATTGGGAGCCGATCCAGGTTTGTGGGGTCCCCAGCCTCTATGTAACCGCACTCGCACAAGCGGGTATATGCCTGCGGCCGTACGAATCCGCGTCGTCTCAATTGGTTTTTTAAGAGGGTTTTAGTGGAGCATAATACTTGATCGCACACTATTGCCTGTTCGGACAACTCTGACGTAGCATCCTCGGCCATCCTCACTCTATTTACGCATCTAAATATATCTTGGTTATTAATAGACGAAGCGGGGCTAGGGGCAAAATGCCAACAACATTGAGAACGGTATCGTGGACCAGCTCCAGGCGGTGGTGGTGATACTGCACCCAATCTTATACCATACCGCACAGAACCGACCGTCAGATACCTACAGAAAACAAAGGTTACCTCGGCCTAACTCATCTTAACTCTTAACACTTACTTCTTCGTAATAACCTGTGTGCTTTCTTGTATATCGTTATCCCAATCGTTCAAGCACGGCGAGCAGTCACTGCAAAGTTTAACGCAGTTCTTTTGCCACCTTGTATCCTCGACGTCGGACATAGTTCCAACTCCTAGCTTTCAAGTAACACCGTCTTCGTGAAATTTACTCATCGTTGTGGCGACACGGACATTTTATAAACCCGCACGGTACGACGGGAAAACATGGCAATGCGGTCACCTACCAGACAACGCAGGTAAACTGACTTGACTTGAACAGTTCAACAGTAACAACGACCTATAGCCATACGATTGGTCACTACCGCTTAACAGCATGTGACACCACAACCCAACTTCTTAAAAACAACTCCTCAAGGTGGGGATATACTCATTTTAACTTTGATAAATTAAAAAGAGCAAATTTTAACCAATTCGCCTCGGATCTCCCTCGCTGAATCATTTCCACTTTATTCTCTCGCTGTGTTTGTTTACTATTTTTATATATCTTTTAATGCTCTTCTCAAGAACGCTGACCCACTTTTTAATATAACCTTACCTATATTCATATACAAAAAACGCTGACTCTGACATCTACACAATTAAATTTATTTATTAAAATGAATTTAATAATGATAGGTAAACTATTTCTTGAGATTACTGCTTTTTTAAATAACAAACTGTAAAATAGCAAAAGTTGTTATAATTAATAGATAAAATATAAATTGAGACGATCAGGTAAAATCTACTGGTAAGGCAGGAAGGCCAAATTAATTTATAGTACCCCCAGTGACAAGAAGGGTATTTTGGGCCATAAATTATTGACCTCAAATGTATTATTTGGGGAAATGGACGATAATAAAAACAAGAATCAGTTTTTAAGTAAATCATTACTTTATTTGAAACTGATGGTAATATAAATAATTAGATTTTTATAAATATTTTAGCGAATAATAATTTGTTTCAACAAGTTTGCTTAAATAGTGTTCTTTATATATAACAATTTCTCAATAATCTATTAGTTTTGCCATTATCTCTTCTTTATGTACAATATAACGTACGTTTTTTTCTTTTTGTTCTCGGTTTGCTTCGCATTTTTTCATAGTGTGCTTTGCTTATTTACTTATTTTCTCATTTGGAAAATAAAAATTGATCGCTTCCTGAAAAATATTTACACGCATGACTGACAATGTGAACTATGGGAGTTTTTATTGTACTGCAAAAAATTATTGAATCGTTCGATTATGCGTTTCATGTTGTGACTCTAACTTATGGTAAAAAGCCAGAGTAACAACCCAAAAAAGCATGCTTTGGACGGGAGACCATTTACACAAAAATTAAACCACATTAAAGCCTATCGCACACAGGCACTGTAGTCGATGTTGGCACGTCGTAGTGCATTTGTCGGTGTCAGTGTGCGCCAGGCGACTATTGAACTTGAATAAAATTTAGCATCACTTTTTTACTGTGATTATCGAGCAAATTTAGGAAATTTCGATACATTAAGAAATATACATACTTTACCATTAAATTTATTGCAAGAAATGTCAAATTGTACCATATCGATTAAAAATTATTGCAGCTACATGTATAATAATTATTTATCTCTATTCAGAAGGCCTATTTCACATAAAGATGTAGTAAAATATTTAGGTAGCGAATTATAGAAACATCCGATGATATGTTAGCATTTAAGACAGCTTACTGAACATGTAAAGACAACATTTATATATTGTAACATTGCAATCATGTCAAAGAAAGTGTTTTTTATAATAATTTTGTAATAGTAAGTATATGTATATTAATTAGTTTTTTTGCACATACAGATATTGTAAATTACGACTATGTAGGTAAAAATTTTGACATTTAAAGTGAAGGAACATCTCAAAAATGCAAGTGCTAACATTTAATAACAACGTAATGGTGAAATGAAAAGAAATTAGAACGTGAATTATTCATTCGTCAAAGGAATGTAGGTACTTTTAGAACTGTTGATTAATTGATTAAAATGACATTATAAGGTTCCAGAGAACGAATCGATCGAGTAAATAAAATAGTATTGACCATTGGTCTAGCGTCTATTTATAACGTTTCAATTTGGTGTTTTATATATTTATGAAAAAAGAGCGGTTACTATAAAAGCGTCAACAAGCACTCGGATTGTATTGAATATATTTATATGGCATGAGGATGGAATATTGGTTACAACGACAGTAGAAAATGTTTGCAAATTTGCCACACTTTAGCAATCGTTTCATATAAAAAATAGGTGAAGCAAAGAGAAAACGGAAATATTTCGTCAATAGTATCTCTTAAAAAGCGTCACTTTGAACGACAAACTTCAGAAGTATTTTCTTAAAACTTTGTACAAGATACTCTATCACTTATAATTTTAATATTTAGAACTCTGCTGCTAATTTATCACAATTATATCGCAAAACAAAAGACATCTCTTCCACGAGCGGCCCGCTGGCAAGAATGAGTCTGCGCGCCAGCAACGCGGCTAGAAAACCCGGAAAAAACTATGCCGACTCGCTACAAATATTATTAGAAAATTTAAAATCCATAGGATTCGTATTTAAACACTTCGGGATGTAGAAATCCCATTTTACAGTCCACTTGCATTAGGAATTAAAACCTGCCACTCACAACTATTCCTTCTTTTGTCCGTGAATAAAGATACGAATTAGTCCATTCACAAATTGCGTTAGATTCACGTTTTTCATTTAAAATCATGTGTGATCGCGACATGATAGTCTCGTGATACACCGTCATGCCGTGAGATCACTGTGCGAGCTATATGCGCACGAATTTGTGCTTTATTATTTGATCAATTACAGCTAGCAAAATATATATTGTACGAGGAGTGTTGGTAGCAGTGGTATTGGTTGGAGTTTTTACATCCAAATTGCTCTTTGGGGAATTGTACTATTAGTATTATTGTTACTATTACTAAAATGGACGGTGCTATGCCATGAGGTGTGCTGTATTGTAGAAATATATAATCCCAATCAATTTGTAGCTTTTGCAATATTTGGATGTACGAACTGATATCTTTATCCACGGCATTCGTTTTTTTTTTTTTTAGAGAAAAATCTTGAGAAAACAATTCTTGACTACGTAATTTATAAAATTTCATGAAAACCATTTCTAGTTAGGTTAGTACTTGTGCCCTATTTTAAAGAGATCTTTAAGCACTACGTCTTTGAGCAGTCTATTATATTATATATAAATTGCAATCTCAGTTTAGAATGCTTTGGACTGTACGTGAATCGCGCCTTGTGTATGTATATTGTATATATTATTACAATATTCTTGTGCGAATATATATTATATAATGAAACTAAAATCTCTGAGTAAAGATCGTTATGACGTATGGCCAGTGAATATAGTTGATTACACCAGTGCAATTATAAGCATATTATAATGTGATCCCCAAAAATTTTGTCATTTGCCAAAGATTACATAATAGGCTATACATCTGTAGGCTGGGCTGCAACAATACCATTTTGTATAATACAACAATTTGCTTAATTATCTATTACTTTGAAAATAAGGCGCTGCTATATTAGATGTCTGCTATTGGCCCTGCTGTGACAGAAATGCTTGTGGTGATAGTTCTTTCAATACTCCTAAAATAACAAATTTGTCGATTAAAATCCGACCGATCGACGAGGGGTTGCTATAAACACTTACCCTTGCATAGAAATAGAATTGACTACACCATCTGCTAGACTTTCCCTGCTAATTTCGTCAGCCATGGCCACAATAAAGTTGTGTCCAAAACCGGTAATATCCTCCCTGAATGCTTCGCTAGCTGGTGTTAGGCCACCACTGTTTGGTTGAAGAATAGTCTCCGGTACACTTTCGCCTTCCACATCCATTTCTTCCTCGTTGATTTTCAAAGGAGCCTTTTCGTCATCGTCATTGTATATTGTAAAGTATGCAATGGTGAGATATATGACGGACAATATAAAGGACGGGATAGGAATTGCCATAGCGTAAACTAAATTCATGTACACTTGCCACATGTCTAGATCCGTGATTACTAAGCCAGGGTCCACTCTGCTGTAGTAGCACGAAAAATTTGTACCCAAATATTGATATTTCTGGTAAAAAATAGTACAGTTGAGCCCTGGTGGGTATCCACAACCTTTCACGTTCGGAAACAACTTTGCTCCGGTATAATACCATTCGGCATGGTCACCCATAAGCCCGGTGGGCTCCACTTCGCCGAGATAATCATCATCGTTATCATCGCCGTCGTCATTATCCTTGTTGTCGAACATGTAGTCATAGTCATCCCTCAAAGCTCGTTGGTGACGACCTGTGGATACAATTTCTGTGGTTGAGGTTACACTGGTGATGTTGTCGGTAATGTTGCGCCTGTAGTTGACTCTAATTTGGGCGCATTGGTATATTTCCTTCGTACAGCCTTCACGGCATGATGTCCAAGTGCAGTTGGAGGCGCCTTGGCGTCTCTCGGTATCAACTGTCACGCAAAATGCTGGGGTCTCATCGAATTCCATAAAAATCGTGGTAAACGCCGGATCGATGACGAAAGGCACAAGAAATAAGAACGAGAACAGGCTGAACGTTCCGAGCAACACGAAGAAAGCCGTAACGTAAAAGATGAGTTTCTGTTTCCAGGTTTGCTTATTACTTTGCTCACCCATATTTGCGGTGCAAGCACTGCTTCAAACTTGGACCCCACCATCTGCGACCACACTTATGATCGAATGGCTGCAGCCAAACTAATTATAGTTACATGATACACTGTACACTACACCCGCGGTCCTACAAACCACTAATATAATTACCCGTCGCTAAACGTGTCCTTCCAATCAGACCAGGCGCATTACGAACGGCTGACTGTCACTTGACATACTATTCAGAATACTGCAGTCAACACCAGGGGGTTAGGGTTATCGATTTTGCAGCTGGTCTTCACCAGATGGCTCCCCAAACTGCCCCGGCACTTGCCCGGACAACCCTCCTATAGCGAATACAACGACGTTCAAAACGGTGACCGCCACCACACGAACCGACGTAAGTATCTTCCTCCACGTAATTCCGATTTACTCATTACCTATCGTCGGTAATTATCCAAGACAATCCCTCCAATCAACCCTACCAACTAAATCTCAACCTTAAGATATTGATTCTTGGACCGCAGTGTTATTGATTCCGCAACCCAGCGCGAGATGTGTGACGCATACGGTGTACGGCAGCACCTCCACGAACAGTGAAGTCGGTTCAGTTATAACCAACAAACATGCCCAAGAAGAAACCGATACCAGTTGAAGACTTAATTATACCACCACAAGACGGTAGAATATGTGGGACGATATGCTTGTGTCAAATGACTCTAGTCTTGAGCAGTGTCGCTATAGTTTACCTCACGGTCGCCATATATGTGCCATCATCCCGCGCTTTACAATCTGGTATCACTGAGGATCCTGTTATGTGTACAACAACCAAAGCAGTCATAGTGGAGAGCTGCGATTGGGGTTCTTGCGGAGAATGGTGTCTTAGCAAAACATCTGGTTCTTGCATGCAAATCTACGTCAACTTGCGACATAATGGTTCGTCTTTGTTATTGGCGAATTGTACCAATACAGCGAACAAGATCTGCTATGGAATCGACCAGGAAAACGCGAAAAGAAGCCGATGTATAGCAGATGAGTGCAAGAATCTTACAGGAACCTTCAACTGCAGCACGGGTACTTGCATAAACATAACAGATGCGTTCGAGTGCATTTTTACTGAGACAGATCCACCTCTGAAATGCTCTGGGAGACGTGGGAAGATTACCTGTATCGATCTGGATGGATTATACAACTGTAAAAGAGGTACTTGTGAAAGAATTAGAATTCCTTATAACTGCGATAGGAGATGTGTTGACATCCCAACCAGGAACAAGAATGTCATCGTCCTGAGTGGTGATAAAGCTTATCTCTCCCAATGTCAAAGGGCTTTAGAGTTAGAAACAGAGGAAGAGGTGTGGAACGAATCACAGAACAACATCATGATGACTTCCTGTTACAGCGTCACGAACACAAGCAAAGGTGTCGTAGCCGTAGATTGCGTAAATGGTTCTCTTCTAGCCAACAATGTACTCAGCGACCTGACAAATTTTACCTATTTGAGTCATCTAAGCGTTTTCAACACTGTTCCGTTGGACGAAAGCAGGAAAATCGCACCACCAGAACCAGATTTGCTCATGGCAAATGAAAGCCGACTCTTGATCAATTTGGAAGGTTGCGTAAATACCTTGAGGGACGAATGCAAAGAGTTCCTCAAAATGTATGGGAAGGATGGCTCCGATCATACTGCCAGAGCAAGATTTCCTTGTTTTTACGCATCCGAGAACATGGATATTGTGGTTGCCCGTTTTGACTTAGCTACAGCGACCCGGCAATTTTTGATTGCCTTCGTGTTGCCCTCTGTATTATTTGTTGTATCGTGCCTTACATTGATACTATGCCAGCGGACTGTCGTTGTTGGTGATGATGCTAAAATGCGGTTTCAGGGTTGCACCGATGCTCAAGCTGAATGCGAGAAGAGCAACTCAGTCAATAACATGACGGACAGAGGAGAAAACTCCATAATGGCATTATAAGAAAACCTCCACGAAATGCAAAGTAAGGATATAGGTTGTTGTGGTTGATTGTATACCTAATACTCGTTATGTTGTTTGCTTTCAGGTTGACGTATTATGAAATTTCAGCTTCTCTTTAATCATTATGGATAAGACTAAACCTAATTTAATCTCTATCGTAGAAAAAGCAAAGTTTTACGCATCTCTATGCCTTGGAACCGTAGCGTTCATATCGGTTTTTGCATTTCTCTTCCTGATTCCTTTCGTGGTGGATCCTGCCATCTCCAGTATCATGGCGAACTATGAGACAGAGCCTGTGACTTGCGCGGCAACTCAACACATCTACGCGGAGGGTCTGAGGAATTGCTCATGGGCAACATGCAGGGAAGGATGTACCAGTCAGATAACGAAGTGTCACCAGATCCTTGTCAACTACTCTCGAATACCTTTTCGAGACCATAAAGCGTCGGTTCCTTTGCAATGGGACATCACCAACACAAGATTTCTGGTGAACGCTGAAGGTTGTGGATATCCACCGTCTGTCAACTGTACCCAATTCGCTCAACAATACGGATACGAAACTGCAGGAACTCCGTTCCCATGTTACTATAGCAGGGTATACCCTGACACAGTTATAGCACGCTATTCCTGGGATGAGACTTTGCGACAACTCATTCTTTCCATTGCCATTCCAAATTTGCTTTTCGTTGCATCGATTGCAATCTTGAGTTATTGGTACTGTCCAGGCTGTGGACGTTCCTGTAACAAATACATGCACAATTTTCCTAATGAGTAAGTTTATATTCAAATGGTTGGAGATGTTATTTGGTAATGTTTTTGAATTGTTACAGGGACGAATTTGAGGAGGAAGAAGAAGACGGCTAAAACAAGACTCTTCTTAGATTAGAATACTTATTAACTTTCTTGTATTAATACTTTGTAGACCGAAGAAAATATGTACACCTTTTTCCTATGCTAACCCGTTGCAATAAAATCGGTTAATTGTTTTCGAGTGCTTTATTTATACATGTGGTCCAAAAGATTTCCTCGTGACAAAAGCTAGTAAAATATCCTTTAATTTGTGGATGTAAACATCCGTAAGGGCATGCGCCTGACCGAATGCCCTGTACATTATGGATTTATCAATAAAATTTCCAACGTGACATTTCAGTGTGTTCCAGCATTTCAGTCAATTCATTCAACCGGTGCCTTATACAAGATGGTACGACGTAACAAAAACAAAGCTCGCATAATTCCGCAACAAGACCGTCGAATATGCGGCAGCATTTGCTTCTGTCAACTAATCGTAGTCTTTAGCAGCGTGTCCCTTATTTATTTAACAGTTGCGATTTATATACCATCGTACAAGGCGTTTCACTCCGGATTTGAAGAAGTCCCAGTCATGTGTCAAACGATCAACACGAGCATGATAAACAACTGCAGCTGGGCTTCTTGTGGCGAATGGTGTCTGACGAAAACTTCCGGATTTTGTCCGCAAATCCAGGTAACCACTAGAAGGAACGGAACTGAACTTCAGCTCTTAGGTTGTACAGCTTTCGAATCAGTATCTTGCCCAGAAGCAAACCTGGGGCGATTAAACAAATACAACTGCAACAACGGGACTGAGTGCAGAACACTGCATGGTGTTTTCAATTGCTCCTTAGGACATTGCACAAATATGTCACAGGTATATCAGTGTCACTACAAAGCTGACGGTTTCGTTGTCGATTCTGACAGAGACAACACCAAGTTGAATGGCTTTTTCGAATGCAAAGGAGCCAAATGCACCAAAATCAAAAGAGCTTTTAGTTGTGATAGATTTTGCGATATGATTTACACTGACCATAAGAATGTTTTCATCACAGTGGATAATACCATCCGTATGGCACACTGTCAGAGTGTCATTGCTTACACCATTGCCAATGGGAAGGCAGTTGGCAAACTAATAAAACCAAGCACCATTTGGACAGAATCTAAAGAAGATGTCCTTATGATGTCTTGTCACAAAGCTGATTATATTGGCAATGGGACATTAGGAGTTATTAAGTATGCCTTACTTAACATTATTAAGTATCATGCATCATTAATCAAGTCTTAATTTTAGTGGTACTGACTGTATAAATGGGACCATTTACAACGTGACAACAATCCCAAAGCCTACAATGAACTTTACAACATTTTGGAGTTTGCAGAACAAGTCCAGAGAACCATTAGATGTCAACCAAAGATTTGTACCAGCGCAGTCTCATCTCACCATCTACAATAACTCGCATCTTTATATCAACCTAGATGGTTGTGTCAACACTCTTAAAGGAGAATGTAAAGAGTTCCTGCACACTCATGGTAAAGATGGAAGAAACCAAACTGCTCAATCTCGGTTTCCTTGCTTTTATAATAAGGTAATTTCCTTCATCTTCTAAAGAGCCTATATATAGTTATCGATTAGGAAAAAGCGATAATAAATTAGATGACCTAGTTCAGTTTTAACATTTGTACAGAAATTTTTGGAGAGTACAGTACATATTTCTTTTATGAAGAATACAAACAATGCTATATTCTTTCAGAATAGTTCGTTTATGGTGGTGGCTCGATATGATCTACACAAAACATGGAAAGAGTTGGTAATAGCAATCAGTATTCCAACGGTGTTGTTTACAATATCGTTTATCACCCTTTGTGTGATAATGCAGTCTGTCAAAGTTGGAGATGACACAAAGATGAGATGTCAGTATTGTTTGGTAAATACGAAATCTGACCAGAACACGAAGTATGAAGTATCTTCTTCACCAACCAGGACACCAACGAATGGCGACGCAGTTCCTGAGTAAAACTTTATAATTATACGGTATTATGCACCATTTCAGTTAAAAGCTGGATGGTTTTTGTGCTCCAAGTAATATATAATCTCAATGTGCGTATATATGTAGCGTTTTTGTATTTTGTAAGTGACATGTAAGCATACTGTGTATTTCATGATGTGCCTTCTGTGTGCCTCTATATATTAACTATTTAGTTTTTATCCCATTATATTTTTTTCTATAGATTTTGTATGAATGCCAAAACTAGATTTATATACACGAAATCAAAAAATGCAATACTTCATAGAAATCTATATATTCATGAGTCATGATATTCTGTCCATATTGGCTTTGTTCGAGCAACAGTTTACGATGTCCTTTGTAAAATATTTTTAAAAGAGAGAATCTATAAGGATAGAGGTGGGAACATTAAAATTTAAAACAAATGGCTGTTTAAATGTGAAAATAAAATAAATACAATTATTATATTGATATAATTAAAATAATGTACTAAAATAGATTGTAAAGCTTGCCATATATCTTTCAATAGCTACTGTCGCCTTTAATTTAAGCACTTGTTAACAAAACCAATTTTCAAAACACACAATTAAAAGAGGAATTTTGTTTCGTCGCTTAGAACAACGAATTTAGTTCTTTAGTACTAACGGGAACCAATTCTTATGATTATTAGTATTTTAGAATGTTTTTGAAATGTCTATACACATATATTTACAATTTAGTTCAATATCTATAAGGAATATTTACAAAGAAGGGGACAACAACTATATACACTTATACAGGGACAATTTATTACTGTTATTTTTTATCTGGTTTATCTGGCTTATCTTCTTTATATCAAGTCAAGTCGCGCGTCGTCGTCGTCAGACGTCGGCCGCGCGTGTGGTGCCGCGTGCGCGGGCCGAGAAAAGTGAGCGTACGTTCGTCCGCGGACAACCCGGAGCGGAGAAAAGAATCAAGGCCGACGGCCAGCCGGGCGCGGGACCGAAATTGTCCACCGGACAGGTTGTGCACCGCGAGCCCGGCGAACGCGCCGGCCGGCCGACCCGGAGCGGAGAAAAGAATCGAGGCCAGCCGGGCGCGCCGGCCGGCCGACCCGGAGCGGAGAAAAGAATAGAGGCCGACGGCCAGCCGGGCGCGGGGCCGAAATTGTCCATCGGACAAGTCGCGCGCGGCGGGCGCGCCGGCTGGCCGACCCGGAGCGGAGAAAAGAATCGAGGCCAGCCGGGCGCGCCGGCCGGCCGACCCGGAGCGGAGAAAAGAATAGAGGCCGACGGCCAGCCGGGCGCGGGGCCGAAATTGTCCATCGGACAAGTCGCGCGCGGCGGGCGCGCCGTTGTGCTCTATTCGCCGACCCGGAGCGGAGAAAAGAATCGAGACCAGCCGAGCGCGGGACTAAAATTGCACGTCGGACAGGTTGGGTTGGGTTGGGTTGGATTTGGTTGGGTTGGGTTGGGTTGGATTTGGTTGGGTTGGGTTGGATTTTTAAGAAGTCGGAGAACGCCACCTGCAAGGATTGCAATATGGAAGACTCACCATGCCATGCAGTTTTCGAGTGCCAAATAATACAGCAACAAAAGAAACAGCTTGAAGACCAGCTAGACCAGATCATCACACCGGAGAACGTAACGATAACGATGATGGAGAGCGAGGACAACTGGTGCAAAGTGGAGGAATACATCAGCCAAATCATGAAAGCGAGAGAGAGAAACGAAGGCCAATAGCAAACTGCCGAGACATAACAGGAGAGAGTATGGAGGGAAAAAGAAGAAGAAAAAGAAGAACCACAATTAAAGAACATCAGAAAATTCCAGTTCAGCTGAAGGGCAGAACCCACATGGGTATTCCGGTTGAACATACGGAGGCATGAGGAGGGGGGTTTAGCTGGTAGGCTGTCTTGCAGACGCAGGCAGAATCCGCAGACCCCACCGGAGAATCCGGTGGACATCTATGAAGATTCCCCCCTCCTCTCCAAAAAAAAAAAAAAAAAAAAAAAAAAAAAAAAAAAAAAAAAAAAAAGGGTTGGGTTGGGTTGGATTTGGTTGGGTTGCGGCCGCGCCGGCCGGCCGACCCGTAGCGGAGAAAAGCCGGGCGCGGGGCTAAAATTGTACAATTACAGTAATTGTACAATTGAAAATGTCATTAACCCGGCATGAAGTGCCTGTACGCCGTGTCGCATTTGCGGCCCGCCAGGAGAAGCGCATTGGAACGGGCGGTGCGGCGAGGTCGTTTCGCAACCCGTACCCGGTTAGTCGCGCTTATATAGGGTACGAGGACGGTCCGCCGGATCTAAAGGGCCTGATAACTCGACACCCTGCTGCGGGAGAGAGAGAGAGAGAGAGAGAGAGAGAGAGAGAGGGGGGGGGGAATGTAACAAAAAAATACAAGAAACTGTCAATGTATACATTTATTTCATATAAAAACATTTGTAATACTATGTCAATAACGTAAAATTACAACTAATAAACTTGTTAAATAATTCCATATACAGATACTAATTAACTAAAATATCTGGGGTGGCCCTCACCCAACTTTCCGACTACATTGTTGACATTTAAATAAATGTCCGTAACATAATAATACTATATTATTAGATCATAACACAAGGCACCTCTCCATACAAATAACCATAATATTATACTGTCACGTATGTATCTGTGTTTTTCTGCGAGGTGTTTATTTATTCTTCGACGGCGGGCCGATAACGTAATGCGGACACATACAGTGAGAAAATACTGAAACGACATACAAAGGGGTTAAATTTTGACCTATTATTGCATCTGCAACAAACCAAAGAAAGTAGTTGACGTAGCCATGTCGGAGGAGTTATATATGAATTCACTAGCTTGGGCGTACACAACTTGCACATGTTCTCCATTAGTGTTCACCATGGCAATTAATAAATTCGCTATTTCCTAAAATATATACAATACAAAATTAATGTAAGAAAGATGAATATTGTGAAATTTTCTTACCCCGCTTTCTCACTATGAATTGTACTTGTACCCTCTTTCTTCATGGCTGTGTATATAACTTTACACACCTGTTCGAGACTTGTTCAAACTTTATCATAACTGTTTTGCATATAATTCGACCGTCTCATGTAAACAACAACATTTAACATGTGACATAACCTCAAACACCATCGAGAAGATAGTCACTCATGCAGATATTGCAGATTCCATTCATTTAATTATTGTTTATTAGCATTAGCTTCAAATAATGTTTCAATGATTTTGTTTTCGGCTACGAACGTACAATTTGAAATTCCGCTGCAACTTCAGGGTCAGGACCTACTTACTTTGACGGAGCTTTGAAATTTAAATAATTATTTTTCATTCATACTACGCTATCTAATAGGTACTTTGCTGTAAATCAAATATAACAAACATGAGTATACAAACATCAAACCGAGCGAAAATAAATCGAAATTTACCTCGGCGCCATCTGCGAATCAGCGGCGAAACCACCGCTACTCATTGAAGTCGGTAATTGGGTTTCTTACTTACCGACTCCAATGAGTAGCGGTGGTTTCGCCGCTGATTCACAGATGGCGCCATGAGTAAATTTCGATTTATTTTCGCTCGGTTTGATGTTTGTATACTCATGTTAGTTATATTTGATTTACAGCAAAGTACCTATTAGATTCCGTTTGTAGAAAAAAATATTGTGTGGTACTCATGCAAAAGGTAATTTTATTTTGTTCAAGGAATTGCTATGCTTGTGGCTCTAATATAATACAATTAATAATAGCTATTTTGAATGATATCAGCCAGTCTATATACCACAAGATGACATGCTGCTTATGCAAATAGGGCAACACTCTTTTTGGACTAACATACATAGCTACTTTT